>JAAALK010000085.1:18690254-18911891 GCA_019279435.1 Zizania palustris | reverse complement strand
TATTCACGCCGGTAGGTCTGATAGAGCCGAGCCTTTACCTGGGCTGTCCCCTCATGGTGTGCCTTGAGGGTAGCCCAGATCTCTCTCGTAGTGGAGAGATGGCTCACACGCTCAAACTCAGTGGGACCTAGACTAGAAAACAGAATGTTCACAGCTTTACTATTGCTTAGATGCTGGGCAATGATACCAGGAGTACCATGCTCAGCAACTGGCAATATAACAAACGTGTCATGAACGCAAATGTCCCAGATGTCTGAGCCCTGGCTCATGAGATAGGCTCGCATGCGAGTCTTCCAATAATTATAGCCATAAGCTTCCAAGGACGGGACCTTGCTAGGAGACGTCATGATCACTACTAGGGTTTAGAACCGGTTAAGGTATGGAAAAACTCTAACCTCGCTCTGATACCACTTGTAGGACCAAAAGTAGCGACCAGAGGGGGGGTGAATGGGTGCCTAAAAATTCTTTCAAATCAATGGCCTGCTCCCAATACCCAACACACCTCGACAGACTTAGCAGGGAAAAGTAAACAGATCAAAAAGACCTAAAATGTTCTAGCCTAAAAACGACCGGTGTCCTAATCGAAAAGACACCAACACAGTGCTTAAAAGCAGTTTAAGTTCATTCACTAAACAAATAGCATCTCCACAAGGATTCCACCAACTCATAGAAATACATCATGTGAATCAAGAATATTCATACATGCATTTCATCCATCACAGGTATATTCTACATAGACATTTAAAAACTGACTTCAACGATCAGAGGATTAATCAGTGAACTAACTGTGACTACACGCAAAACGAGGTATTAGGAATACCATGAACAGTTTTCTCCTGTGAAGTATCTGTGTAGGAACTGAAGATGCTCTTGTTCATGTGGACCTTCTGCCGAACACTTGGGATGCACTCGGCCACTCCTGAATTTGCAGAAACACGACGCTACGCGATGAACAGGATAAAGAAGTAGTACATGTTCAAATCGATGGAAAACACAAGCCGTGTTGTTTCTTGCTAGTTGTGCACACAAATCAAGACACACTAAACAAAACAATTAATGGCCAATTTAGCACTTGCGCGACCAGGAAACAAAAGCTACATCAAATTTAAGAAATCAAAGCAACGTTTAAAACCAGAACCAGATGGCAAACCAGAGCACTGAAAACATCCTGTGACTTGCTCCTGTGCGCTACCAAGAACTGCGCCGTACAAAAAAAATCCTGCCAAAACTTAATACCTGATCCTCGAAACCCATGTTGGTGCAAAGAAACCAGCCAAAGATTGCTCCAGTTTGTTTTGCCGTGTCAAAACAGTGCACCTAGCTCCCTAGCCTTAGGTTGTAGTTGCTGAAGCCACAGGCTAGCTAGCTATGCACAAAGCTAAGGGATTAGCCCCTAGATCCTGACGCCTACAGGTCTAGGCTGCTATGTAGCTTATAGCATTTACCGCACGGCAGCTGTGCACAAGTCCAAAGAAAACGCAAACCGAGATGAAAACGTGGTTCTAAACTGTAGAGAGAGAAACAAATGCGTAAGAACCAGAGTAGAGGAATAAGATGACGGCGACGGCTAAATTGCTTAAATGAAAAACAAATGAAAAGAACAGATGAAAAGTGACCCAATATTTGGTAAAGTGATTTTCTGAAAAATGGGTGCCCTAACCCTAGGATATTGGGGCCTATTTATAGGCAGCCCATTAAAATGGAAAAATGCAGAAATACCCCTAGGGTTTTTTACAGACTCTGAATAAAAATGGAAAAGACTGAAATGCCCTTAGGATTTTTTACAGACTCGACTGACAGACTGTGGGCCTAAAGACAAAATAGTAAAAACCTAAATAAAGGTAACTTGTCCTGATGCGGAGCTTTCGTAGCAAATATGGCTTCGCCTCAGAACAGTCAGATCTGAGATCAGCGGTTGTCAGTTTTGCACCGAAACTGACAAAGCGTCCACCGTCTTCACACCGGGTACCCGGATTGGGCCGGCCCGATTCCGCAGCTCCCTCAGCCCGGCAATCGCTCGCCGCCCGTGTACCTGAGTCAATCCCGGTCAATAGCCCAGTGGATCCTCTGCTGCTCCTGGCACATGTACCTGGATTGGGCCAGCCCGACTTCGTGGCCCCTTTGCCCGACAGTCGCTCGCTACCCGTGTACCTGAGTCACACGCGGCCCAGACGCAACAGATCTTCTCTCTCTTTTCAGTCCTCTTTGACTATCGTTGACAATGACTCATCACATCTGGAGCCATGAGGCCCACGCTATTCAGCATTGCTCCTCACTATTTTTATATGGGTGAGACAGAACTTAGACTTTCAAACTTAACATCGGTTAGACAGAGATCTAGTGAGAGTGTCTCTGAGTACATCAAGCGCTTTGGAGATACCAAAAACCGATGTTTTAGTCTCGATATTTGAGAGAGGGATTTGGTTGATCTAGCTTTCAACGGGTTGCGTTCGGAGATTAAAGAGAGGCTATACAACCAAAACTTTTTAGATGTCAACCAAGTCTTGCAGCAGGCTCTGGTCCAAGAAGGCCGAGCCAAAGACAAAAAGTTTGTTAAAACATTCAACAAGCCTAGGGCTGAAGTCCACATCATGGAACATTCCGATGAGGATGAGTAAGAGGAAGAAGAGGATTCGGCTGACATGTACGCCGCCAAATGGGTTTGCAATGCTAAGAGCAAACCCATCACTTGTTCTGAGTTACGGCCATCTCCCACTAAGAGTCGGCCTTGCGAAGTCAAATACTCATTTAGTATAACTAAGTGTGATAAAATATTTGATTTTCTCTGGAAGAACCAGCTTCTCAGGTTTCCTAAGGGCCAAGTCATTCCATCCACCGACGAGCTAAATAAACACCCCTACTATAAGTGGCATGATTCGCATTCCCATTATACTAACGATTACAATGTTTTTCGTCGGCAGGTTCAATCGGCCATAGAATAAGGATAATTGAAAATAGACCCCTATCCAAAGATGAAGCTAGACAAAGACCCCTTTCCCATGAACACCGTCGACCTCAATGATAAGAGAATACAAATTCGGCCAAAGAAGGCTGAGTCAACTAAGGGGAAAGCGGTCATTATTGGAGAATCGTGCACACAGACACTCGTACCAAAGAACCCTAAAGTAAGAGTGTGGAAAAGGAATATCAGCACATTTCCTTCGGCTAGGGCTCACAAGAAGCCGAAGGTAACATATCAGATGCTATTAAACAAACATCAGAAAAAATCCAAGGAAATAGGCCCCCACGCAAAGAAGCTAAGACAGCCAAAGGAGCCAAGGCAGTCCGGAGGTGGCTTCTGACCACATTGGCCGAACCCTCCACACGGTGGCTTCGGACCCCAGTGGCTAAACCCTACTCACAGTGAGTTCGGACAATAATGGCCGAACCCTACGTAGAACAAGTTCGGCCCCCAATGGTCGAACCCTACGTAGAACGAACTCGCACCCCAATGGCTAGACTCAACTCCGCTTTGGGAGAACCCTCCGGCGGTAGGCTTTGGCCGACAATGGCTGAACATACCTTCGGCCTGCCAAGACCTTTCGCTAATATGGTCTGAAATACCTTCAACATGGCCGAGCCCCCCTCCGGGTAATGGGTTCAGCTCGCAGTGGGCGAAGCTACTGGAGCCACCAATGCCTCTGCCATACAATTAGGCAGGGACCCCATGAGCTCAGCACACCTCGCCCCTCAAATACCCCTCGCAGTATAACATTGCCTCCTATTTTCCTTCTGAGTATTATAATTGGTAGGGGCAAAAATACGCGGTGAAGGGAGACGTATTCCACAGGCTATCCATAGTACCTCCGAATCGACTTGCACAGGATGGAGCCAGGGAATATGGATGTGAAGAGGCGAAGGAGGATGAAGCTGAAGCCATCACCATCAAGGTGGGGTCTCAGGAAGTCCCAATCCCGAAGGCCCCTTCACCGACGCCCGGCGTAGGTGTCCCCTAGTTCAGCCGAGGCCAGTGCCGAAGCCCGGTCCGATCGACTGAATGAGGACGGTCCGACCGATAGGGTCCATAGTGAAGTGCCCACCAATTATAAAATATGCGAGGCTGACCTGGGTGGTACAACTTCAGCCAAAAATCATAGAAACAAGGTGTTAGCGCCTAGTACCAAGCCACAACCATCTTGGGCACCTCCAGGCATGTCCAAATCACAGAAAAGGCATCTACAACGCCTACGAGAATAGGAGATGCGTGAGAAAAAGGCCGACGATGAACGAGACACCATTTTTAAGGAGATCCGCCCTCAGCCAGCTATGAGACAGGTATAGAAGATCAAGCAGTTGAGATGACCAACCTGGCTCCCATTCCAAACGACGACGATGACGACATGCTCGATGACGATTATACGCTTGTCTCGAAAGGACCCGCACCTCAGGCGATGGACATCAACATCGTCATGCTGCCCGTCGAGTTCTCCCTACCACAAGACAAGGCCGAGGTCGCTCAATTGAACCTCAGCCCACACAATGCTATTTTTGAGAAACCCGAGGATACGGCTCGCCACCTAAAACCTCTCTACGTCAAGGGTCACATTGACGGGAAGCCGATCTCCAGAATGCTTGTCGACGGCGGTGCCACTGTTAACCTAATGCCTTACTCTCTGTTGAAGAAGCTTGGCAAGGGCGAGGAAGACTTAAACAAAACTAACCTAATGCTCAATGGCTTCAACGACGGGAGTTTCGAGGCAAAAGGCGTACTCTCCATGGAGTTAACAGTAGGTAACAAGACGTTGCAAACAACATTCTTCATCGTTTGACGTGCAAGGTAACTACAGTATGCTGCTCAAGCGTGACTGGATTCACGCAAATTGTTGTATTCCTTCTACTTTGATCCAATGCCTGATAAAGTGGGACGGCGATGACGTAGAAGTCATACCAGTAGACACTTCGGCCCAGGTAGCATTGGCTGATGTGTCCATCGATGCCATCCACAACAAAGCAGAGTGTCTATTAGGTAGGGCCCTTTCGGATTACGACTTCGATAGCATATCCAGGGGATGTTCCATACCCGTGTTTGTAAAGCCGGCTGGTGTATCATGGCTATTTCTAAATTAGTATCCATTTCTAACAAAAGTAATCTTGATTGGATAAAGAATCGCGTAGAGCAATATCGGTCTTTTGAAGATGGTATTGCCGAAGCCATTGAATATTTTAGCGAAGTAGGGAAATTAGGACAAGGTTTTGTGTCGGCCGATCCTTTAGATGTTGACATAGTCAATGCTAGTATTCCAAGGATGACCTTTGTAAACCAAAATTTATAGCCTGATGAGAAGGCCGAAGTAATAAAGTTGCTTTGGTCGTACGTTGATTGTTTCGCATGGGAGTATAGAGAGATGCCCAGATTAAGCAGCAAGCTCGTGGAGCATTGGCTACCTGTTAAACCTAGGTTTAGGCCTTATAAATAGCCCCCTCGTCGCTTTAATTTGGCCGTGTATGACTGAGTTAAAGAGGAGATAGAATGATTACTCAAGGCTGAGTTTATTAGGCCATGCAGGTATGCTTAATGGGTCTCTAATACTGTGCCCGTAGAGAAGAATGGGAGCAGAAAAATACGAGTTTATATTGATTTCAGGGATCTGAACAAGACCACTCCAAAGGACCAGTACCCCATGCTGATAGCCTACATGTTGATCAACGATGCTTCAGGACACATGGTACTAAGCTTTCTTGATGGTAACGCCGATTATAATCAAATTTTTATGGCCGAAGAGGACGTCTACAAGATAGCCTTTCGATGCACAGGTTTTGTCGGCTTGTTTGACTGGGTAGTTATGACTTTTTGTTTAAAGAATACTGGCACTACATATCAACGTGCTATGAACTTGATCTTTCATGACTTGCTAGTAGTCATGTTATAAGTCTACATAGATGATGTTGTAGTCAAATCGGACGCTATGGGAAACTACCTAGCCGATTTGAGAGTTGCTTTTGATAGGATGCGCCAATATGGCTTAAAAATGAACCCGCTCAAATGTGCTTTCATCGTTTAGGTAGGCAAGTTCTTAGGATTCATGATTCATGAGAGAGGTATTGAAATTGATCCCAAGAGACTTGAAAAGATTAGAAACTTTGCAGCACCGACATGCAAAAGACATGTGAAAAAGTTGCTAGGCAAGATGAATTATTTGCGTCGCTTTATATCTATCTTGTTTGCTAAAATCTATGCTTTTGTCCCTATACTTCAGCTAAAGAATGAGGCCGAGTTCACTTGGGGGGAATGTCAGCAAAGCGCCTTTGAAAAGATTAAAGAGTGCTTATCATCACCGCCAGTGGTGAGAGCACCAAAAGCGGAACTCCGTTTCGAATGTACTTCGCTACAGAAGATAGCGTGATAGGAGCCATGCTAACTCAGGAAGTGGAGGGGAAAGAGTACATCATCACATTCTTGAGCCGCCGCCTGCTGGACGCCGAAACCAGGTATGTGTTTGTGGAGTGTTTGTGTTTATCACTTTATTACGCATGCACCAAATTACATCACTACTTCCTAGCACATGTATTATCACTTGCCAAACCGATGTCATAAAGTACATATTGCAAAAGCCGGTTATAAGTGGAATAATCGGAAAATGGGCTTACGCTTTGATTGAATACGATTTGGCTTATGGACCACTAAGAGCTATGAAAGGCCAAATTGTCGCTAATTTTATAGTTGATCACCACGTAGATGTCAACTGGGGTAATGATGTTGCTCTAGTTGAAGTAGTGCCATGGAAACATTATTTTGATTGTTCACCTTGTAAGAATGTCCAAGGCATCGGGGTAGTTCTCATATCACCTAGAGGCACACACTTCGAAGCCTTGGCCCGTTTAGAATTTCCTTCTATTAATAAGTAAGCTGAATATGAAGCTTTATTGCTAGGACTTGAATTGCTAAAATCCATGGGTGCTAAACATGTACACGCGCATGGTGATTCTCTGTTAGTAGTACAACAAGTAGTTAAAAGTGCTCAATGTTTTAATGACATGTTAAATAGTTACTTGGATAAATGTTTAGACATAGTTGCTACTTTCGACGACTTCAAAATTTCTCATGTGTCAAGAGAGGCCAACTCAATTGCAAATGATTTGGCTTAGCAAGCATCTGGCTATCAATTGAAGAGAGGGAAATTTTCTGTACAAGAGAAACTGATGCTTTGTCTCACTATTGAAGCCAGAAACCTCAGGCATGTGTGAAGTCCACACTACAACAAAAGAGGCAACTTCCGTCGGCAAAAGCCGACGGAAGTTAGCCCTTTCCCGACGGAAGAAGCCAACTTCCGTCGGCAAAACGCTATCTTCCGTCGGCCTTTGGCCGACGGAAGCGCGGCGACGGAAGTTAGCTAACTTCCGTCGGCCACCGACGGAAGTTAGCTAACTTCCGTCGGCTTGACGTGGCCGACGGAAGTTAGCGCCGAACACTGCCACGTCACCATAGGGGCACTAACTTCCGTCGGCCACCCTGGCCGACGGAAGTTAGCTGACCCTAACTTCCGTCGGCTAAGGCGAAAGCCGACGGAAGTTAGCCTTTCTGCCCACGTGGCCGAAACCAGCTAACTTCCGTCGGCTATGGTCAAAGCCGACGGAAGTTACCTGGTATTTTTTTCCTGGTTCCCCTACTCACACTCACATCCAACCACAATTTCACATACATTCACAATACACATCCAAAATCACAATACACATCCAAAATCACATTCAAACTTCACATCTCACATCCAAAATCACATCTCACATCCAAAATCACATCTCACATCCAAATTCACATCCACACTTCACACATCACATCCAAAATCACATAATATAACTGAATTCACATCCAAAGTCACAGTACACATCTGAATTCACATATAACTTCCAAATTCACATACAAATTCACAAAACACAGCGAGAGCCACATACAAAGTCACATCTGTCCATATACTCACTGATCGCCCACATTTGGGTCGTGGGTGCCGTCGTTGCCTCCTGAACTCCCCAAGCGGAAGAGCTTCCTCGTGACACTCTTCATCTTTTTCGACATCCTGTTCAAAATAAGCACAAACAAGCATTTATTAGTAAAGAAGGTTTGTACATATGAAAAAACATGTAATATGAAGTATATTGCATATACATGTATGAAAACAATTACTTGTCAATTATCATCAAAATCAGGATCAATTTGTCCTTTTCTCCCCAAAGCACGCCATGTTACTTTTTTCTTCTTATGTTGGTGTTTCCTTTTCTCGGGAACTACCACATCATTAGAATCGCCGAGAAAAGAATCTGTCGACGATTCTGACTCTACATTAAACGAAGTCGGCAATTCATCATCTTGATAAACCTCATCGACCTCTTCAACCTCCAATTGATAAGCGTCATCACTAGGGGTGTGTAGACGTTCCCGAGGATTCACTTTGTAGACTACCCACCAGGCACTTAGTTTTTCACATGGGTAGGGCATATAATACACCTGCTCGACTTGATGAGCAAGGACAAAATTGTCGCAACTAGATAATCGTTCCGCGTGTTTGACTTCAACCATCCCAAATTGGTTTTCACGAGTACCATGTTTAGGGTCGAACCAATCACAATCGAAGAAGACTACTTTAATCTCCTTATTCCCGGCAAATTTGTACTCGATTATATTTTTGATGATTCCATAATACATAGTTTCGTGTCCTTGTCCATCAACGACCCTTGTAACAACACCAGTATTAGTTGTTGCCGCTAGAGGTCGATATGCTTCAAATATAGTTGAACGGAAGCGGAAACCATTAACATCATAGCGACCGTAACTTTTGGCACTAATACTCCCGTAAGAGAGCTGTCGCAAGTCTATATGTACATTGTCAGCGAGCACGCACTGCAAATCATAAGAGATTATAAGATAATTAACCCAGTAGAGTAAAATAATACGTGTCAGAAAAGGTAAGGATTTACATGTTCTCTGAACCAAGTGAGAAAACTAGGCCCGCCATTTACTCCTTCTCGACGCAATTTATCTAATTGCTTCTCCGTTGGTTGACGACCAGAAGTCAAGTATTTCGAATCAAACATACTGTCAATGTAACGAATAGGTAAACAAACGGGTATAAAATTTGGAGGTAAAATATAAAACTAAAACGAATCACTTACGCGAAATATTGTTCCATCTCTTCCATATTTGAGTACATGTAGAGCAAGGCATTTGTTCATTCTTCCTGAGTTACATAATATGTCATGGAAACACCAACAGTTATGCCCTTCCACCCAAATATTTGGAGATCACTACAAGGATGGTCTTCATCCATATGGTACCGTGTAGCAGGTGTGTTGACATTGTGATGCTCAGCGAAGTATACACTAGTGAAGTATGCTATCTCTTTCAATTTAAATTCTTCTGCGATGCAACCTTCAACTCTGGCCTTATTACCAACCATCGCTCTAAGCTTCTTAGGGATCTTTCAATATGATACATCCACCTATATTGCACAGGGCCACCTACCTTAGCTTCATATGGCAGATGAACCAGTAAATGTTGCATTGGATTGAAGAACCCTGGAGGGAATATTTTTTCCAGTTTACATAAAAGCACCGGGATCTCTTTCTCTAGCATCTCCATCATATCTTTCTTAATTTCTTTCGCACAAAGTTGTCTATAAAAATGGCTCAGCTCAGCTAACGCCTTCCACACATCATCATTCAGGTACCCACGAAACATTACAGGAAGGAGTCTTTCCATTATTATGTGGTAATCGTGACTTTTCAATCCATTTAATTTCCCTGTCTTCAAGTTCACAGCTCTTCTAAATCCCGCGGCGTAACCATCTGGGAATTTCAAAATTTTCAACCGCCTCATTACTTGTTTTTTTTCTTTAGGTTTTAAACAAAATGCGGCACGTGGCTTGCCACCACTATTCGTCAACTCAAGGGTTGGTCGATTACAAATCTCAGCTAAATCTCTTCTCGCCTTTATATTATCTTTTGTCCTGTCAGTAAAATCCATACATGTACTTATAATGCTTTCACCAACATTACGTTCCTGATGCATAACGTCAATGTTGTGCATCAGAATTAGTGATTTGACGTACGACAGTTCCCATAAACCACATATGTGGGTCCAATTATGTTCGGTTCCAAATCCTACAAATCCATCCTCATTTTCATTAAGGACCAACTCATTCAGCATATCAACGATTTCTGTACCATTTAAACGCCTTGGTGGTCCCTTTACAACAATGTTGTCCTTCTTGAAATTGTTCCTCTGTAACCTAAATGGGTGATTCATGGGCAAAAAGCATCTATGGCAATCAAAGTAACAAATCTTTCCCCCGAAGTTCAGACGGAAACAATCTGTGTCCTTCGCACATATCGGGCATGTCAACCTTCCATGACAACTCCAACCAGAAAAAATACCGTATGCCGGAAAATCGTGGACCGACCACAGATACGCAACTCGAAGATTGAATTTTTGTTTCTGGTCATAGTCATATGCTTCAACTCCTTTCCAAAATTGTTTTAACTCTTCAATTAAGGGCTTCAACATCACGTTTAGTCGTGTTCCAGGATGATCTGGACCGGGTATAATGAGACACAGGAACATAAATTCATATTTCATACAAAATGAAGGTGTAAGGTTGTATGGAATAGCAAACACGAGCCAACAAGAGTACGACGATGCCGTTACATTGAAAGGCGTGAATCCATCAGTTGCCAACCCGATGCGAACATTCCTTGCATCACTAGCAAAGTCTGCATCAAAATCATCTAGAGCCTTCCATGCCGCACCATCAGATGGGTGCACCATTACTTGATTATTCTCACGTACACCTTCTTTATGCCATCGCATATGTCTAGCGGTTTTCTTTGATAGAAACAATCGTTTCACCCGAGGTGTAAGAGGCATGTAACGAAGTTGCTTATGAGCAACCTCTGTCGTCACCTCCTCTCCGTCTTCATTTATGACCTCTACGAATCTCGGTTTACCACATTTTAAGCATCTCACCTCATTACTATGTTCTTTCCAGAACAGCATACAATTATCTCGGCACACATCAATCTTCTCATACTCCATACCGAGAGCAGAAAGCATTTTCTTTGACTGATACATGTCTTTCGGCACCTTATGGTTCTTAGGAAGGATATCGCTGATCAGATTCAAGAGCTCCTTATAACAATTGTTTGAAAATGCAAACTTTGACTTAATAGCCATAATACGAGTCACGAAAGCGAGAACGCTTACGGTGGTGTGCTCATGCAATGGCTCTTCTGAAGCTCGAAGGATGTCGAAAAACTTTTGAACCTCCGGTGTTGGAGGATCCTCGGGGTTTGATTCAAACTCCGGTCGTATAGCATCAACCATCTCATCCATCCTATCGTCAGCAACGCTATCATCTTCTTCTTCCACTACTAATACCGTTTTTTCAAGGCCTGTCTCGCCGTGAAAAGACCAAACTTCATAACCTGGCACGAAACCATATTTGCAAATATGCAATGACAACGTCCTCTTGTCTTGCCAACGAGAATTTCTGCACTTCATGCATGGGCACCTCGCGCCAGTGTTTGTTGTCAAAGCGAATGCACGATCAACAAATTTCTCAGCGTTGATTACCCACTCCCTCGTGTGAGCTCCACTTTTCATCCAACCACTATACATACACCGTCGGTCGTCCTCAGCCATTCTATATGCAAAACATTCATTCAATCAAAGGGCTCGCAACAAACACACACCCTGGCCACCCCCCGCCTCCGCCTCCGGACAACGGAGGGGAAGTAGAGGCGGCCGGGCGGCCGACGATGCAAGGGGAAGCAGAGCCCACCGGCGATGCGATTCACCATGGCGTCCGGTGGTGACCGCCTGGACGCCTAGTCGACGCAGGCGATGCCGTGACAACCATGGTCTATAGGAAAAGATAGGTCCTAAACCCACCCAAGAGTGACCGACAAAACGTGGTATTTATGACGAGACATGAGTCCGAACGAAATTTCAGCAGCATAACCCCGCTGTTCTCCAATTGCACGCCTGATAGTGGTGCAATGGAGAACAACAAGGTTATGTTACTGAAATCTCATTCGGACTCATGACTCATCATAAAACCACGCTCTGTCGCCCACTCTGAGGCTGTCCAAAAAGGGACAATTCCGGACCTGCACATCTCACACGCATGACACGTGTGAGACATGTTGGTCCGAAACGGGTGACGCATAGGTTTCGTTACACTATCTACGGGGGCCGACTGGACGCCTAGGAGCCTAGGCGGGCGCCTAGGCGTCGCCTAGGCGACCAATTAAATTCAGCACACAACCACACATCATAGGGAAGATGGATTCAATACACCACCAAACAGGGCAAGAACAGACATACAAGACATACAGATAGGTCTTCATGAAATAAACAAGTAAATCTCATTAGGGCATTACATGTTTGCTGATTTTACCTTACACCTTTGTAAGATTAACACATCTATGTGCAAAGCCTAGAAACGGATAATACACATTTTGGTTCGGGCGAAGAAAACTGAAAAGACAACATTATGCCTCAATCTGCTGAAAAATCTCTGATATTGAGTGTCAAAAACAGATAAACAGCATCATCCATGGGCAACGGCACCTGAAACTTGCTAGTATCTATGTTCACTAGTTAGTTTAATAGTTTATACCTCTTAAAAATTTATCATGATAAGAGCAGTGTGGACTATTACAGATCTAAAGTTAAACATTGAACAGAAAGTACAATCAAATAGAGGCTTACTTAGATACTCAAGCAAGAGCATTTGAATAACAAGGGACCAACGGGTTGCCGCAATCATTCCACATGGAGCAATATTGATAGTAGCAAGTGGTACCACAGGTGAAAATCTCATTTGTTTATGCAGTTGTGTTCCTATATCATGGTGCATGTCATTGTAGCTAGCTAGCTAGATAACTGTTGTGGCTTCAACTTGACACAACATAATCCATAATTCTAGGATGCATATGTACATGCCTCTAACTACTAACCATCCAGCTAATTAAGCTAGCTAATATGGGTCACTACCTAGCTGTAATTAGGCCCCATATATTAATCCCCATCTAGGTTAATTAACATTTTTAATTAAGGAGAGATATGCAAGAGATGATGGTGGTATGCATTAGCTAGGCCCTACATTATTAGATAAGCACTGCACAGAGATATTTTATGCCAGGGCTTTGCATGCCATCGTACTTAAGCACCAGTTATTAATCCTCCTAATGATCAAATCAAGCTTACAAACTATTATACAAAGGGCACCATTGTGTTCTTCTGGCCCTTTGCATATCACACATTAATTAATCATCTAATCCCATGGGCCCCACATGTAGTACACACAAAAAATGGCGACATGTTAACTAAAAAATGGCGACGACTACAGTGGAATCGGGATGAAGCACGGACCTCACGAAGACGATGAAGGCTCGGTCGCTTCCGATCAGGTGAGGGGAGTGGACGAGGACACCTCGAACCGGTCCAGCCGACCTTGAAGGAGCAATCACTCGAGCCCGGGCAGATTGGCGGGCGGGCGGGCGGGCGGGCGGGGGCGGGCGGGCGGCGGCTGAGGCGGCGAAGCGGCGGCGGCAGGCGCAGGAGGCGGCGGGCGCAGGAGCGGCGGCGGCGGGGAACGGGCGGGAGTGCGCGCGTGTACAGGGAGTTAGGGCTCCCTGTACGCGCGCGCGGTTGGGGGAAAAGCCCCCTAACTTCCGTCGGCCAGCATTAAAGCCGACGGAAGTTAGGGGGATCCGAGCGGCCGAGGAAAAATCCCCGCTAACTTCCGTCGGCCAGCATTAAAGCCGACGGAAGTTAAGTTAACTTCCGTCGGCTTGCCCAAAAGCCGACGGAAGTTATATTGGCCGACGAAAATCTTTTGTTTTGTTGTAGTGCCATCAGACCTCCCGGATTGTAGCTCTCCGACCGCCATGGGGCGTTGCGCGCTGGAGCCCTTGTGTCGGAGCCCTTCATCCGATGGAGGATCCTAAACACCAGAACCCTTGCACCGAAGCCTTCTGGGCAATAGAAGTCTTCGCATGCCGGACCCCTCAAACGGAAGGCTTCGACCTGATCAGCGTCGCACGACCGATCCAGCCAACCTTCGACAGAAGCAAGAGAGGCTTGGGGGCACTCCAAAGTTAGCAGCTTAACATTATTATAGGAAAGGAGTTATCAAACCCTCTAGATACCCAAGAGGATGATTGGAGAATTCCAATTGTCCAGTATTTAAAAGATCCCAATCGAAGAGTTGATCGGAAAGTTAGGCGACAAGCATTTAAGTTTGTATTGCTAGATGGTGTATTATACCATCGAACTATTGATGGAGTACTCTTAAACTGTTTAAATGCTGGTCAGCCCAAGGTAGCTACAGGAGAAGTCCATGAGGGGCTTTGCGGCACTCATCAGTCGGCTCAGAAAATGAGTTGGATGCTCAAAAGAGCAGGTTTTTACTGGCCGACTTTGACTGAGGCCTGTTTTAAATACTATAGAGGGTGTGAAGCATGTAAAAAATTTGGTAATATTGAGTTGGCTCCTGCGTCGCTACTAAACCCTATTATCAAACCATGGCCTTTCTGAGGTTGGGGTTTAGACTTCATCGACCAAATTCGTCCTCTCTCTTCAAAAGGGCATCAGTTCGTGTTGATGGTGACAGACTACTTCACCAAATGAACCGAAGCCGTGCCTCTCAAGAATATGACTCACAATGAGGTAACTGATCTTATATTGAAGCACATTATTCATAGATTCGGTATTCCCCAAACTCTCACTATAGATCAAGGTACGTCATTTGTTGCTAAATAAGTGAGAGACTTTGCCGAATTTTATGGTATTAAGTTGATAAACTCTTCACCATACTATGCTCAGGCCAATGGTCAGGCTGAGTCTAGCAACAAAACCGTAATTAAACTCATTAAGAACAAAATTGAAGAGTTCCCTAAAAGGTGGCATTAAATACTTTCATAAGCATTGTGGGCGTGTAGAGTCGCAAAGCACAGTGCTACCAAAGTTAGTCCATAAGAGTTAGTATATGGACAAGAAGTCGTTCTACTAGTAGAAGTGGATTTTGGCTCTTTGAGATTTCATAAGCAAGATGGCTTATTGGTGATGAATATGAAACCCTTTTAAAACAAAATTTAGAAGAAGTGACTGATAAGAGGTTAAGGGCTTTAGAAGCTATGGAGAAAGATAAGAGGAGAATAGCTAGAGCCTACAGTAAAAAAGTAAAGCCAAAATCATTTCAAGTTGGTGACTTGGTTTGGAAGAAAATTTTACCCTTAGGGACTAAGATCCCCAAATTTGGTAAATGGTCGCCTAGTTGGGAATGTCCTTTTAAAGTAGCAGAAATAACTCTAGGTAATGCGTACTTGTTGAAATATGTACAAGGAGAACGGTTTCGGAGGGCTTTGAATGGCAGATATTTGAAAAAGTACTTCCCAAGTATGTGGCAAAGCACTTGAAAGTGTCGAAAGGATGATATGGAAGGTATCGTCCTTAGCCCGTTATGCTTTTAGTTCACTAAAAGGCAGGGGGTATGTGTTGATAGCAAAAAATGACATTAATGGTCAAGATTGTCAAAATATCAATTTTGGTAATTTGGGCCGAAAATACACAAGTCTTGGATCAGGCCGAAGCCTTACAGGGCCGAAGGCCCATCAAACATTGGGCTTCGGAGGCCTTTTAACGGCCTGCTACCTTCAGCCCGAAGGCCCTCCGGAGGCCTGCCTCACCGAAGCTTCGGCCTGAGGAGCAGGGCCACTTCAGGCTAGCTTCGAAGATAAAGTTTGATACTGATTATGGTTGTTTTTATTCGTAAACTTGATTAGGCTGAATCCTACCAGATTAGCTTTAGAGATAAGAAGACTAGCCCCTATAAATATAGGGGTGAGGCCGGTTCATTAGACCCCCTGACACAAATCAACTTCAAACCCTAGTTTGAACCGTACCATTTATTTTTCCTTTACTTTTTGCACGACCTTCGTGGGTTTGCCTGGAAGACCTCCGCCGGCCACGTCGAAACTGTGGTAATCCTTGATACTTCTCTTGTGAAGTACCCTTTAATATACGTAACAGATTGCTATCGCCATGTTACTTTGCCTGTGAAGTATCCATTAATCTACGTAACAAATTGCTACCTTCATTTCACTACTGCAACACTTATAGTAAATTCGGTATCCAGGCCGAATTGGCACTAGATCTCTGTTCTGTTGCAGGTTTCCATGCTCGGAGCCCCTTCGCTGGAGGTGTCCGAAGCTAGGAAACTAGTTTTGGAGGCTGCTAGAACACCCTTCAGTGGAACCCCTGCTTCGACTACCCGTGCCAGACCCGTCACGCTATTGTCGGTCTGACCAAGTCCCACACGCCAGAGTGCTCCGCAGCAGGCTTCATCACATCAGGCTTTGTCACGCCTATACTTTGCGCCGGACGAAGTCATGCCAGTGAGTGGCGTTGGAGTATTTTTGTTTTGTTAGAGACTTCGCACCGAACCTTGCTGTTTGGAGGTGATATTGTGTCAGAGATATGTTCGGAGCCTGTCTTTGGCCAGATTGATCCGAACGCCGAAGGCTATCTTCGGCGAAACCCTTCACACCAGACGCCTGTTGACACGGAAACGTGCCCCCGCACTTGGGTCGGTTCGACGATCCAAAAGTGCACGGATACTTAGGGTCAAGCCTAAGCGTGACGTGGCACCGACGTCGCGTTCCGACTACCGTTAGTCGTGACAAGGGGGGTGGAGTCGCCAGGCAACCAGATTACACAAAATAATCTAATTAGCCGAAAGAGATAGATTAAATAGAATAAAATCAGCAAACCAGTCGGAGCACGTCTGGTTCGAAGTCTGGTGCGAAGGGGTCACCGAAGTGTACCTTTGGCGTCTGGTGCGAAGTACTCCGCCGAAGGGTGCTTCGGTGTCCGGATTGATCCGACCGAAGATGGACTCCGAACGGATCTAGACGCGATGATCACCTCTGAACAACGGGGTCCGGCGTGAGATCTCTGATACAGCGAATTACTACAGAATAATGACGTGGACAAAAACATATCTAATATGTTTTTTCACCATGTATCTCCATACATGAGGGATCTAGATCGAATACTATGCACATAGGATTTGATACCACTGTTGGGGCATAGGGGAGCTACGCTAGCCAGCAAATTCAAAATTTCCGCCCTATGGCCCTAGGCTCATGCGAGGGTGAGATCATAGATTGGTACCTTCTAGCACAAGACACGCTAGGTGCAGCGGAAGAAGATGTTGGAGCAGCACGTCAAGCCTCTCCTTTCTTTGTGATAGGTACCTTCTAGCACAAGACGTGCTAGGTGCAGTGGAAGAAGATGTTGAAGAAGCGTGTCAAGCCTCTCCTCTCTTCGTCATTGCCGTCCTTTGTCGATCTGATCGATGAAGACGACATGTTTGTTCGCATGTAGACGTTCACGAGCATCGCTATTGGAGCAACGCCTCCACGAAGTCCACACGTAGAGGGATGGAGTACCTCCCACGGCAGTGTGCTAGCACTGCACGTGAGAGACGAGGATCCTTGACCTCAACATTTGAGATCAAGAAGGGAAGGAGAGAACTCTTGTGTGGCTAGGCCTAATCTAGGCTTATTGCTTTCCCAAGACGTCCTCCTCCTTCCTTTATATAGAGCTGAGATCCCCTGGGTCATGCTTATCCTGAAACCATAACAGATCCAATCTGTTTTCCCACGTTGGAACTTCTAATCCTACATCAGAACATCCGAAAGGGTATTTGAGGTCTCCTGATATAGTACGACACGCAATAGATCCAATCTGTTATCGCCCAACTCAGAACTTACGATACCATATCAGAACTTCTGATCAGTACAAAATTCCTCCGATTCCAAATCAGAATTTCGGGCTCGTCGGAACTTCCGATACCATATCGAAATTTCTAAAGCAACAATTGTGATGGGGGATTGGTCCCGATCTTCCGCTAGGTAAAGGATAAACTTGGGTTGGTGGAGAATCTCGATGTTGGCGATCCAAGGCTTCGGTCCGGCGGATCAAAACCTTGCAATCGTTACACCACTGTCTCCGTTGGTTATCAACCACGCAGGATGCGATTGACCTCGCCACGAAGGCTAATTCCTGCAAGCGAACCCAAGAACACAAGCAAGAACAGGAAGGATACAAGTCGAATGCCAAATCACAGACAAACGATGATAAGGTGAGGTTTCAAAAACGCCAATGCAGCAGCCAATCGGTCCGGTGGAAGAGGCGGGATCTAAACACACAAGTGTCGATGCAAACAAAACAAAACCTAACCCTAGAGGCGGCTGGCGTGAGTATATAAGGCGTGGGCAGCCTGTGGAAGGCAAACAGACTCGGGCTGTGGGCTAGAAGATGTACAGACTTGGACTATGGGCCAACACGGCCCAATTCTGTCACACAGGACTGTTTTAAACACACAGGACGGCTCGAGGCTCCAAATGAGACGAAACCAATGGCAAAAGATCCGTCTTCTCCTTAGCTTTCCAAAAAAGTCCAAGAACGCACCAATCGGACTTCGTATGAGGAAGTTATGCCCATTTTGGTGCAAGGTGGTCGATGTAGTCCGAACCAGCGAATTCTTGACTTCAAGTCATCCGTGCGACTCCGTCTTCAACTCCAACTCTCTTATTCCATCTCCCATGTTCCTAAGCAACAACATATCACTAGTATTCAGTAGCATCCCGTCCAAATAAATATTAACATAGTTACTAAGGAAAGAATTAACCTCATGGTTCAAGCGACGGGCACGGGCGCGTGTGATTGGTCCTTGTAGTTGAATTGTAGGTGGAGGCTCCATGTGTGTATCAGGCGAAGTGATGTCCTCATCATCCTCCCCTCTTGAATTAGAGTCGTCCTTGACTCAAGCTCATCGTCATCTCCCAAATAGGGCTTCAAATCTGAAATGTTAAATGTGGGACTAACCCCAAAAGCTGCAGGTAACTCAAGTTTATATGCATTATCATTTATCTTCTCAAGCACACGGAAAGGACCATCAGTACGGGGCATCAATTTAGACTTTCTCAAATCAGGAAAACGATCCTTGCGCAAGTGCAACCAAACAAGATCACCCGGTTCAAATGTTATCTCTTTTCTACCCTTACTACCATAAGCACGATATTTCTCATTCATTTTCTCTATGTTTGCTTTAGTAGTTTCATGCATCTTAAGCAATAATTCAGCACATGTAGTATCATCAAAATTCAATTTTTCAGAGGGTGGCAATTGTAGCAAATCAATAGGAGCACGCGGATTAAAGCCATAGACCACTTGAAACGGACTTACCTTAGTAGTAGAGTGTACTGACCTATTATATGCAAACTCAATATGAGGTAGACACTCTTCCCAAAGCTTCAAGTTGGTCTTCAAAACAGCCCTCAACATGGTGGACAATGTGCGGTTGACGACCTCCGTTTGCCCATCTGTTTGGGGGTGACAAGTAGTAGAAAACAGCAGCTTCGTTCCCAACTTATGCCACAACGTCCTCCAAAAATGACTTAAAAATTTAGCATCACGATTTGAAACGATGGTATTGGGAACTCCATGCAAGCGTACGATCTCTCTGAAAAACAAATCAACAACATTTGTAGCGTCGTCGCTCTTGTGACAAGGTATAAAATGCGCCATTTTAGAGAACCGATCTATCACCACAAAAATACTATCTCTCCCCGTCCTAGTTCTAGGTAATCCTAACACAAAATCCATAGAAATATCCTCCCAAGGTACACTAGAAACGGGTAGAGGCATATAAAGACCATGTGGGTTTAGACGGGACTTAGCATTATTGCAAGTAGTGCATCGTGCCACATAGCGCTCAACATCTCGTCTCATCCTAGGCCAATAGAAGTGTGTGGACAGCACATCTTCGGTTTTCTTTGATCCAAAATGACCCATCAAACCACCACCGTGTGCTTCCTGCAATAACGACAAGGGAAGAGAGCTAGCCGACACGCATAACTTGTTAGCACGAAAAAGATATCCATTATTCAGCACATATTTGTTCCAAGCACGGTCATTTGTACAATTTGCAAAAGCATCTTTGAAGTCCAAATCAGTAGCATACATGTCCTTCAATGTTTCTAAACCAAAGATCTTATAATCGAGTTGAGAAAGCAATGTATAACGTCTAGATAAAGCATCGGCAATCACATTATCTTTCCCTTTCTTATGCTTAATGATATATGGAAAAGTCTCAATAAATTCTACCCATTTAGCATGTCTTTTATTCAGATTTGCTTGACTACGTATATGCTTCAATGCTTCATGATCCGAATGAATAATAAACTCCTTAGGCAAAAGGTAATGTTGCCAAGTTTCAAGCACACGCACTAAGGCATATAATTCCTTATCATAGGTAGAATAATTCAACTGTGGACCATGTAATTTCTCACTAAAATAGGCCACGGGTTTACCTCCTTGTAGCAGCACACCTCCTAATCCAAAACCACTAGCATCACATTCTAACTCAAAAGGCTTACTGAAGTCGGGTAGCTGAAGTAGAGGTGCATGTGTAAGACGATCTTTGAGTGTGGCAAAAGCTTGTTCATGTGCTGGCTCCCAAGTAAAAGTAACTCCCTTCTTGGTCAACTCATGCAAAGGACCGGCTATGGTGCTGAAATCTTTCACAAAACGCCGGTAGAAACCTGCAAGACCAAGAAAACTACGTACCTGTGTGATAGTTTGGGGTTGCGGCCAGCTGTTGATTGCTTCTACCTTTGCCGTGTCAACCTCAATACCCTGTGAAGTGACAACATATCCAAGAAACACAACTCGATCCATGCAAAACGTGCACTTCTCAAGGTTACCAAACATTCTAGCCTCACGGAGGACAGAAAAAACAGCACGTAGGTGTTCAACATGTTCAGTGAGAGACTTGCTATAAACCAAGATATCATCAAAGTATACGACCACAAAGCGTCCTATAAAGTGCCGTAGGACTTCATTCATCAAGCGCATGAAGGTACTAGGTGCATTAGTAAGTCCAAAAGGCATGACAAGCCACTCATATAATCCAAACTTTGTTTTAAAAGCAGTTTTCCATTCATCACCTAGTTTCATGCGGATTTGGTGGTAGCCACTACGGAGATCGATCTTAGTAAAGATAATGGCACCACTAAGCTCATCAAGCATGTCATCCAATCTAGGAATAGGGTGTCGATATCGAATGGTGATATTATTAATAGCACGACAATCAACACACATGCGCCAACTACCATCTTTCTTAGGTACCAAAAGAACAGGTACTGCACAAGGACTAAGGCTTTCACGAACGTACCCACGATCAAGAAGGTCCTGTACTTGGCGCTCAATTTCTTTTGTCTCCTCTGGATTGGTACGGTACGCTGCACGATTGGGAAGAGACGCTCCCGGGACCAAATCAATTTGGTGCTCAATGCCGCGTATCGGTGGCAGCCCGGGTAGTATCTCAGCAGAAAAAACATCGTTAAACTCCTGCAAAAGGTCAGTGACTGCAACAGGAACAGAGATAGGAATGTGCGCAAGTGAAAACAACACGTTTGTGCAAATCAAGCCATATAGCAAGGGAGTATCATCACAAATTTCAGCAAGGTCAGTTTTAGTTGCAAGCATGACACGTCCTTTCAGATTAATAACTTGTGAGGAAGAAGGAGAAGCAAGTTTATCTTTCTGTTGCCTCGAAAGCGTTTTGGCTACTTGCTGATTTTCAGAAGGTTGTTTGCTCTTCTGTGCGTCCCTAGCATGTTTTTCTTGTTCAAATTTCACAATTTCAGCAGGAGTCATAGGAAGCAATGTAACTTTCTTTCCTTTATACATAAATGTGTACTTATTGCTCCTACCATGGTGTGTAGCATCAGTATCATACTCCCAAGGTCTACCAAGTAATAGAGAACATGCTTGCATTGGTACTACATCAAAATCAGCAGCTCCGAAGTATGTACCAATGAAAAATTTGATGTGAGCAGTTTGTGTTACCTTGACCTTACCGCTATTGTTGAACCATTGCACATGATAAGGGTGTGGATGCGCACGTGTGGGAAGTTGAAGCTTCGTTACCATGTCGTGGCTCACCAAATTGTTGCAACTACCGCTGTCGATGATGACACGTACATGACGGTCATTGACGACGAAGAAGGTCTGAAACAGATTATTCCGTTGTGCCCTATCATCCTGCTCCATGTGAGTGCTCAAGACGCGTTGTACAATAAGTGCTTCAAGGTCGGCAGAGCCATCCGGCGCAAAAACAACGTCATCGTCGATTGTATCATCATCTCCTGCAATGTTAGCAGCAAGTGCATATTCATCTTCAACATCACTAGCACTTACGTAGCCACCGTCTTCCGTAGCAATATAAGCCCGCTGACTAGGGCAGTCCTTCATAACGTGGCCAAATCCTTTGCACCTATGACACTGGATCGCTGCAGAACGTGCAGTAGAGGCCGCCGAGGAGGTTGGCTTGGCTGGCGCCTTGGATGCTGCAGCCTTGGAGCTCCCAGTCTGGGCTGTAGATGTAGAAGGTGCTGATGTAGCCATTGGTCGAGAAGGTGGTGGTGGTGGTCGTTGCTGCTGCCCACTTGAGCGTGAAGTAGCACCACCAATGTTGGTCCTCATGCTGCGTTGTGGTTGTTGGCGACCCTGCAATTCTTTTTCTGCAAGCATAGCAAGGTGGAAAAGACGAGTGATAGTATTGTATTCTTTATAATCAATGATATCCTTAATTTCACGTCTTAAACTACCATAAAAACGGGCCATTTTATCCTCATTGTCCTCCTCAATTTCAGCACGCATGCAACCTATTTGCAACTCCTGATAATACTCCTCTACCGATTTATTCCCTTGGTTTAGGCGCTGCAATTGTTTTCTCAAATCACGTTTATATGAAGGAGGAACCCATCTACCACGCATTTGCCGTTTTAACATATCCCAATTTTGTGGTTCATTGCCAACCTGAACTATTTCAGTCCACCAAAGAAGAGCATATCCAGTGAAGTAACTAGTAGCTAAGCGCACGCGGTGGATAGCAGGAACCATGTGAGCATTAAATTTTTGTTCGATTGACATCTCCCAATCTAAATATGCATCTGGATCATAGGTGCCAGCAAAATGAGGTACTGAAAATTTTACCTTAGAGTAGGGATCATGATCATTGTTCCTGTGGTTGTCATTGTTACCTCGTGGATGGCGGTTGCGGTGGCCGCCCATACCTTGACGGTTGAATTGAAAGCGATGACGTGCAGCCTCGTAAGGGTCAATGGCATTGTTTCCGGTATAGGATAGGTCATCTTCCTCTTCAATATGGTCGTCTTCCTCTTCAACATGGTCGTGCTTCCAAGGCAGTCATTCGGTCCACTAGGTCAGCCACAGTACGCGCGAGACGTTCGATGGAATGTTGGGTCTGACGCTGAGACTCTAGTAGAGCACGTCGTGAGACACAATCATTAAAATCAGATGGAGGGGTACCGCTGTTATCTGCCATGTTAGTGAAAAGACAAAACAACAAAGAATAATCCTTATGGAAAACAGCTAGGTGGGGTGGTGGATGTGTGGTGGAAGCAGTCCGTCAGGCGCCTTACCCACGCTTGCAAGTGTTCTTACCACGCCGCAGTGAGGTCACCGGCCTACAGGTGATGAACCAAGTGGAGGGTGGTGTGCAATTGCAAGAAATGAACCTGTCCTGACCAACAGAAAGGTGTAGCTTGGAAGGCAAAGTGAGTAGCAAGGATTAACGATAGTAATAACAGTTAAACCAAGTTCAATAAGTATTCCCTAGTACTCATCAAAGTTGCTGGCCTCAGTGCTCCCAATGTGAAAATTCAAGCAATAGAGGGAAACTATGTGCCCAAAACTCAAATGGAAGCAATAACAGGCCAAAATCAGCTCTCTGCAGATCGGACAAGGGATCGGACAAGAGATCGGACAAGCAGAAACTGTTACTGCCGCTGATAATCTGTTACTACCGCTGCTAATTTTGTTACTACCGCTGATCGGACAAGAGTTCAGACAAGGGATCAGACAAGGGATCGGACAAGCAGAATCTATTACTGCCGCTGATAATTCTGTTACTACCGCTGATCGGACAAGCAATAGACAAGACCGCTTCTTCTCTTTTTTTTGATTTTTTTTCTTCTCTTTTTTTCACTCTGTTTTTTTGAACAAGGATAACTAGAGATGCAACCACAAAAATTGGCACCTACAACTGAGGTGGGATGTGGCTCACAAAAATTCAACAAGTTCGTTGACCGGCGAACAAAAACTTTGACCAATTTTTTTCTTTATCTTCCTGATTTTATGGAGATTTTGGTGAGGGCTAACAGGGGAACCGTGTAAGGGTACCCACCCAAATTGGGTCAGGAAGACACTCGAAAAATTTCAGATTTTTCTGCCAAACGAGCGAAAAGTTATGCCTGTTTTACCGAAGGGGGGTCACAAAGACTCGATGTGGAAGATGAGTAGGGCTGTGGAGGGGGGTTTTTCGGGTGGGGAATTTTTTGAGACACAAGAACAACTACTACTCAAACGACACAAAGGGATGACTAAACCAGCAACAAGACTCGACCAAGAACACAAACTCAACAAGGTTAAAACTGAAATTAAAATCGCAAGGCACAAAGGGGTTCTCGGTGGGGATTTTTTTGTGAGGGTTTTCTGGACTCTAGTTAAAAATAAAAGCAGATCGAGATTACCTAACGGGAAATCTGTGCTCTGATACCAACTGATGGGGGATTGGTCCCGATCTTCCGCTAGGTAAAGGATAAACTTGGGTTGGTGGAGAATCTCGACGTTGGCGATCCAAGGCTCCGGTCCGGCGGATCAAACCTTGCAATCGTTACACCACTGTCTCCGTTGGTTATCAACCACGCAGGATGCAATTGACCTCGCCACGAAGGCTAATTCCTGCAAGCGAACCCAAGAACACAAGCAAGTACAGGAAGGATACAAGTCGAATGCCAAATCACAGACAAACGATGATAAGGTGAGGTTTCACAAACGCCAATGCAGCAGCCAATCGGTCCGGTGCAAGAGGCGGGATCTAAACACACATGTGTAGATGCAAACAAAGCAAAACCTAACCCTAGAGGCGGCTGGCGTGAGTATATAAGGCGTGGGCAGCCTGTGGAAGGCAAACAGACTCGGGCTGTGGGCTAGATGTACAGACTTGGACTATGGGCCAACACGGCCCAATTCTGCCATGCAGGACTATTTTAAACACACACGACGGCTCGAGGCTCCAAATTAGACGAAACCAACGACAAAAGATCCGTCTTCTCCTTAGCTTTCAAAAAATGTCCAAGAACGCACCAATCAGACTTCGTATGAGGAAGTTATGCCCATTTTGGTGCAAGGTGGTCGATGTAGTCCGAACCAGCGAATTCTTGACTTCAAGTCATCCGTGCGACTCCGTCTTCAACTCCAACTCTCTTATTCCATCTCCCATGTTCCTAAGCAACAACATATCACTAGTATTCAGTAGCATCCTGTCCAAACAAATATTAACATAGTTACTAAGGAAAGAATTAACCTCATGGTTCAAGCGACGACACGGGCGCGTGTGATTGGTCCTTGTAGTTGAATTGTAGGTGGAGACTCCATGTGTGTATCAGGCGAAGTGATGTCCTCATCAAATTGCTCACAATATCGAGACCAGAAATTAACCGAAACATTCAATACTAGCTATCGGAACTTACAATCCATGAAATTTTCTTGGGCATATCCTTCAGAGGGTGTGGAACATCTTTAGTAGCAAGGCCAAAGTCCAAAGCATCATCGGTTGTCATCCCTTCTGGCTCAGTTTTCCCCAGCCGAATGTAATTTTATTTCCATTTATCGGTAGGTGTTGGATGAAGAGTGTAGACAGACTTCTAGTTTTTTGACCCCACGTTGTGCAAGGTCGGGCCATCTTCGTTTCTCTACCTCCACTGCTGGAGCATCCTCGCCCAATTAGGCAAAAGGACACTGGGCCAGATGACAAAATATCTGGTAGGAAGTGGAAGGGTAAGTAGGTGTACTGTCCTCCCGCGAAGATGTCAAAGAAGTCAACAGAAGCCTCGCCTAGCCATCGGTTGACCCAGAGCTCAACCAAGGAGGCAGTTAGCAAGGGGTCGACACAAGGACTTCAAAAGATCCTTTCATCCTTTATCGGAGAGGCGGGTGCTGACTCATAGACTTCTGAGGTGGAAGCCAGGGTCGCGCCATCATATTCTTCTGTGTTTACCCCACCTCTGTCTTCACCTTCGCGACCACCACCACGTCCTTCGCCCCCCCCGACTAATTTTTCTCCCGGTGCAGGACCCAGCTCATGGACGAAGAAGATGGTGTTCCGACTATCGACATGGTGAGGACGTCAGGAGGTAGTTGATCTTCTCAAATGTTTCTTCATAATCTTTTTCGGGTCTTCTTTTTCATAAGTGTAGATGGATCGCTGCTAGCTGAAACTAGACCGATCGAGGCGACCGTGAGAAACCAAGTTGATATGTGCCTTGGTTTTAGTCTATGATGAGTGATTGATAGATTACCTTCTGGGTGAAGGGGTCCCTTCGAAGGGGGTTCAGAGGCATGTACACCAAATGGTTAGGTGTTTGCTCGCTGCATTTGTATGCAGCATAATTTATCTGTCGGAAGGGTCCGATAGATTACATTTCGAAAGTTGTACCAAAGGGATCGGTACTTTGGGCGGTACACTAGAGTCTGTACGGAGGGTGTTTTACCAGGAGAGGCCTCCGGGGTATCGAATACACTTGTCTGCTTGTTGTTGGTTTGTAGGTGACTTCAGAGGCGATAGGACTGTTAGCACAATAGGTGAACTAGGTCAAGCAAGGAGCTTTGTGCCAGGCAAGCAGGGAGTGTAGGACCGAGAGTAGCGACCAGATGGGGGGTGAATGGGCGCCTAAAAAATTCTTTCAAATCAATGATCTTCTCCAAACACCCAACACACCTCAACAGATAATTAGCGGAAACAAACAGATCAAAAACAGTGAAAACAATCTAGCCTAAAAATGACTGGTGTCCTAATCGAAAGAAACAATCAATGTGCTTAAAGGCAGATTAAAAAGATAATCACAGACTATGCAAGTAAATCTTAAAAAGCTAACAATATTCATCAATCGCAGGCATTTCATAGAGCACAAAATAGACATCATCAGTTCACAAACATTTAAACAAATACCTCATATGAATGTGGATCACAAAGGAATATTGATAAATGTACACGAATCAATCTGAGAATAAAATATTTGCATCCATTTAAACAAGCACAGATTAATCAACAACAATATTTTTGATGCACGAGGATCGAGGAAAAATAGGGATTACTGTTCACAAGCTGTCTCGTGTGGCATTAAGCCGAACACATACCAAACATGCGTTGCTCCCGAGCGTAGCTTCTGGATGCCATGCGCCGAGCACCCACACCACGCGATCTGCTGCTGCTGACCGAGGTCCACGCGCTTCTGTCGTCTCGCACAAGGCTTCATGAGAGCTTCGCCTGCTACGTATAGAACAGTGCCACAAATGCTTTGCCGCTCAGCACCGTCTCCCGATGCACCGAACAACACTGCCTCCCATGCCCGTGAGCCACCAACACTATGCCACGCAGCAGCTGCCGAAGCCAAACATAACAGAAAAAATTTCTGCGCTCTAGCGAAGGTCAGGCTAGTGCACTGCACACAGCCGCCCGAGAAGACCAAGGCGCGGGCTTCCCGCCTGGATGCTGCTGCCTTGCCATGTGCATGCGCCAGCTGCACTTGCTGAGCAGCCTAGAAGACTAGGCACTCAATGCCTATGTGCCTATGCACAAAAACATCAAGCATTTCACGTGTGTACCAAACGCTGCCTGCAGTTTCATCATTTGCAGCACTTGGGCGGTGGACATGGCAGGCTACACACACGCATATCGAGGCAGCATGCGGTAGTGGATGTTAGACCTAAGGTGAAAAATCCGGCGGTGGTGGCGTGGTGTGAAAACGGTGGCGGCGCACGACAGGGAATAAGGGAATGAACTCTGATTTTCAAATTAATTGAGATGGAATCTGTTGGCGTAAAAGATTACGCTAACAGGTTCTCGAAGATTAAGAACTAACAAACAGAGAGTTTGTGTTGAGAACTATCTGAAGCCTCCGAATAGGATAATAGCTCAAGTTGTCCGAAATTGTGTATTGAATAGCTGAGTATTCGATGCCTATTACAGGGTAAGAAGGGTGGTATTTATAGGCAAAAAGTCTAAGGAAAAGAACTATTTACCCCTCAATTACAACCGACATAGTGGAAACTATTCAGTACCACAAATAGAGTTAAAATAGTAAAATCTATCCAGAGAAGGTAGATAAGGCAAACGTCTTATCAGTCTTGCTGTTTTCCACTATAGCTTTGGAGCCTTCGGAGGATGCCTTCGAATCATGAAGCCGAAGCATCCTTCGGCTTAGAAACTTCATCATCCCCAGAGATGAACGAAAGCTTTGATGCTGATAAATTATCTTTGACTATTGATCTCTAAAGTCGTCAGGATGAAGTATTTTTCCCCAAAAGCAGCCCCTCGAATACGCTTCTCCGATTTAACCTGTATGGTAGGAAAGCAGTATACGCAAGGAATATTTTCATATTCAGGGACTTAGAGAAATTTGAAGGTATTACAATTATTCGAAGGGTATGTGTCATCAAAGTATCCCCGATGAAAGCTTCGAATTGGGACTGCAGTGTGAACACTTCGCATGGAAGTGAATCGTTATGGAGGTGGAACGTCGTGAAGAGCCGTTAATTTTGAGCCATTATCCTTCAAGTATCCGTTATGCTCCCGAAAAAGGTAACGGTCGAAATTTTTCCGTGGGTTCACACCTTCTCACTTCCTGGTTTCCAAAGCTCACTTTCTTCAACCTCCAAAAATTCCCTTCAACCTTTCTGAGAGATCAACTCATGGTGAGGACCAGCACAACCGTGCTAGCGGCAGCAAGCACTTTGGCGCAAAGGCAAGCTTGGGCGGCTTCAGCAGCAGCAGCCATGGCAGGGGCTCCAGGAAGTTCTTGGCCCAAAAATCCTTGGGAGCTCCACCCTCCGTCCAAGAAGAAGATCCCACAAAGCTTCCTCATCGGCCAGTCCATAAGCACTGTGGAATCCATTAAAGAGGTGGTGGCTGGGAAGCTAGGCCCTGGAATGAGGACTCAGGTCCTGGGAACGGAGTCGACCACGAAGCCACGAAGTGGAGAAGTAGTGGTCTTTGAAGCGTTCTTCAAAGCTAGACTTGGACTCCCTGCCATCAATTTCCTATCATAGGTACTAGAAATGTTTCACATTACCTTACCTCAGTTGTCCCCCAATACCATCATGAGGCTGACGATCTTTGAATGGGCCCTTCGGGCAGAAGGATGCGAAGGAAGATCGGAGATCTTTGCCACCACCCACGAAGCCACCTGCCAACCGAAGCCACACGACGGCCCCAGAGATACCAAGGTGTTGACAGCCTTCGGGAGCATCAACTTTCAGCTTCAGAAGGAGCATGCACAACATTTCCCTATGAAGGCCATCAATGACCGGTGGTATACCAACTGGATCCTTCGGTGGTTTTATGCCTAGGTCAGAGAAGACTCCCGCTTCGTGGGGCCCCTTCAAGAGATCTGGTTCCGGAAGGAGGCCGAAGTCACTCCAAACCCAAGCCTGCTCTCAACACGGCTTGGGTTGCTTTCTTCGATAGCTAGCCGCATGAGCATAAGGGATCTGGCGGAGGAATTCATCGCCCTCCAGATCCCGCCTCTCGCAGCCGACTGGCTGATAGCGTTCCAAAATGCTTCGGAGGGAGAGCTTCGAGGTCTAGGTAAATCTTCGACCTTCCTGCAGTAATATATTAGGAAAGAAATAACATACTTATAAAATGCTACCTTTTTTTAGCGGCTCCTTTAGCGCTAGCTCCGGAGCAGATAGCAAGAGCCACCAAACGGGTGCTCGGAGCCCCTACGGTGGCGGAGTGGCAAAAAAGGATAGAGCTGGTGGGAAGCTGGTAGCACTTCAACAGAGTGTGGAGGCTCTCAGAATGGAGCCCCCACCTCTACAAGACTTCGACTCGACCGGAGTGGCCCCTCGGAAGAGGAAAGCCACCACTGAGCCTTTGAAGAAAGCCATCAAGACCCCCATCAAGAAAACGATGAAGCATCCTCCTCAGCTGACTCCGGTGTCCTCCCCTTCCTCCTTGGGCATTCAGAGCTCATCTTCGGAATACTCCAAAGAAAAGTACTCCGACACTAGAATGGGGAAGGCCCTTGAGAACTATCTTATTGATGATAGTGAAGACGAGGCCGTGGATGCAGCCGGAGCTCCTTCTCGAGAGGCTACGGAGGTAGACACAACACGCTCCCCCGAGCCCATCGCCACGAGCTCAAAGCTTGAGGCAACTATTCCCAACTCGCCTGTGGCCGAGGTGATAGTGCCAGAGGTCGAGGCGCCTGCAGCGGCTACACCGGAGCGGACTTTGGGGAATGACCTCGATGAGTACCTCCGAATGTACGAAGTCTTGGAGGACCCTACAATTCTGCCTCAAGGCGCAGACGAATGTATACTTCGAAACTCTTGCTTTTACAATTCCTGCAATAACTATTACCCACAAATATTCATTAAGTACCTTAATGTTGTAGGTGCGTCGAGGAGTATCATAGGTCAGATTACAGATGGAGCTTCAGCTTCTCTCGGAGTATTACAGATGGACCCACATATAAACGTGATTTGAGAAAAAATTGCAGCGCCTAAACCAAGGAAATAAATCGGTAGAGGAGTATTATGAGGAGATGCAAATAGGTTGCATGCGTGCTGAAATTGAGGAGGACAATGACGATAAAATGGCCCGTTTTTATGGTGGTTTAAGATGTGAAATTCAGGATATCATTGATTATAAAGAATACAATACTATCACTCGTCTTTTCCACCTTGCTATACTTGCAGAAAAAGAATTTCACGATCACCAACAACCACAACGCAGCATGAGGACCAACATTGGTGGTGCCACTTCACGCTCAAGTGGGCAGCAGCAGCGACCACCACCACCTTCTCGACCGACGGCTACATCAGCACCTTCTACATCTACAGCCCAGGCTTAGAGCTCCAAAGCTGCAGCATCCAAGGTGTCAGCCAAGCCCACCTCATTGGTGGCCCCTACTGCACGTTCTGCATCGATCCAGTGTCATCGATGCAAAGAATTCGACCACGTTATCAAGGACTGCCCTAGTCAGCGGGCTTATATTGCTATGGAAGACGGTGGCTATGTAAGTGCTAGTGATGTTGAAGATGAATATGCACTTGCTGCTAACATTGTAGGAGATTACGATGCTTCCGACGATGACGCTGTTTTTGCACCGGATGCCTCTGCTGACCATGAAGCACTTATTGTACAACGTGTTTTGAGCACTCACATGGACCAGGACGACCGGGCACAACGGAACAATCTGTTTCAGACCTTCTTCATCATCAATGACCGCCGTGTACGTGTCATCATCGACAGCGGTAGTTGCAACAATTTGGTGAGCCACTACATGGTAACTAAGCTTCAACTTCCCACACGTGTGCATCCACACCCTTACCACGTGCAATGGTTCAACAATAGCGGTAAGGTCAAGGTAACACAAACTGCTCACATTAGATTTTCCATTGGTACATACTTCGGAGTTGCTGATTTTGATGTAGTACCAATGCAAGCATGTTCTTTATTACTTGGTAGACCTTGGGAGTATGATACCGATGCTACACATGATGGTAGGAGCAATAAGTACACATTTATGTATAAAGGAAAGAAAGTTACTTTGCTTCCTATGACTCCTGCTGAAATTGTGAAATTTGAACAAGAAAAACATGCTAAGGACGCACAAACGAGCAAAAAACCTTCTGAAAATCACCAAGTAGCTAAAACGCTTTCGAGGCAACAGAAAGATAAAGTTGCTTCTCCTTCTTCATCACAAGTTATTAATCTGAAAGGACGTGTCATGCTTGCAACTAAAACTGACCTTGCTGAAATTTGTGATGATACTCCCATGATATATGGCTTGATTTGCACGAACGTGCTGTTTTCACTTGCGAACATTCCTAGCTCTGTTCCTGTTGCAGTCACTGACCTTTTGCAGGAGTTTAATGATGTTTTTCCTGCGGATATACCACCTGGGCTGCCATCGATACGTGGCATCGAGCACCAAATTGATTTGATCCTGGGAGCGTCTCTTCCTAATCGTGCAGCGTACTGTACCAATCCGGAGGAGACAAAAGAAATTCAGCGCCAAGTACAGGACATTCTTGATCGTGGGTATGTCCGTGAAAGCCTTAGTCCTTGTGCAGTACCCTTTCTTTTGGTGCCTAAGAAAGATGGTAGTTGGCATTGTCGTGCTATTAATAATATCACCATTCGATATCGACACCCTATTCCTAGATTGGATGACATGCTTGATGAGCTTAGTGGTGCCATTATCTTTACTAAGATCGATCTCCGTAGTGGCTACCACCAAATTCGCATGAAACTAGGTGATGAATGGAAAACTGTTTTTAAAACAATGTTTGGATTATATGAGTGGCTTGTCATGCCTTTTGGACTTACTAATGCACCTAGTGCCTTCATGCGCTTGATGAATGAAGTCCTACAACCCTTTATAGGACGCTTTGTGGTAGTATACTTTGATGATATCTTGATTTACAGCAAGTCTCCCACTGAACATGTTGAACACCTACGTGCTATTTTTTCTGTCCTATGTGAGGCTAGATTGTTTGGTAACCTTGAGAAGTGCATGTTTTGCACGGATCGAGTTGTGTTTCTTGGATATGTTGTCACTTCACAGGGCATTGAGGTTGACGCGGCGAAGGTAGAAGCAATCAACAGCTGGCCACAACCTCAAACTATCACACGAGTACGTAGTTTTCTTGGTCTTGCAGGTTTCTACCTGCGTTTTGTGAAAGATTTCAGCACCATAGCTAGTCCTTTGAATGAGTTGACCAAGAAGGGAATTACATTTACTTGGGAACAAGCACAAGAACAAGCTTTTGCCACACTCAAGGATCGCCTTACACATGCACCTCTACTTCAGCTACCCGACTTCGGTAAGACTTTTGAGTTAGAATGTGATGCTAGTTGTTTTGGAATAGGAGGTGTGCTGCTGCAAGGAGGTAAACTCGTGGCCTATTTTAGTGAGAAATTACATGGTCCACAGTTGAATTATTCTACCTATGATAAGGAATTATATGCCTTAGTCCACGTGCTTGAAACTTGGAAACATCACCTTTTGCCTAAGGAGTTTATTATTCATTCGGATCATGAAGCATTGAAGCATATACGTAGTAAAGAAAATTTGAATAAACGACATGTTAAATGGGTAGAATTTATTGAGACTTTCCATATATCATTAAGCATAAGAAAGGGAAAGATAATGTGATTGTCGATGCTTTATCTAGACGTTATACATTGATTTCTCAACTTGATTATAAGATCTTTGGTTTAGAAACATTGAAGGACATGTATGCTACTGATTTGGACTTCAAAGATGCTTTTGAAAATTGTAAAGATGACCGTGCTTGGAACAAATATGTGCTGAATAATGGATATCTTTTTCGTGCTAACAAGTTATGTGTGCCGGCTAGCTCTCTTCGGTTGTTGTTATTGCAGGAAGCACATGGTGGTGGTTTGATGGGTTATGTTGGATCAAAGAAAACTGAAGATGTGCTGTCCACACACTTCTATTGGCCTAGGATGAGATGAGATGTTGAGCGCTACGTGGCACGATGCACTACTTGCAATAAAGCTAAGTCCCGTCTAAACCCACATGGTCTTTATATGCCTCTGCCTGTTCCTAGTGTACCTTGGGAGGATATTTCTATTGATTTTGTGTTAGGATTACCTAGAACTAAGAGGGGGAGGGATAATATTTTTGTGGTGGTAGATCAGTTCTCTAAAATGGCACATTTTATACCATGTCACAAGAGCGACGACGCTACCAATGTTGCTGATTTGTTTTTCAGAGAGGTCGTACGCTTGCATGGAGTTCCCAATACCATCGTTTTAGATCGTGATGTTAAATTCTTAAGTCATTTTTGGAGGACGTTGTGGCATAAGTTGGGGACGAAGCTGCTGTTTTCTACTACTTGTCACCCACAAACGGATGGGCAAACGGAGGTCGTCAGCCGTACATTGTCCACCATGTTGAGGGCTGTTTTGAAGACCAACTTGAAGCTCTGGGAAGAGTGTCTACCTCATATTGAGTTTGCATATAATAGGTCAGTCCACTCCACTACTAAGGTAAGTCCATTTCAAGTGGTCTATGGCTTTAATCCGCGTGCTCCTTTTGATTTGCTACCATTGCCACCATCTGAAAAATTGAATTTTGATGCTACTACACGTGCTGAATTATTGCTTAAGATGCATGAAACTACTAAAGCAAACATAGAGAAAATGAATGAGAAATATCGTGCTTATGGTAGTAAGGGTAGAAAAGAGATAACATTTGAACCGGGTGATCTTGTTTAGTTGCACTTGTGCAAGGATTGTTTTCCTGATTTGAGAAAGTCTAAATTGATGCCCCGTGCTGATGGTCCTTTCCGTGTGCTTGAGAAGATAAATGATAATGCATATAAACTTGAGTTGCCTGCAGGTTTGGGGGTTAGTTCCACATTTAACATTTTAGATTTAAGGCCCTATTTGGGAGATGACGATGAGCTTTACTCGAGGATGACTCCAATTCAAGAGGGGGAGGATGATGAGGACATTACTTCACATTATACACACATGGAGCCTCCACCTACAATTCAATTACAAGGACCAATCACACGCGCTCGTGCCCGTCGCTTGAACCATGAGGTTAATTCTTTCCTTAGCAACTATGTTAATATTTGTTTGGATGGGATGCTACTGAATACTAGCGATATTTTGTTGCTTAGGAACATGGGAGATGGAATAGGAGAGTTGGAGTTGAAGACGGAGTTGCACGGATGATTTGAAGTCAAGAATTCGCTGGTTCGGACTACATCAACCAACATGCACCAAAATGGGTGTAACTTCCTCATACGAATTCCGATTGGCGCGTTCTTGAACTTTTTGGAAAGCTAAGGAGAAGACGGATCGTTTGGCATTGGTTTCGCCTCATTTGGATTCTCGAGTCGTCCTGTCTGACTGAAACAGTCCTGCATGACAGAATTGGGCCGAGTTGGACCTTGTACTGAGTTGGGGGCCGTGTTGGCCCATAGTCCGAGTCATGTGCGCCTCCTACAGGATGCCCACGCCCTATATACTCACGACAGCCATCATTAGGGTTAGGTTTTGCTTTGTTTGCATCTACACTCGTGTGTTTAGATCCCGCTCTTACACCGGACCAATTGGCTGCTGCTACGGCGTTTGTGAAACCTCTCCTCATCATAGTTCATCTGTGATTTGGCATTCGACTCGTGTTCTTCCTGTTCTTGCTTGTGTTCTTGGATTTGCTTGTAGGAACCAGCCTTCGTGGCGAGGTCAATCGCGCCCTGCGTGGTTGATAACCAACGGAGACAGTGGTGTAGCGATTGTAAGGTTTTGATCCGTCGAACCGGAGCCTTGAATCGTCAATGTCGAGATTCTCCACCTGTTGGCGTAAAAGATTACGCTAACAGGTTTCTGTAGAAAAGAAACTAACAAACGAAGTGTTTGTGAAGCAAACTGTTCTAAGCCTCCGAAAGGATAATAACTTAGAATAGTTCGAAAGTGTGTATTGAATAACTTGTATTCGGTCCCTATTACAAGGTGAAATGGGGGGTATTTATAGGCCCAAACATTAAGGAAAAGACCTATTTACCCCTCTATTACAACCGACATTAAGGAAACTATTCGGTTTCCTTAATAGGGCTAAAATGGTAAAAGACTAATCTAATAAGAAAGAAGATAAGTCCTCCATCTTAGCTGGCAGAAAAGATCTTGAAGGGCTTTAGTTCGAAGACATACTCCGAACCAATGCTTATCTTGTGCTTCGAACGGGGTTCCGGGTGTCTTTGAAGACGATCTTCTGAGAACCTTCGAACCTGATGACTGCCTTTATGTTGCTTCGGCAATAACCCCGAAGATGAGATATTTTCCCCCAACAGTAGCCCCTCAAATACGCTTCTCCGTTGACCTGTAACGTTAGGAAAGCAGTATACGAAAGGAAAAGATAACCAATCATAGGGGTTATTGGTTTTTATTTTATCTCCGAAATGCATGAAGATATGAACTCCGAATCAGTCTTAAGGTAATTACTTTTCGAACTATCTTAGAACTGACTTAGGAAGTTCGAAAGTCTTTTTAGACTTTGAAGAAATAGCCGTTAGTTTCTGTTTCCAACGGAAACTGTAGCAGGCGTTAATTTCGTAAAAGAAGTAACGACAGGAATGCGAAACGACATGGATTAACGGTAAGAAAGTGAAGTCTAGGTTATAAATAAAGGGCCTAGAAGTTACCCGGTTACATTTTCACCGCATTCTAGCAATCAAAAACTTTTGAGCCCTTTGAGTTCTTGAGCCCTAGCCTTTGAGTTCTTAAGCCCTAGCCTCCATTTCCTCAGAGCAATCCGGCGATCGCGATGGTGAAGACCAAGGGATCTGCACCTCCTTCGGCCTTGGCTCGGCAACAGGCGGCCGCAGCGGCAGCGGCGGCAGCGTTGGCGGCGGCACCTCCGATGCCGACGGTGACATTCATGGCGGCAGGGGGGAGAAATCCCCAAATCACCGATGACCAAGGTCTGTGCCCGCCATCGACCAAGTATTTGGATCAATCTTTTGAGTTGGGGCCTTCTACCTGCAAGAGAGAGTCTTTGGCAATCACAGCAGGGGGAAAAATTAGTAATGGAGTTATGATTCGGAAGCCAGGCAAAGAATCGATTCCATCACCAAGACCCGGAGAAGTAGTAGTATTCGAAGCTTTCTTCGAAGCTGGCTTGGGCCTTCCTGCTGTAGACTTCCTGGCGGAGGTATTGGATCTGTTTCATGTAACCCTCCCTCAATTATCTCCGAATGCAGTAGCTAGGTTAGCTATCTTTGAATGGGCGCTGAGAGCCGAAGGTTGTGAGGGGAGGGCAGAAATCTTCGCTGCACTTCATAGAGCAACTTGTCAGCCGAAGACCTTCGTAGGCTCCGGAGGTGAAAAAGTAGTAGTATCCTTCGGCTCTATCAACTTTAGGCTTCGGGACGAATATGCCCTTCAGTTTCCTGCCAAGGCCATCAATGCTAGATGGTACACTGATTGGGTCCTGAGGTGGTTCTATGCCGAAGTTGGAGAGAGCAGTCCTCTGGCTGGGCCCCTCAAAGAAATTCAATTCCGGAAAGAAGCCTTAGTGCAGCCTGACGAAGGCCAGCTCGAAGCTCGTCTTAACCTGCTTCAGAAAATTAGCAGAAGGTTAAGCATGCGGGACTTAGCCGAAGAATTCCTCGGACTGCAAATTCCTCCGCTGATGGCCAACTGGCCTATCATCTTCGAGGATGACTCGGAAGGCGGTCTTCGCAAGATCAATTTTACTTCGAGCCCTGCAGGTAACTTCGAAACCAACATGCATTGTACATATTTACTTCGAAGAAAGACTAACTTAAATTATTTTTTAGCTTCTTCAGCCCCTATTACTTCAGAGCAAATTGTAAGGGCTTCGGAGAAGATTTTGGGTGCCCCAACTCCGACTGAAAAAGAATGGCGAATTAAATTGGTCGGAAGTTGGGAAAGGTTTAACAGAGTATGGGGAATGTTGGAGTTAACTCCGCCCCCTCTGATGGACTGGGTGCCTCTGGAGAAAGGACCCAAGAAAAGAATGGCTGAAGCCGGAACTTCAAGCTCCGCAAGGACTCCGGTGAAGAAGGTGGCTCGGAAGCCAAAAAATCTCGCACCTTCGAATCCTGCGCCTTCGAGCTCAAGAACCTCAATCTCTGGTTCTAAAGAAGATGAAGGTATATTATTAGTGAGATTGATTGATGAAGATGCAGCTCAACGAAATATTCACATTGAAGATACTGCAGGTATACCGGAGCCCCAAGCTAACATTGAAGAAGTAAGAGCTCCGGATACTCAAGAGGAGCAAATCGAAGCCCCTATGGGTGAAGATGAAGTCGAAGTTCCTGCAACTTCAGTTGTGGAGGAAAGGACTGCTCACGGAGATGCTCCGGCAGCAGAAAATTTAACTGTGGATTCAGATGATGACTTCACCTTCGATCCTCCGAGCAGTCCAGTGCTCGATCTCCCGCAGAATGTCGAAGGTAAATTTCGCATAATTCTTTATCATTTTCTGCAAAATTATACAATGTATAATATTTTTGTTTTTGCAGAGCCTCCTGCTGTAGAAGTACATCACGAAGACATAATTCAAAGGCCTTCGACAACTTCGGAGCCACACCCGGAGATTACTCAACAGGTGCCTAGAAGGGGTAAAAGGCATATAGAGCCTCTCCCTACTCAAGGATCAACTTCGTCTGAATCAACAGATGAAAGTGAATCAACTGAGGGGGGCCATCTTCGGAAGTTCCAAGGACCTCAGGAAGACCAAAAGGCTTCGGCTCTGCTCCCTCTTTTAACTCCTTTTTTGGAGCAAAGAAGAGGACTTCGGACTTTGCTCAAACCTTTAGGTCGAGTGAGTCGGGAAGTTGGGGAGACAAAGCTGGTAGCAAAATTAAGCAAGGCGAAGAATTCGGAGCTCAACGTTGCTTTAGAACGAGCAGCCTACCAGGTACGGAGCACCTTCGAACTGATATTTTTTAGCGAATCATATTGGGTTCGAAGTACATCTTCGAACCAGCAGCAAATTATAAATGAATAATTTCTTACTTCAGTTTTTTCTCTTCTTAGCAAGCGGTCTTGGCCCGCGCTGCAGCTTTATCGAACGAAAATGAAATTGCTCAGCTTCGGGAAGAAAATGAAGCTCTTAAACACAACTTATCTTTCTCCGAAGCTAGAGTACTTCAAATGGATAATGTGATTTCGGCGGAGCGTAGGGCCAGACAGGGCTTGGAGGCTGTTAATAAAGAGTTCGAAGCAGAAAGAATTGTGCTTCGGGCTGAAATTGAAAAGATGCGACTGGAGCATGCTAGTGCTGGGTCCAAACTTGTAAGGCTCCAAGAGGAAACTAGCCAACTCCTAAACCAGAAGAAAGATCTAATTACGGAGAATGCTAGGATTTCCGGAGTTTTGGCAGAAACGACTTCGAGCAAGGATGCACTAATTGAAGAAAAGCTCAAGTCGGAAAAGGTGGCTACGGAGGTCATCGAACAGATGCTAGTTGTTCTGGAGCACTTCGGTACTACTGGATCACTTCCTTCGGATGACAATGTGACTCTGTTGCGCCGGTTAAAGAGGATCCAAGGAGCAGCGAAGCAAATGAAGACGGCAGGCATGCGTTATGGAGAACTCTCCGGACAAGTGTCTGCCCTCGGATTACTCCGTTACTATGAGGATTTGGGCCGAACAATCACTCCGAGCGCAGAGGGTTCCATTACCTTCGACGACGAGCGGCTTTTGAATCCTTCCGAAGGCGTGACTGCCGCCTGGCGAGCCTTTCAAACTTCATGGAGAGCCGAAGGTCGTTCTGCGATCAAGGCTTGGATCGATGAAGGCCAACGTCAGAAGCAAGTTCGGAGTCAAGCTTCGAGCAGTCAGCCTCCTCCGAACCCGAAGGTTTAGGAATTATTTAGGATTTTTTGATTATGTAAAGCTCATGCTTGTAAACATTTATCAATGAAAGTCTTGTTTGTCATATTTTTAGGCTTTGCCTCTTATGGAAGATATCGAAGTGTTAGAGCTTAACAACGAACTTCGCTCATTGTGGAACACCTTCGAACTTCTAAAGAGTTATAAGCGTCCTCGATTTCTTATTCCTCGGGATGACTCCGGCGTAATTGCGCCCGAAGTAATCAAAGACGTATTGTCTTATATTAAAGAGGAAGATAAAGAAGTTGACACAAACGCCTCGTCTTCTGAAGACACTAATTGGTCTGAAGACGAAGGTGAAGCTCGAAATAAAAGATCTGAAGATCTTAGAAGCTGGGAAAGAAGCCCCGAGCGGCTTCGAACTTGGGCCGAGCTTCAACAAGAGCAGAAGGATTTTAGAGCTTCGAAGGGGAGGAAGAGAGTTAAACGTAAAGTTATTAGGACTTCCGATGTTGGAACTAGTCGTTCCACCCCTAGCTCTCGGGACCGAAGAGGTCTCCGATTCCTTCTTGGTATAGATACCAATTTTTCATAGTGTAATTTGTAAACACATTTATTTCAATAATGAATGCAGATTTAAAATTGTCTCCATATTTACTAGCCCCTCTTTGGGTATAAGCAACTTCGAAATGTATTCAAAGATGGTTATGCGCAAAGAAAAACTTCGGAGTACAATTTTTTGGGGGTTCGGAGCCCCTCTGTCATTTAAAGATCTTTTGAAATCTTATGAAATGTCTTCGACTTTTTGCAGTCAGTAGAATGGTAACTTAATACCTTTGTTTTACGAAAGAAATCAATTGAGATAACTTTCAGGATACTTTAGTGTCTTAAGAAATTTGTCACTTTGGACTTATGTTAACAGACATTCGAAGCTCATGGCTCAAATGCTGTTTTGCTTTAGCCACCTTCGGCTTGTCTTTGCGATCTCTGACGAACCAATGGTTCGGAGTTTGCAATGGTCTCTTTGGACTCTTTTTACGGATGTCTACCAGCCAATGGCTTGGACTCCGTATAATTTAGCCACCTTCGGCTGTTTTTGCAGAAGTCTACCAGCCAATGGCTTGGACTTCGCAGATTTTGGCCACCTTCGGCTCTTTTTACGGAAGTCTGCAAGCTGCAGCTTGGACTCCGTAGATTTTGGCCACCTTCGGCTCTTTTTACGGAAGTCTACCAGCCAATGGCTTGGACTCCGTAGAATGTGGTTTTGGGCTCTTTTACGGATGCCTACAAGCCGTTGGCCTGGGCTCCGGATTATGTCAGCCACCACGTCGGAGGCTTCGAACTTTATGGGTTCGAAGTCCGAAAATACAACCCAGCTTAATGACACTTCCCTCTCGGTCGACCCCGCGGTTCCAGTGCGTCCACTCAGAAGCTGGAAGTCTATGAGGGGAAGGCAACTATCAGGGTCATATGCTTTATTAATTTAGAGGTGATTACAAGCGAATTACAAGGAGCCCTTATGCGAAGTATCGCTTTAGGTGCTCCGCATGCCAAGTATGTGCTAACTCTTCACCTTCTAAATTAGCTAATTTAAATGAACCTGGGCGCCCTGAGCGGACAATTAGATATGGACCTTCCCATTTATTGCCTAACTTCCCTGGTGCTATAATGCTTCGTAGAACAAGATGACCCGGCCTTAACTCACTGAGCTTAACCTTCGGGTCATACCAAGTCTTCGTCTGCTGATGATACTTTGATAAATTAGCTACAGCCTGAAGTCTTGTTTCTTCTGACAAATCTAATGAAGCTTGTCTTTCTTCTTCAATGTCCGGTTCGGTGCTGCGAAATGATCCCCCTTTGAGCTCCGTTGGAGTCATAGCTTCATCTCCGAATAGTAGTCTGAACGGAGTAAAACCTGTGGACCTTGTTTGCGTAGTCCGAATGGACCACAAAATCTTCGGAAGCTCTTCGGTCCATAGTCCCTTATCAACTGTGTTCTGCGTCGAACTGTGTTCCATTATCAACTGTGAGATATCTAGGCACTCCGAACCGGCAAATAATGTTCTTCCAGAAGAATTTATGTACATTGTTCGAAGTGATAGCTGTTAAGGTCTCTGCTTCTACCCACTTAGAAAAATATTCAATAGCTACCACTGCGAACTTCAGATTTCCCTTTGCTAACGGAAAGGGACCAATTAAATCCATACCCCATCTGGCCATGGGCCATACCGGAGCAATGACTTGAAGAGCTGTTGGTGGGCGATGACTCCGTCGACCCATCCACTGGCATCCTTGACAAGTGCGGACCAAGCTCTCCGCATCAGCTGTTATTGTGGGCCAATAAAGCCCTCGCGAAGTGTTTTTCCTGCCAGAGCTCTAGGGGCTAAATGGCTTCCACAAAGGCCTTCGTGAATTTCTCGAAGAATTTCCTGGCCTTCGGCTTGAGATATACATCGGAGTAGAGGGGAACATACTCCGGCCTTGTATAATATACCATTGATTAACTGATAGTTTCTGGCTCTGAGCTTTAATCTTGACAACTGGGGCTCTTCGGGCAAATTTGTTCCTCCTTGCAAGAGTTCTATGATCGAATCTTTCCAATCTGCATTAGGAATGCAAAGAATCTCCGCAGAGGCAATTTGTGGCACCGAAGGTATATTGAGCTCCTCATAGAAAGCTTCTTCAGGCACATCCACAGCTCCGGCTGCAGCCTTCGCTAAAATGTCCGCTTGCATGTTTTCAGCTCTTGGTATACTCCGAATGGAAATACCCTTGAAGTGTGCTTCAATCTTGCGAATTTCTTCTAAGTACTTGGCAAGCTGTGGATGCCGAACTTGAAAACTTTTGTCTACGTGCCCTGCTACTATCTGAGAATCTGTCTTTATAATTATTCTTGTAGCCCCTAGAGCACGTGCTTTCCGAAGTCCCAATAAAATCCCTTCGTACTCCGCTATATTATTGGTAGACTTAAAGTTGAGTCTTGCGGAGTACATTGCTCTTTGCCCTGACGGTGAAATCAACACTGCCCCAATGCCTGCTCCGGATGGTTGGAAAGCCCCATCGGAGTAAACAGTCCAAACTCCGTCATTTGATTTCTCCGGAGTCAAATTCGCAGGTGGAGTCCACTCTGCTACGAAGTCTGCTAGGACTTGGGATTTGATAGCTGTCCTTGCCAAGAAAGATATGCCGAAGGGTGCTAGCTCGACTGCCCACTTTCCAATCCTCCCAGTGGAATCTTTGCTTCGGAGCATATCTCCTAAGGGATACGAAGTTGGTACAATTACATTATGAGCCAAAAAATAATGCCTTAGCTTCCTCGAAGCCATTATCAGAGCATAAACGAACTTCTCAAGTTCGGAGTATCTTGTCTTCGCTCCTGACAATGCTTCGGATACAAAATAGACAGGATTTTGGACCAACTTCCCATTGAAATTCACTTCTCTGACAAGGACTGCGCTGACAGCTGAACCTGTACATGCAAGATATAGGAGTAGGGTTTCGTCCGCAATAGGCACCGTGAGTGTAGCAAGATTACTGAGATAATCTTTAATATCATCGAAGCTTCTCTGACACTCCGGTGTCCATGCAAAATCTTCGGACCCTTTCAAAGCTTTGAATATTGGCAAGCTCCTCTCCGCAGACCTTGATAAAAACCTGCTAAGTGCGGCCAGACGTCCAGTCAGCTTTTGCACTTGCTTTAAATTCTCCGGAGGAGCCATCTTCTGCAGCGCAGTTATTTGAGTAGGGCTAGCTTCAATTCCCCTGCTTGAAACTAAATACCCTAACAATTTTCCAGCCTTAGCTCCGAATATACATTTTTCGGGGTTAAGACGGATCCCACATGCCCGAAGGTATTGAATGTTTCTGCTAAGTCTAGGCTATGTTGGTGCTTTAAAGCACTCTTTATTACAATATCATCCATATAGGCCTCCACATTGCGACCTAGTTGATGACCTAGAGCCTTAGCAACTAATCTTGATAAAGTAGCCCCGGCATTTCTTAGGACGAAGGGCATTCTTACATAGCAGAAGACTCCCGAAGGAGTTACAAAGCTTGTCTTGATTTCATCTTCGCGCTTCAACCATATTTGATGATAACCAGAATACGCGTCAAGGAAGCTTAATAACTCCCAACCTGCAGTGGAGTCAACTAGCTGATCAATTCGGGGCATGGGGTAGGGGTCACATGGGCATGCTTTATTCAAAGATGTGAAATCAATGCACATGCGCCACTTCCCAGAAGACTTCTTCCTGACGAAGACTGGGTTGGCTAACCATTCTGTGTGAGCCACTTCTCTGATAATCCCAGCCTTCAACAGTTTTTCAACTTCGTCCTTAGCTAGAGCAGCTCTCTCTGCGGACATCTTCCGGAGTCCTTGTCGAACAGGCCGGGCCTTCGGGTTTACAAGTAAACTGTGTTCAATGATATCCCGATCGACTCCGGTGATATCTTCGTCAGACCAAGCGAAGACATCCAAATTTTCTTCTACTACCTTTTCCAAGGAGGTTGCAACTTCAGGAGGTAAATCTTTACCAAACTGAAAGGTGTACTCTTTACCATCTTTAACAATGACCTTCGTTGCAATCTCTCCTTCAGGACTTGGTCTCGGAAAAAACTTCTTCGAAGCTTCGGAGGAGGCCGAAAAAATTTCTTCATTATCCTGCACACTGTTTACTTGCCTCGGATCAAGAGGGGGACCATGACCATATTCCGCCCTCCTAGCAATGGCTTGATCTCCGAAGATTGTTAGGACTCCTACTTGTGTGGGCATCTTCATGCACAAGTAGTTGTGATGCGCCACAGCTCCGAATTGATTCAACATGCCCCGTCCGAAGATGACATTATAAGCATACGGGGCATCTACCACATCAAAGATAACTTCTTCAGTTCGAGCTAATAAACCTTCTCCGAAGGTAACTTCCAGGCCTATCTGGCCAAGTGCATCAAGCGGAGGTCCTGCGAAGCCTTGCAGAGGACGAGCCGCTGGGAGAAGATGCTTCCTGGAAATGCATAACTGATCGAAGGCTTGCACAAAAATGATATCTGTCGAACTACCTCCGTCAATTAGCACCCTTCGGACTTCAGTCCCTGCAATATCAGCAGTGATAACCAATGGATCTGCGTGCGGGAACTTAATACCAGCTGCATCCTCCGCAGAGAAAGATATCGGAACATGAGACCACTCCGGCATTGCAGCTGCAGATGACGAAGTTCCAATATGACCTACTTCCCGAACGTACTCTCTTCGCTGTCTCTTGGACATGCTTCCGAGGGTACCTCCTCCTGAGATAGGGAGAACTACTCTCTTTCCTCTATCTCGCCCTTCCTCTTGCTTCGGAGGTGGCATAACATTGGCCACCGGAGGGTGCCTTGCAGCATCGAAATTTTCTATTCGCGCCACAGCCTGGACCGGCTCAGGGCGCGTTGCTGCTGGACTTCGGTCGGTACTGCCTCGACCCGAAGTCCTCTCCAAGTACTCTCCCCTTAGGGTAAGGATAGCCTTGCAAGTGTCAGTTGCATGGCTTCGATTTTCTCCATGAATACAGCAAAAAAGGGTCTGGCCTTTGTCAGCCGTTTTCCCTGGCGGCTTCTAGCCGCTGGCCTTGTTCCCCGTAGACTGTGGAGCTCTTGGTGCAAACTTCTGTGGGGGTGCAATATTCAAGACTTCAGAGCGAGGGTGCTTTTGTCCTCTTCTCCGATCATGTTGCACTTCGAAGACTGCTTCCTGCGGCTGTGCCGAAGTCTTCACTTCTGCTTTGACTTCTTGCAATACAGTCGAAGTAGCAGCAGTCCTCCGAAGCCAACCTTCTTCTGACCTCGCATACTTCTCGAAGTATGACATCAACTGCGAGACTGAGGAGATGCTCTTCCGATGCAGTTTATCCAGAAGGCCTTGATGACTGACGCCTTCCCGAGCCGCATCAACCACTGAGGATGTGGACAGTCCCCGAATTTGCGACTTCGTATGAGCGAAGCGCTTGAAGTACTGCCTCAATGTTTCTCCGGGGAGCTGTTTCACCTGGAAAAGGCTTCCTGTTGACATAGGAGGCACGAAGGTGCCCTGAAAGTTACTTATAAACTTCCTCTTCAACTGCGACCACGAATTGATTGATCCTGGTTTTAAAGACCAGAACCATCTCAACGCCACTCCTTGAAGAGCTAACGGGAAGCACTTCGCCATAGTGTCTCTGACTCCACCACTAACCTCAATCGCTAGGGCATAAGAACGCGCGAACTCTCCGGGATCTTCATCTCCGGCATACTTGCAGAGCTTCGAAGTTTTAAACTTTGGATCAAAGCGAACCTTCTGCAGCTCAGGATGCAACGGAGATTCATTGTCGTAAGAGGCGTTCTCCGGGGCTTCGGGATAATCAAGATCGTCGTCTTCGGGCACTTCTGGGATAGTTGGGATGGCTTGAGAGCGAAGCCTGTCCGCAGCTTCTTGTCGCCATCTTGCTACCTCAGCTTGAAGGTTGGCCATTTGAGTGGCCATATCTCCAAGGCTATCTTCATCTCCTCCGGAAGGACCTTCCGGGTCTTGAGAACTGATTGGATCAGTTCGAATCGGAATGGAGGGTGGAGAAGTGACTCCGGGCTGTCGGAGTATGGAAGGGGTTGGCGGAGAGGCTTCGTATCCTCGAGGGATAGAAGCCCCTTCCGGAGTTTGTGGAGGGAAGGCCGAAGACCCTCCGACTTCAACTGTGTCGAAGGGTATCTCTCCGGAGATCCGAGAGGACCTCCGAGTGGGATTGCGAGGTGCGCTCTGCTTAGGAGGCATGATGTAAGAAGTTGGTAGAGAACGAAGTTTTTCGGACTAGGTTCCCCACGGACGGCGCCAACTGTTGGCGTAAAAGATTACGCTAACAGTTTTCTGTAGAAAAGAAACTAACAAACGAAGTGTTTGTGAAGCAAACTGTTCTAAGCCTCCGAAAGGATAATAACTTAGAATAGTTCGAAAGTGTGTATTGAATAACTTGTATTCGGTCCCTATTACAAGGTGAAATGGGGGGTATTTATAGGCCCAAACATTAAGGAAAAGACCTATTTACCCCTCTATTACAACCGACATTAAGGAAACTATTCGGTTTCCTTAATAGGGCTAAAATGGTAAAAGACTAATCTAATAAGAAAGAAGATAAGTCCTCCATCTTAGCTGGCAGAAAAGATCTTGAAGGGCTTTAGTTCGAAGACATACTCCGAACCAATGCCTATCTTGTGCTTCGAACGTTGTTCCGGGTGTCTTCGAAGACGATCTTCTGAGAACCTTCGAACCTGATGACTGCCTTTATGTTGCTTCGGCAATAACCCCGAAGATGAGATATTTTCCCCCAACACCACCAATCCAAGTTATCCTTACCTAGCGGAAGATTGGGACCCAATTCACCTATTAGCGTCCACCAGGAGTAAGAGATATTTGAAGAGTAAACAAAATTCGAACCTCCATCTTTATTTAGAAAGGTACTTTTACAATTGATTACAAGGAGCCGTTAAGCGTAATAATGTTTAAGGTGCTCCACATGCCATGCATGCTTCAACTATTCCCCTTCTAAATTAGCTAATTTAAACGAACCGAGGCACCCTAACCGTAGAATAATATATGGCCCTTCCCATTTATTTCCTAGCTTCCCCGGAGCTATTACACATCGCAATACCAAATGACCTGGTTTAAGCTCGTTCACTTTTATCTTCGGGTCATACCATGTCTTTGTTTGGTCATGGTACTTCGTCAGATTGGCGATGGCTCGAAGCCTTGTTTCATCTGACAAGTCCAGCGAAGTGCTTCTCTCGCCTTCATTTCCAGGTTCTACTACGCGAAGGGATCCACCTTTGAGCTCCGTAGTAGTCATGGCCTCATCTCCGAATAGCAGCCTGAATGGGGTGGAGCCTGTGGACCTAGCTTGAGTGGTCCGAATGGACCATAGAATCTTAGAAAGTTCTTCGGTCCACAGTCCTTTGGCCAGCCAAACAATCCTTCGATTTAAACTAGAGAGAATATTTTCATTGGCTCGCTCGACAGCTCCATTGGATTGTGGATGGCGAACTGCTGCGAAGCATAGCTTGATGCTCAGTTCTCCGCAAAATTCTTTAAAGGGTTTGGCTTCGAACTTGGTGCCATTATCCACAGTTAACTCCCTTCGCACTCTGAACCTGCATATGACATTTTGCCAGGAGAATTTTTGCACATTCCTTGAAGTGATAGCAGTTAGGTGTTCAGCTTCGGCCCATTTATAAAAATACTCAATTGCTACCACTACAAACTTCAAGCTACCTTTTTCCATTGGAAAAGGGCCGATGAGATCCATTCCCCATCGTGCCATTGGCCACACCGGGGCAATAACTTGAAGTGGTGTTAGTGGATGGTGGCTCCGTCTACCCATCCACTGGCATCCTTAACAGGTTCGAACTAATTCCTCTGCATCTCTTACAATTGTTGGCTAATAGAGCCCCTACCGAAGTGGCTTTCTTGCTAGAGCACGGGGGGGGGGGGGGGCAGGTGGCTTCCACATAAACCTTCATGAATGTCCCGAAGTATATATTGGCCTTCGGGTTGTGAGATGCAGCGGAGTAAGGGAGAACAAACTCTGGCTTTATATAATATCCCATTGACAAGCTCATAATTCTGAGCCCTTGCTTGCAACCTTCGGAAATCTGGACCTTCTGACAAGACTGCGCTGCTTTGCAAGACATCCATTATCGGGGTCCGCCAATCTGCAGCTGGGATGCAAATGACTTCTGTGGAGGGTAATTGATTTATCGTAGGCTTGACAAGTTCTTCATAGAAAGCAACCTCCGAGACGTCCAATGCTCCAGCTGCAGTCTTTGCTAGAATGTCTGCAAGTTGATTATCTGCTCGATGGATACTCCAAATAGAAAATCCTTTAAACATTGCTTCTGTCTTGTGGATTTCTTCCAGATACTTAGCAATATGCGGGTTCCTTGCTTAAAAGCTTTTGTCAACATGCCCTGCGATGACTTGGGAATCTATTTTAATTATAATCCTTGCTGCTCCAAGTGCCTTTGCCATTTGGAGACCTAGCAGGATTCCTTCGTACTCTGTGATATTATTGGTGGTCTTAAAGTTGAGCCTCGCAGAATACATGGACTTTTGCCCTGATGGTGATATTATCACAGCTCCAGCTTTGGCACCAGATGCCTGATAGGCTCCTTCAGAAAAAATTGTCCACAGACCTTCGGAGGTTTCTTCCGGAGCCCAAACTGCAGATGGAGTCCATTCTACCACGAAGTCAGCTATGATCTAAGATTTGATAGCTGTTCTCGTCATGAAGGAAATACCAAAGGGGGCTAGCTCGATAGCCCATTGTCCAATCGTACCCGTAGAATCTTTGCTCTGAAGCATATCACCAAGGGGATATGAGGTAGGAACAATAAGATTATGTGCTAGGAAATAATGCCTTAGCTTACGCGAGGCCATTACCAAAGCGTAATCAAATTTTTCGAGCTCGGAGTATCTTGTCTTTGCTCTCGACGAAGCTTCTGAGACGAAATAAACTAGGTTTTGCACCAGTTTTCCTTTAAGCTCAACTTCTCTGACCAATACTGCACTTACTGCGGAGCCCGTTGCTGCAAGATAAAGAATGAGAGTTTCTTACGGGAGGGGCACAATGAGTGTTGATAGGCTTTCGAGGTATTCTTTAATATCATTGAAGCTCTTCTAGCACTCCAACGTCCAGTTGAAACATTCGGACCCCTTTAAAGCTTTAGGAATTGGAAGGCTTCGCTCGACTGATCTGGCCAGGAATCTGCTGAGAGGTGTGAGCCATCCTGTTTGCTTCTAGACCTCCTTCAAATTTTCTAGTGGAGCCATTCTTTGCAATGCACTTATCTCCCTCGGGCTAGCTTCAATTCCCCTACTCAAAACTAAGTCCCCTATCAGTTTTTCTGCTTGCGCCCCGAATATACATTTTTTAGGGTTGAGGCGAACTCCACATGCTCGGAGGCTCTCAAATGTTTCAGCTAAGTCTAGGCTATGATGGTGCTTTACAACACTCTTTATTATAATATCATCCATATAGGCTTCAACATTTCTGCCTATTTGATGACCTAGAGCCTTAGCTATCAAACGTGAGAAGGTGGCTCTGGCATTCCGCAAGCCAAAAGGCATTCTTACATAACAAAATACTTCGGATGGGGTTATGAAACTCGTCTTGGCTTCATCTTCGCGCTTTAGCCAGGCTTGATGATAACCGGAGTATGCGTCCAGGTAGCTCAGTAATTCGGAGCCAGCCGTAGAATCCACCAGCTGGTCTATTCGGGGCATAGGTTAGGGGTGTCACGGGCATGCTTTATTTAATGATGTTAAATCAATGCACATGCGCCACTTGCCGGAGCCCTTCTTCTTGACAAAAACAGGGTTAGCCAGCCACTCCTTGTGGGCTACTTCCCTCATGATGCCAACCCTTAGCAATTTTTCCACTTCTACCTTGGCGAGGTCTGCCCTCTCTTTTAATAACTTTCGGATCCCCTAGCGTACTGGCCTAGCCTTCGGGTTGACAAGCAAACTATGCTCGATGATACTTCGGTCAACCCCGGTGATGTCTTCATTGGTCCAGGCAAAGATATCCAAATTTGGTTTGACTACTTCCTCCAATGAAGCAGCTATCTACGAAGGTAGCCCCTTGTCGAATTGTATTGGGTATTCCTTGCCATCTTTCAGAATTATCTTCGTGACAACATCACCTTCCAGGCTTGGCTTTAGGGAAATGCCCTTCGAGGAGTTTGAACACTCTGAAGCCTCTTCTTTGTGCTCCGACACACTGTGCACTTGCCGAGGGTCCAACGGCTGACCGTGGCAATACTCCATTCTTCGAGCCACAACTTGGTCTCCTGAAATTGTGAGAACTCCACCTTGCATGGGCATCTTGAGACATAAGTAGTTATGATGTGCTATAGCCCCGAACTGGTTTAACATCCCACGTCCAAAAATCGCATTATAGGCATATGGGGCATCAACGACCTTGAAGATCACTTCTTCCGCCCTAGCTAAGGGCCCCTCTCCGAAGGCAACCTCGAGGCCTATCTGGCCGAGGGCATCGAGAGGCGGACCTGCGAAGCCTTGTAGTGGGCGGGCCACTTGAAGTAAATGCCTCCGAGGAATGCACATCTGGTCGAAGTCCTGGACAAAAAGTATATCTATGGAGCTCCCACCGTCCACCAGGATCCTTGGAACTTCGACTCCCGCTATATCAGCTAAAATGACTAGGGGTCAGCATGAGGGAATTTCACCCCCGCAACATCATTGGCAGTAAAGGAAATAGGTACATGAGACCACTCGGGCATTCCAGCCGCAGAATTCGAGGTCCCTATGTGCCCTAGTTCGTGGACATATTCTCACTGCTGCCTTTTTGACATGTTACCGAGGGTCCCCCTCCGAAGATGGGCAGGACCACTCGCTTGCCGCGATCTTGGGGATCTTCCTGCTTCGGTGGTGGCATAATATGGGCCACCGGGAGCTGCATGGGTGCTTCGGGGATGCTGGCTCAGGCCATGGTTTGCACGGGCTCTGAACATGCCGCTAGAGGGGCTTGATCCGATGTACCTCGCCCTGTAATTCGTCAAGGGTACTCACCCCGAAGGGTTAATACATACTTACAATCCTTTGTGTCATGGCTTCTATTCTCGCCATGCACAAAACAGAAGAAGCTCTGGCGCCTGCCAGTTATTCTTTCTTGGGGCTTCGAAACTCCAACCTTGAAGCCTTGCGCTTGTTGAAAGTTGGCAGGTCCCTTCGGGGCAGAGGGTGCACTATTCAACACCACCGAGCGGAAGTGCTTCTTTCCCTGCCTATGATCATTGAAACGATTGTCAGGGGGGCTTGCGGAGAGGTTGGGACTTCATGCTCTGTCTTCACTTCTCGAAGGGCTGGTGCAGGTGGTGTAGTTCTTCGGAGGCAGCCTTCCTCTGCCTTGGCATATTTTTCGAATTATGCCATCAACTGTGCCATGGATGACACCGGTTTCTGATTGAGCTTGCTGAGGAGATCTGGGTTTAGCACCCCTTCACGCAGCATCAACTACCGAAGAGGTAGACAAGCCTTTGATCTGAGACTTGGTGTGGGCAAAGCGTGTGAAATATTCCCGAAGTGTCTCCCCCACTTGCTGCTTCACCCGAAACAGACTCCTAGTTGACATTGGGGCCACAAATGTACCTTGGAAGTTTCTTACAAACTTGCTCTTCAACTGCTCCCAAGACTTGATCGATCCTGGCTTTAGAGACCAGAACCATCGGAGAGCTACACCTTCAAGAGCGAGGGGGAAGCACTTCGCCATAGTGTTACGTACCCCTTCGCTAGCTTATATTGCCAAAGCATACAAACGAGCAAATTCTCCGGAGTCAGACCCACCGTAGTACTTGTGCATCATCGAGGCTTTAAAACTGGGTCGAAGGGCACCTTCTGTAGGTCCGGATGCAACGGAGACTCGTCGTCGAAGGATGCATTCTCGGCTTCCTCTAGGACTTGGACAACTTTGGGAAGTTCGCTAGTACCACCGTCTTGAGGCCCTTCTGGAGCATGAGTGGAAGCTTGAGAGCGGAGTCGATCGGTAGCATCTTGCCTCCACCTTGCCACTTCCTCCTAAAGTCATGCTACTTGGGTAGCCTCGTCCTCAGGAAGGTCTTCGTCTCCTTCAGAGGGGAGCTCCGGGTCTCGGGAACTAGCATAGTCGGCTTGGAGCACCATGGGAGAGGCTCGAGGGCCTCTGGGTGCTCGACGTCTGGCGGTCCCTTCGGGTGTTACCGGGATAACTAAAGGTCCTGCTCCATTGGTCCAAGGGGACCTTCAGGGAGGATCGGAGGATAGGCTCTGCTTGGGAGGCATATGTAAAGAAGATAATGTCCGAAGACCAAAGACTTGGTTTTGGAAGGTGAGAAAAGGCCTTCAAGCTGTACTAGCAAGCCTCTTACTAAAGGGTGCGCGGAATCCTGAGACTCCGAAGCTCCCACTGCAGGTGCTCTTCAGAGTACAATTAGCAGTAGAGAACTAGCTTTTAGAACTAGGTTCCCCACGGACGGGGCCAACTATTACCGTAAAAGATTACGCTAACAGGTTCTCGAAGATTAAGAACTAATAAATAGAGAGTTTGTGTTGAGAACTATCTAGAGCCTCCGAATAGGATAATAGATCAAGTAGTCCAAAATTGTGTATTGAATAGCTGAGTATTCGATGCCTATTATAGGGTATGAAGGGGGGTATTTATAGGCAAAAAGTCTAAGGAAAAGACCTATTTACCCCTCAATTACAACCGACATAGTGGAAACTATTCGGTACCCCGAATAGGGATAAAATAGTAAAATCTATCCGAAGAAGGTAGATAAGGCAAATGTCTTATCAGTCTTGTTGTTTTCCACTATAGCTTCAAAGCCTTCGGAGGATGCCTTTGAATCATGAAGCTGAAGCATCCTTCGGCTTAGAAACTTCATCGTCCCCGGAGATGAACGCAAGCTTTGATGTTGATAAATTATCTTTGACTATTGATATCTAAAGTCCTGAGGATGAAGTATTTTCCCGCAACAAAAACCGTAGGAGGGATTGGGGCCCTATTTATAGGCAGCCCAATAAATCAGGAAAAAACCAATTTACCATTAGGGTTTTCTACAAACGCCGAAATAAACTAGAATAGACCAAAATGCGCTTAGGATTTTTACAGACTCGACTAACACAAACTATGGGCCTAAAAGGCAAAATAGTAAAATCCTATCTAAAGGTAACTTGTCCTGATGCGGAGCTTTCGTAGAAGCTACGGCTTCGCTTCAGGACCATCTGATCTCCAATGGGCGGTGTTGGATGGTTGCATCGGTTTTATGCCCAAACCGACAAAGCATCTGCTATCTTCGCATCAGGTACCCGGATTGGGCCGGCCCAACTCCGCGGCTCCCTCAGCCCGGCAATCACTCATTGCCCGTGTACCTGAGTCAACCACGGTCAACAGACTAGTGGATTCCCTACCGCTCCTAGCCCATGTACTCGGATTGGACCGGCCCGACTCCGTGGCCCCTCTACCCGACAGTCGCTCGCCGCCCGTGTACTTGAGTTAGACGCGGCCTAGACACAGCAGGTCTCATCTTGTCTTCACATCTCTTCTCTTTTGACTTCTGTTGACAATCACTGATCACTTCTGGAACCACGAGGCCCATGATATTCAACATTGCTCATCAGGGAGCTTGGTCATGGAGGCTTTGTGAAGTCAAGGTCGGTCCTCGGTAGAAGGTGCACCAGTCGAAGGCAAGAAGTTCAAACATGGACTTCGGTTTAAGATACCTTGAGGCAAAGTCCTCGAAGGCGAGGCACTTCAAAGAGATACTATGGATTGAGGTACTTCGAAGGTTGGCAGACTAAGTCCTCAGGAATGAGGCAAGGCTCTCAATTGTGCTCAGCACGAAGACACTTGGAAGGACACCTGACGAAGGTCTCAAAAGTCAAGGTGCATCGAAGGTTTGGTCCGAGTAAGTCTCTTTGGGAGTCTACTCAAAGTTGAGACACTGTGAAGGAGTGCTTATGGAAGTGCTTCATGCGGAGGCATTGGACGAAGGAGGGACTTCAGAAGGTGGTGGACAAACCCTCTAGTGGGATGTACTTCGAAGGTGAGGATTCAGAGTCAGGTTGTATTGACGTACTTCAGCCATGCATGGCTTTGGTGCACGAATGGGCGGCGGTCGATCTAAGGGTAGCTACGAAGTCATAGTGCTCCACTCCGAAGGTGATGGTACGCAGACGCAAGGGCTTTGACGTCTTCGGCTCAAAATCGTCACTTGTATCGAAGACAAACTTTGTTGTGGAAAAGACCTACGGGTTCAAAGCCTACTACCAAAGCCACTGCAGCACTTCTTGCGAAGGCAACTCTAAAGATTCCAGTGTGCAAAGCTGACACAAAAGGAGCTTCCAATAAAGTATACTACCATCTATACCCTAATGATTGCTAGATGCAGTTAAGTTGAAAACCGTAGGGGTATAGTAGTCTCTTTGCAGGTCTGATTTGTGCCTATAAATAGAGAGGCAGGCTGAGGTCTAGGGCAACACTATGCACTTCACTTTTAGAACCTCATGTACTCACTATATCCTAGGGCCAACCGCCATGTTTTGTACACTGAATCTGTGAGTTTTGTGTTCCCTGTTCTTGCAATGAAATTTATATTATGTTTTCATTGTTTGCATGAACTTGTATTTGTGTTTTGCGCACTGTTTGGAATGCATTTTCTATAGTCCACTTCGTTCTGTGCAAACATGAGTTCTGCTCTGTGTTCTTGTTGACGAAGTGTTCTCTATCTCGTATGTGCAAAATCGGTGTGAGTGGAGTTTTAGAGCACGTTCGCTCTGTGTATTTCAGTGGTCCATCCTTAGCGTGCAAGCAAAGTTGCTTTCCTAAAGATTTTTCGAAGCCTTCCTGGCCATTCTGTCTTGCTAAGTACTGTTAGGAGCACTTCTCAGTGCAAAGCCTAGTACTTGTTACTAGTGTGAAGCATTTGATCGAAGCCCTTTGAGGGGAACACACTTGTTCAAAGTACTGTTGTGTGAAACTTGCTCGAAGGCAACTCTGTGTGTGGAGCCAGCACAAACTTTGCTGAGTCCAGTGCGCTTTTCGGTTTCTGAGTGTGAGCGAAGTCTTGTGGACTTCAAACTTTTCCCTATGCGAAGCCTGCATTCGGAGTGTGTTCCATACCTCCAAACTAGACACTGCGAAGGGTGTGTTCGAAGTCTGTTCAACAGAAAAGAAAATTTAAAAGCACCCATTCACCCATTCCTCGGGTCGCCTATTTTGGTCCAACAATTGGTATCAAAGCAGGTTAAGATCACCAGTTGACCTTAACCAGTTTTGTAATCATTTGGTGACATGGACAGAGTCAGCAAAATTCCCTTATTTGATGGAACTGACTTTTCTTACTAGAAGGTTCGCATGGAGGATTATTTACTTAGCCAAGGAAGTGTGGTTTGGGAGATTATGGACTCCGAATATGTTATTCCTGAGACACGCACTACTCAGGCTGAGAAACAACAGTATAAGCGCAACAGTAAAGCAAAGAACATACTTTTTATAAGCTTGAGTAGGAGCGAATTTGATCGAGTCTAGCATCTTAAGACTGCTAGGGAAATTTGGTCCACACTCACTATTTTTCATGAGGGCTCACAGATCAAGGCTAGGCACCAGAGCACATACAATCAATAGTATCAGTTATTTGTGCAAGGCCCTGGTGAATCTATAGATACCATGCTTTCTCACTTTGATGTAATAGTGAGTATTTTGCGCTCTCCAGGCACGCTTGCTTATTCTGACCATGATAGTACTATCAAACTTCTCTATGCTCTTGATCGTAGCAAATGGGAGGTGAAGATATCCAGTATTGAGGAGTATGCATGTTATGACACATTAATCTATGATGAGCTCTTCAACAAGCTCAAGTCCACAGAGATTGACAAACCATCTCTTGCAGGGCAAAGAAACTCTTTGCCTCCTCCCATGGCACTAGATTCTAGCTCTAGCCGTGGCACTTCAGCAGAACCAAGCACATCTGATACTTGTGTGTCTTGTAGGTGGTTTGCCTTGTCGTCCCTAGTCTCTGTTACAAAGAGTAGGTGGATACTCTTGATGATGAACATCTTGCTCTCATTGTCAGGAAGTTCACCCGTTTCTACAATGAGAGAAGAGATCAGCGGAGAGGTGGTTTTAGAGGGTGTTTTGAGTGTGGTGACACTTCTCATATTAAGGTTGTCTGCCCTAAGCTTAAGAGGAGAGAAGATAGTGAGCGCGCCGGACACCACAGGAAGGAGAGGAAACCCTTCTCTAAGGGTAAGCACGACAAGGTGGCTAAGAGGGTAGCTAGGCCACTTCCAGAGCATTTATCGTGGATCTCAGAGACATCGACACATCATCAGCTGAGGTGTCAAGATCTTAGGAGGAGGATTCTCCAAATAAGGAGGAGAAGAAGGTGAAGGACTTCACCGGCCTTTGTTTTATGGCTGACAGCATCCATAGCAAAGTGAGTTCGGACCTCAATGGCTGAACCATACACCACTCTAGACGAGCCCATCGGCGGGAGTCTTCGGCCCACACTGTCTGAACGTGCCTTCGGCCTGGTGGGACCCTTCATTGATATGTACCGAGACACCGTTGACTTTGCCGAACCCCTCATTGGGTAACGGGTTCGGCTCATAGTGGGCGCAGCCCCTGGAGCCACCGATCCCTCCGCCATACAACTAGGCAGGGACCCCATGGGCTCCGTACGTATCACAACCAGAGTACAATCCGCAACATATTGTGATTCCCTATTTTTCTTTGGAGTATTATGATTGGTAGGGACAAGCAGACGCAGTAGAGGGAGGCATCGTCCACACGTTGTCTGTGGTACCTCTGAGTCGACTCGTGCATAGAGAAGTCGAAGAAGGTGGGCGCGAAGAGGGAAAGGGCAAGGAGTCCGAAGCTATCCCAATCAGAGCAGGGTCTCAGGATGTCCCAATCCTGAAGCCTCCTTCGCTGAAGCCTGACGGAGGTAAGTCCCTACTCCGGCCGAAGCCCGCGCCGGAGCCTGGTCCGATCGGCCAAACGAGGCCGGTCCGATTGCAGAGGTCCGCGGTGAGGGCTCCTCCGAATACAGAATGTGCGAGGCCAAGCTGTATAGTACCAATTCGGCCAAAATTAATAGGAAACAGGTAGTGGCAGCTGGCACCAAGCCACAACCATCTTGGGCACCTCCAGGTATGTCCAAATCACAAAAGAGATGTCTACAATGACTACGGGCACAGGAGATGCGCGAGAAGAAGACCGAGAACGACCGGGATGCTATTTTTGAAGAAATCCGCCCTCGACCAACTATGGGACATGTATGGAAGATTAAGCCGATTGAGATGACCAATCTGGCTCCTAGTCCGAGCGACGACGAAGACGACATTCTCGACGACGACTACTCGCCCGTCTCCGAGGGGCCCGCACCGTAGGCGATGGATATCAACGTCGTCATGTTGCCCGCCGAGTTCGCCCTACCACTAGACGAGGCTGAGGTCGCTCAGTTGAACCTCGGCCCGCGCAACGCTATCTTTGAAAAACCAGAGGACTCGGCTCGCCATCTAAAGCCTCTCTACGTCAGGGGCCAAATTGATGGAAAGTCGATATCCCGGATGCTTGTTGACGGTGGCGCCACTGTTAACCTAATGCTTTACTCGCTATTGAAGAAACTTGGCAGGGACAAGGATGACCTAAAGAAGACCAACTTGATGCTCAACGGTTTCAACGGCGAGAGTTCCAAGGCCAAGGGCGTGCTCTCCATGGAGTTAACAGTAGGCAACAAGACATTGCCAACATCATTCTTCGTTGTCGATGTGCAAGGTAACTACAGTGTGCTGCTTGGGCGTGACTGGATTCACGCAAATTGCTGCATTCCTTCTACTTTGCACCAGTGTCTGATTTAGTGGGATGACGACGAAGTATAGGTCATACCCACAGACACTTCGGCCCAAGTGGCATTGGCTGATGTGTCCATTGACGCCGTTCACAACAAAGTGGAATGTCTATCAGGTAGAGATATTTCGGATTACGATTTTGTTAGCGTATCAAGAGGACGTTTTGTATCAGTGTCTGTAAAGCCGGCTGGTGTAGAACGACTATTTCTAAATTAGTAGCCATGTCTAGCAAAAGTAATCTAGATTGGCTAAAGTCTCGTGTAGAGCAATATCGGTCTTCTAAAGGATGTATTGCCGAAGCTATCAAGGACTTTACTGAAGTAGAGAAATTAGGACAAGGTTTTGCATCGGCCGATCCCTTAGAAGAAGTTGACAAAGGCGATGGTAGCATCCCGAGGCCGACTTTTGTAAACCAACACTTACGGCCTGATGAAAAGGCCGAAGTAATAAAGTTGCTTCGGTCGTATGTCGATTGTTTCTCATGGTAGTATAGCGAGATGCCGGGATTAAGCCGTGAGCTCGTAGAGCATTGGTTACCTATCAAATCCGTATTTAGGCCTTATAAACAGCCTCCTCGTCGCTTTAATTCGGTCGTCTATGACCGGGTTAAAGAAGAAGTGGAGCGACTGCTCAAAGCTAAATTTATTAGGCCGTGCAGGTACGCTGAATGGGTCGCTAACATTGTGCCTATAGAAAAGAAAGGTTGTGGAAAAATACGAGTTTGTATTGATTTCAGGGATCTGAACAAGGCCATTCCGAAGGACGAGTATCCAATGCCGATAGAAGACATGCTAATCAACGATGCTTCAGTACACATGGTACTAAGTTTTCTTGATGGCAATGCTTGTTATAATCAAATCTTTATGGCTGAAGAGGACATCTACAAGATAGCATTTTGATGGCCTGGTTTTGTTGGTTTGTTTGAGTGGGTCGTTATGACTTTTGGTTTAAAGAATGTCGGCGCTACATATCAATGTGCTATGAACTTGATATTTCATGACTTGCTAGGAGTTATGTTAGAAGTTTACATTGATGATGTTGTAGTCAAATCGGACGCTATGGGAAACCATCTAGCCAATTTGAAAGTTGCTTTTGATAGGATGTGACAATACGGCTTAAAAATGAACCCGCTCAAATGTGCTTTTGGAGTGTCGGCGGGAAAGTTCTTAGGCTTCATGATTCATGAAAGAGGCATAGAAATTGATCCTAAGAGGCTTGAGAAAATTAGAAACTCGTCAGCACCGACATGCAAAAAAGATGTGCAGAAGTTGCTATCCAAGATGAATTATTCTCGTCGTTTCATATCTACCTTGTCTGGCAAGATTGATGCCGTTGTCCCCATACTCCGGTTAAAGAATGAAGCTGACTTCACTTGGGGGGGGAGTCAGCAAAGCGCCTTTGAGAAGATCAAGGAGTGCTTGTCATCGTCACCCGTGGTGAGAGCACCCAAAGCTGGAATTCTGTTTCGGCTGTACATCGCTGCTGATGATAGTGTGATCGGGGCCGTGCTAACCCGGGAGGTAGAAGGAAAAGAGTATATCATCACATTCTTGAGCCACCACCTGCTGGACGCCGAGACCAGGTACTTGTTTGGGGAACGTTTATGTTTATCACTTTACTCCGCATGCACCAAATTGCGCCACTATCTCCTCCCTACTACATGTGTTGTCGTTTGTCAAACCGATGTTATAAAACACATATTGAAAAAGTCGATTCTAAGCGGAAGAATCGGGAAATGGGTGTAAACTTTGATTGAGTATGATTTGGCCTATAAACCCCTAAGAGCTATGAAAGGCCAAATTGTCGCTAACTTTATAGTTGATCATCACATAGATGTCAGTTGGAGTGATAGTGTTGCTCTAATTGAGGTAGTACCATGGAAACTTTATTTTGATGGTTCAGCTTGCAAATGTGGCGAAGGTATTGGAGTGGTCCTCATATCACATAGTGGAATGCATTTTTAAACCTCGGCTCGTTTAGAGTTTTCCTCTAATAATAACCAAGCTGAATATGAGGCCCTATTACTAGGGCTTGAATTGTTAGAATCCATGGGTGTTAAACATGTTCATGCACATGGTGACTCCCTGCTAATAGTGCAACAAGTAGCGAAGAGTGCTCAATGTTTTAATGGCTTGCTAAATAGCTACTTGGATAAGTGCCTAGACATAGTTGCTACTTTTGATGACTTCAAAATTTCTCATGTGTCAAGAGAGGCCAATTCCATTGCAAATGATTTGGCTCAGCAAGCATCTGGCTACCGTGTCAGGAGAGGAAAGTTTTCTATACATAAAAAGCCGATGTTTAGTCTCACTACCGAAGTCAGTAGCTTCGAGCAGGCGTGAAGGCTGCCAGACTCTCCGGGTCGGACCCCTCCGGCCGCCGGAGACCACCGCACGTCGGGGTCCTAGGGCCAGAGTACTCCGCCCACCGAGGGGTCATGTGTGCCAGAGCCTATGCACCGAAGTCTCCTGGACAGTGAGGGTTTCCAGGAGCCCGGACCCTCCGACAGGAGGCTTCGGCCTGAATAGCTTCGCACAGCCAGTCCAAGTAGGCTTCAACAGAAGCAAGAAGAGCTCGGGGGGCACTTTGGATGCCCATAAGAGCTCGTGGGGACGTTACTTTAGTAAATGAGCTAGCAAACCCTTCGGATGCCAATAAGAGCGATTGGAGAACTCCAATCATCCAGTATGTAAGAGACACTAGTCAAAGGGTTGATCGGAAAGTTCGGCGACAAGCATTCAAATTCGTGTTGCTAGATTATACACTATATCGCCGAACTATTGATGGAGTACTATTAAAGTGTTTATACAATGAACAGTCCCAAGTGGCTATGGGACAAGTCCATGAAGGGCTTTGAGGCATTCATCAGTCGGCCCAGAAAATGAGTTGGATGCTCAAAAGAGCGGGTTTCTACTGGCCGACTATGACAGAGGATTGTTTTAAGTATTATAGAGGATGTGAAGCATGTCAAAAGTTTGTCAATATTCAGTTAGCTCCTGCTTCATTGCTTAACCCTATTGTCAAGCCATGGTCGTTACGAGGTTGGGGTTTAGACTTCATCGACCAAATTCACCCTCCTTCTTCGAAAGGCATTGGTTCGTGTTGATGGCGACAGACTACTTCACCAAATGGAACGAAGCCGTGCCTCTCAAAAACATGATTCACAACGAGGTACTTGATTTTATCTTGAAGAACATTATACATAGATTCGGTATTCCCCAAACTCTCACTACAAATCAAGGCAGTTTGTTTGTTTCTAGAGAAGTGAGGGATTTTGTCGAATTTTATGGTATTAAATTAATAAACTCTTCACCATACTATGCTTAGGCCAATGGTCAGTCCGAGTCTAGTAATAAGACTATGATTAAGCTCATTAAGAAGAAAATTGAAGAGTTCCCTAAGATATGGCATGAAGTTCTTTCCGAGGCACTCTGGGCTTGTAGAGTTGCAAAGCACGATGCTACCAAAGTTTGTCCATATGAGTTGGTATATGGGCAAGAAGTCGTTCTACCTATAGAAGTAGATCTTGGCTCTTTAAGAGTTCTAAAGTAAGATGGCTTATCGGTCGATGAGTATGAGACTCTTTTGAAAGAAAATCTAGAAGAAGTGACCGATAAGAGGTTAACGGCTTTACAGGCTATAGAAATAGACAAAAGGAGAGTACCTAAAGCCTACAAGAAGAAGGTTAAACCAAAATCGTTTCATGTAGGTGACTTGGTTTGGATGACGGTTTTGCCCTTAGGCACTAAGAGTCCCAAATTTGTTAAGTAGTCACCTAGTTGGGAATGTCTTTTCAAGATAGCCAAAATCGCTCCTAGCAAGGAGAGCGGTTTCGAAGAGATTTGAATGGTAGATATTTGAAAAGGTATTTCCAAGTGTGTGGCAAACATCTTGAAAGGTGTCGAAGAGCCAATATTAAAAATATCATCTTTAGCCTATTATGTTTTTAGTTCACTTAGTTCACTAAAAGGCAGGGGGCATGTGTTGATAGCAAAAAATGGCATTAATAGTTAAGATTGTCAAAATATCAATTTTGTTAATTTGGGCCAAAAATACACATGTCCCGAGTTGGGGCGAAGGCCCACCAGGGTATGGGCTTCGGAAGCTTCCAGCAAGCCTGCAGCCTTCGGCTAGAAGGCCTCTGGAGGCCCGCTCCACCAAAGCTTCGGCCCAAGGAGCAGGCTTCGGCGGGCCTGGCCGAAGGCCCACTTCGGCAAAGATAGAATTGAGTCTGATTTTTAACTAAGTCTTTGTCCACGCATGTTCAAGCCAATTCCTATCAGATTAGACTTAGAGATTAGAAGTCTAGCCCCTATAAATATAGGGGTGAGGCTGGTTTAGACCCCCCCCAACACAATCAACTACAAAGCCCTAGCTTTGAACTGTACCTTTATTGTACCTTTACTTTCTGCAATCTTCGTGAGTTTGCTTGGAAGCACTCTGACGGCCACTTCAGAACAGTGGTAATCCTTGTTACTTCACTTGTGAAGTATCCGTTAATCTACGTAATAGATTGCTATCGCCTTGTTACTTTTCCTGTGAAGTATCTGTTAATCTACGTAACAGATTGCTACCTCCGCCCCCTAGTGCAACACTCAGCAGAATTCGGTCCTCACGCCGAATTGATACTTCGAATCAGTGAGGCTCCAGTCAATTTGCTGATTTGTTCTATTTAATATATTTCTTTTAGCTAATCGGATCATTTCTGTGTGATCTGATTACCTAGCGACTCCAGCCCCTTACCACGATTAAGGTTAGTCAGAGTGCGACGTCGCTGTTGTGTTACGCTTAGGCTTGTCCCTAAGTATCCGCACACTTTTGGATCATCGAACTGACCCAAGTACGGGGGCACATTTCTGTGTCAACACCCTCGTGTCGAAGCCTTCTGGGCAACAGAAGTCTTCGCACGTTGGACCCTTTCAACGGAATCCTTCGGTCTGATTGGCTCCGCACGGTAGATCCGATCAGCCTTCAGCAGAAACAGGAAACACCCGGGGGAAATCCGAAGTTAGCAACTTAGACATTGCTCTAGGAAAAGAGTTAGCAAACCCTCCGGATGTCCACAAGGATGATTGGAGAATTCCAATCGTTCGGTGTTGTAGCAATTGTGTTAGCTACAGCACAGGTTTTGTATGTGTGTATATGGTGTGTAAAATGAACCTCGAAGGGTTCTCTCAGAGGGAGAAAAGATTTATACTGGTTCAGACCTCCCCTAGGGGATAATAGCCCTACGTCCAGTTTGTGGTGGATTTGGCATAGTATGCCTTGATGGAGTCTAATGATCTCGGGGTCCTCATGGCCCCTGAAGAAGCTACCTTGTTACAAGGGCTTGGCCCTGCTTTTATAGGCACGCAGGCCAAAGGAAAAGACCAAAATGCCCTCTATAAGTCATAGGCTCATAGGGGCAAAAAGGGAAAAATGAGCTAGCTACTGTACAAAGTGCTTTACAGCTTTACAGACGTGTGAGACAACATCACTTCTAAGAAACCAAGGGTTGGTTTCGGTGTTTGTGATGAGTGATTGACAGGCTTTTACCCTCTGGTTCGAAGGGGTACCTCCGAAGGGGTTCGGAGGTTGGACCTCCGAAGGGGTTCGGAGGTGGTTTCACCGAAGGGTTCGGTGGACTTGGTTGCTGCAGCTGTTGCAGCGGAGTGTGCCTGTCGGAGGGGGTCCAACAATACACGATGACTAGGTTTGTATCGAAGGTCTCGGTATTTTGGGCGGTACACCGGAGTGTGTGCCGAAGGTTGCTAACCCGAAGAGGTCTCCGGAGTACTGGATACACTTGTCTGTTTGTCTGTGGTGCGCAGGGGACTTCGGAGGCGACGGACGGTTCGTAGCAGGTGAACCTGGGTCAAGTGATAGGCTTGATGCCAGGGGAGCGGGGAGCTCTGTCACGGTGGCTGCGAAGGGGTCTATGTCGGACCTCGGGTCGAGGTGCACCAGGAGAAGGTAGTAAGTGCGGAGCGTGGCTCCGGGTGAAGGTACTCCGAGACAAAGTCCTCGGAGGCGAGGCACTTCGAAGGGTACTCCGGATGGGGTGACTTCGGAGTATGGTGGATCAAGTCCTCTGCAGAGGCAAGGTGTTCGAGGTGTGCTCCGGAGGGAGACACTTGAAGGTACCCGACGAAGATCTCAGAAGTCGAGGTGCATCGAAGGCATGGTCCGGGTGAGGCTCGTCGAGGAGTGTGCTCGGGGAGAGACACTGCGACGAAGTGCTCATGGAATGCTTCATGTGGAGGCCTTGGACGAAGGAGGGACTTCGAAGGGTGGTACTCCGAAGGTGGGGCTTCGGAGTGACGCAGGCTTCGGAGTGAGGCTAGCTCCGGAGCGAGGTTGACTTGTTGTACTTCGGCCATGCATGGCTTCGGTACATGGACTGACGGAGTTCGAGCTGGGAGAAGCTGCGAAGCCGTGGTGGTGCACTCCGGAGGTGGTGGTGCGAAGGCCCAAGGCTCAAAACCGTCACTGTATCGGAGGCTGACTTCGGTGAAGCGAAGGCCGTCAGGCTCAAGGCTTCTCACCGAAGCTACCGCACCCCTCGCGTGCGAAGGGAGGCTCCAGAAAGGTCAAAGACTGCAAAGGCTGACATTGTCTGCTCTGCAAAAAGCTGACGCTGTCCCCTCTGCAAAGCTGACAAAGAAGCCTCCAAATAAAGTTGACTACCTTTTGTACCCCTCTGTTCTGTAGAGACAAAACTGGTGTAAACCCTAGGGGTAAAGTAGTCATTTCACTTGGGTGAATTGTGGCTATAAATATGGGGGCTGGGTAGGTAACTGTTGGGGGAAATTACTCCATTTCCAGGACTTAAAGATTAACCCTTTGAAGGCTGATGAGGACTCCAAAGATTGGCGGACTGTTGTTCGAAGCATGCATCGCCACGACTGGAGGGTGCTACGGTGCGAAGCCCTGGAGAACCCTCCGAAGGGAAGATGGAGGCCTCGAAGCCGAAGGACATGATTGATTGGATGTTCAGCTTATCCATCTACCTTGCAGTGCTTTACCGTGTATAACCTTGTTTATAATATCGGATAGTTTCCACTATGCGGGTTGTAATCTAGTGGTAAACAGGTCTTTTCCTTATGCTTTTTCCCCTATAAATACCCCCCATTGTACCTTGTAAAAGGGATCCAGAACAAGTTGTTCATCTACACTTATTCAGACCACTTGAGCTATTATCCATCTCGGAGGCTCAAAGTAGTCCTAAAGCACGAACTTTCTGTTTGTCCGTTCTTGATTTCAGAGAACCTGTTGGCGCCGTCCGTGGGGAACCAAGTTCTAAAAGCTTGTTCTCTACTGCTGACTACACTCCGAAGAGCACTTACGGAGGGAGCCTCGGAGTCCCAAGATTCCGCGCACCCTTCAGTTAAGGGCTTCTTAGTGCAGCTCGAAGGCCTTCTCTCGACCCCTCGAGTCGTTCGAAGTCCTCCATCTCCAAGACCTCTTCGCGGCTAGCTATGCCTCCTAAGCGTAGCCAGGCTTCGGGTCCTCTCCGAAGGTCCCCTCGGACCAATGGAGCCAGACCCTCGGCTAATCCGGCGATTCCTGCCGAGACCGCTGGGCGTCGAGCACCCCGGGGCCCTCTAGCTCCTCCTACGGTGCTTCAGACCGTCTACGCAGCTAGCCGGGATCCAGAAGTGCCCTCCGACGAAGATGAAGGCCCTCCCGAAACCGAGACTACGCAGCTAGCCAGGCTTCAGGAGGAGGTATCTAGGTGGAGGCAAGAGGCCGCCGATCGCCTCCGCACTCAAGCTTCCACCGAAACTCCAGGAGGGCCTCAAGACGATGGAACCCGCAATCCCCCAGAAGTTATCCAAGTCCCGGAGGAAGCCGAGAATGCATCCTTCGATAACGAGTCTCCATTACACTCGGATCTGCAGAGAGTGCCTTTCGACCCCAGATTCAAGGCCTAGCAATAGAAGCGAGCGGAGTGTTGCGAAGCACCATGGCAAAATGCTTCCCCCTCGCTCTCGAAGGCGTGGCACTCCGCTGGTTCTGGTCCCTAAAGCCAGGATCGATCAGTTCATGGGAGCAGCTAAAAAAGAAATTTGTGAGCAACTTCCAAGGTACCTTCGTGGCCCCGATGTCCACAGGAAATTTGTTTCAGGTAAAGCAGCGGGTGGGAGAAATCCTCCGGGAGTACTTCACATGCTTCGCCCACACCAAGTCACAGATCAAGGGCATGTCTACCTCTTCGATAGTTGATGCTGTCCGTGAAGGGGTGCTGAACCCCGACCTCCTTAGCAAACTCCATCGGAAGCCGGTGACGTCTGTGGCACAGCTCATGGCATACTTCGAACAGTATGCCAAGGCGGAGGAAGGATGTCTTCGGCGAGCTGAAGCACCATTGCCCACCCTCCGAGAAGTCAAAAGGGAGCCTGAAGCCATCGCTACTCTGCAACCTCCACAAGACAACCGCTTCAACGAGTACAAGCGGGGGAAGAAGCATTTCCGCTCGGAGGTGCTAAACATTGCACCTTCAGCTCCGAAGGCACCTGCCAATTTCCAGCAAGCGAAGAATTTCAAGGCCGGGCCACCAAAGCCTCAAGAAAGGATGCCTGGCAGGCGCCAGAGTTTTTTCTGTTGCGTGCATGGAGACAATAGAAGCCATGACACGAAGGATTGCAAGACAGTGTTGGCCCTTCGGGGCGACTACCTTGAGCGAAATACTGGGCGGGGTACTTCGGATCGGGCCCCACCGTCGGCACGCTCGGAGCCTGTTCAAACTGTGGCCTGAGCCGGTGCCCTCGAAGCCCCCATGCGGCTACCGGTGGCCAGTATTATGCCACCACCAAAGCAAGAAGACCCGCAAGACCAAGGCAAGAGAGTGGTCCTGCCCATCTCCGGAGGGGGGACCCTCGGAAGCATGTCCAAGAGACAGCGGCGCGAGTACGTCCGCGAAGTCGGGCACATTGGGACCTCGAGTTCCGCCGAAGGGATGCCAGAATGGTCCCGTGTGCCCATCTCATTCACAGCCAGCGATGCGGCGGGGGTGAAGTTCCCCCATGCTGACCCATTAGTCATCTCTGCTGATATAGCAGGAGCAGACATTCGAAGGATCCTGGTAGATGGCGGGAGCTCCGCAGACATACTCTTTGTCCAGGCCTTCGACCAGATGTGCATACCTCGGAAGCATCTACTTCCAGCAGCCCGGCCGCTTCGAGGGTTCTCAGGACCACCTCTCGATGCCCTCGGCTAGATAGGCCTCGAGGTTGCCTTCGGAGAGGGGCCTTTGGCCCGAGTAGAAGAGGTGATCTTCGATGTAGTTGATGCCCCATACGCTTACAATGCTATCTTCGGCCGAGGGATGTTGAACCAGTTCGGGGCTATAGCACATCATAATTACCTTTGTCTCAAAATGCCCACGCAAGGTGGAGTGCTTACTATTTCAGGAGACCAAGCTGTAGCCAGGAGGACAGAGTATGGCCATGGGCAGCCATTGGACCCCCGACAAGTGCATAATGTGGTGGAAAGCGTCGAAGAAGTACCAGAGGCCTCGAACCCTCCGAAGGGATCTTAGCTCAAGCCAAGCCCAGAGGGTGATGTTGAGACAAGAATAATATCGGAAGATGGCAAAGAGTACCCAGTGAAATTCAGCAAGGGGCTATCTTCAGAAATAACTGCCTCATTAGAAGAAGTCGTCAGGAAAAATCTGGACATATTTGCTTGGGCTGACAAAGACATCACCGGGGTTGACCGAAGCATCATCGAGCATAGTCTGCTCGTTAACCCGAAGGCCAAGCTGGTACGCCAGGGGCTCCGCAAGCTGTCAGCAGAAAGAGCAAGCCTAGCCAAGGCCGAAGTAGAAAAATTGTTAAGGGCTGACATCATCAGGGAGGTAGCCCATACCGAGTGGTTGGCTAACCCTGTTTTTGTAAGGAAAAAGGACTCGAGCAAGTGGCGCATGTGTATTGACTTCACTTCATTAAATAAAGCATGCCCGCGAGACCCCTACCCGATGCCCCGAATAGATCAGTTGGTAGATTCCACAGTTGGGTCCGAATTGCTAAGTTTCCTCGACGCATACTCCGGATATCATCAAATATGGCTAAAACGCGAAGACGAAGCCAAGACAAGCTTTATTACTCCTTCCGGAGTATTCTGTTATGTAAGAATGCCTTTTGGGCTGCGGAATGCTGGAGCAACCTTTTCTTGTTTGATAGCTAAAGCTCTAGGTCATCAGATAGGCCAAAATGTCGAGGCCTATATGGATAATATTGTAATAAAATGTGCTCAAAAGCACCAGCATAGCCTAGATCTAGCCGAAACATTTGAGAGCCTCCGAGCATGTGGAGTACGCCTCAATCTGGAAAAATGTATATTCGGAGCTCAAGCAGGAAAACTGCTAGGGTACTTAGTTTCGAGCAGGGGAATCGAAGCTAGCCCAACACAGATAAGTGCACTGCAAAGGATGGCTCCACCAGAGAATTTGAAGCAGGTTCAAAAGTTAGCAGGGAGACTTGCAGCTCTTAGCAGGTTCCTGGCCAGGTCAGCAGAGCGGAGCCTCCCAATTTTCAAAGCACTAAAGGGGTCCGAAAGCTTTCAATGGACATCGGAGTGCCAAAAGAGCTTCGATGATATAAAAGAATACCTCGGAAGATTATCAATTTTGACCGTTCCCCTCCCAGAAGAAACATTGCTCCTTTATCTTGCAGCAACAAATTCAGCAGTAAGCGCAGTACTAGTCCGGGAAGTTGAGCTTAAAGGAAAGCTAGTCCAGAACCCAGTGTATTTTGTGTCGGAGGCATTATCCGGAGCTAAAGTTAGATACTCTGAGCTCGAGAAGTTTGCTTATGCCCTAGTAATAGCCTCGCGGAAGCTGAGGCATTATTTCTTGGCGCATTACCTGATCGTCCCTACGTCGTATCCTCTTGGGGATATGCTCCGAAACAAAGATTCCACAGGCAGGATTGGAAAATGGGCGGTCGAGCTGGCACCCTTCGAAATCTCCTTCACGGCGAGGACAGCTGTTAAATCTCAAATTATAGCAGATTTCGTAGCAGAATGGACTCCATCTGCAATCTGGACCCCGGAAGAACCCGCCGAAGGTTTTTGGACAATATTCTCTGACGGAGATTATCAAGCATCAGGTGCCGGAGCAGGGGCCGTCATCATATCACCATAAGGGCAGAAGGCCATGTATTCCGCAAGGCTCAACTTCAGAACCACTAATAACATTGCCGAGTATGAAGGAATCTTGCTAGGCCTCCGAAAGGCTAAAGCGCTCGGAGCTACAAGAATAGTGATCAAGACAGATTCCCAAGTCGTCGCGGGGCATATTGACAAAAGTTTTCAAGCAAAAAACCCACATCTCGCGCAATACCTTGAAGAAATCCGCAAGGCCGAAGCAGCATTCAAAGGGTTTACAGTTCGAACCATCCCTCGGGCAGAGAATCAACTTGCAGATATTCTTGCAAAGGTTGCAGCAGGAGCGGTGGACCTCCCGGAAGGTGCCTTCTACGAAGAGCTAGAGCGGACAGCGGCTGATCAAATACCCTCGTCAGAAGTAATGTGCATTCCAACTACAGATTGGCGGGCTCCGATAATAAACATGTTGCAAAGTAGCATGGACCCTCCTGAAGGCCCAGAAGCCCGAAGGTTGCAAGCAAGAGCTCGAAATTACAAGCTTGTTGATGAAGTTCTATACAAGGCCAGAGTGTGTTCACCCCTACTTCGATGCATCTCACAGCCCGAAGGTCAAGACATGCTCCGGGGCATCCACAAAGGGCTATGCGGGGGTCATTTAGCCCCTCGAGCGCTAGCAGGCAAGACACTTCGGCAAGGGTTTTATTGGCCAACACTAGTAAGAGATGCGGAAGAACTAGTTCGAACATGCCAAGGCTGCCAGTGGATGGGCAGACGGAGCCATCGCCCGCTAGCTCAGCTTCAAGTTATCGCCCAGTATGGCCAATGGCTAGATGGGGCATGGACCTCATAGGCCCTTTCCCAGTGGCAAAATGCGGCTTGAAATTTGCGGTGGTGGCAATCGAATATTTCTCAAAATGGGTTGAGGCGGAGCCGCTAACAGGTATCACTTCGAAGAATGTGCAATGATTTTTCTAGCAAAATATCATATGCAGGTTCAGAGTTCCAAGAGAGTTGACGGTGGATAATGGAACCCAGTTCGAAGCTGACACCTTCCAAACATTTTGTGAAGAACTGGGCATTAAGTTGTGCTTCGCAGCAGTACGACATCCACAGTCCAACGGAGCTGTTGAGCGAGCCAACGGGAACATCCTTTCCGGGCTAAATCGCCGAATTGTTGGATTGGCCAAGGGGTTGTGGGTCGAAGAGCTCCCCAAAATCTTGTGGTCCATTCGAACCACTCAAACCAGGTCAATGGGGTTCACACCGTTTAGATTACTCTTCGGAGATGAGGCCATGACTCCTACGGAGCTCAGAGGTGGATCGCTTCGCGTAGTACAGCCTGGGGACGAAAGTGACCGGAGCACTTCGCTGGATTTATCAGAAGAAACAAGGCTTCGCGCTGTCGCGAACCTAACTAAGTACCACAAGAACACCAAGACATAGTATGACCCGAAGGTAAAGCTAAATGAATTAAAACATGGTCATCTGGTATTACGCAGTGTAATAGCTCCGGGGAAGCTAGGAAACAAATGGGAAGGACCATATGTTATCTTACGCTCAGGACGCCCCGAGTCATTTAAATTAGCCAATTTAGAAGGAGAAGAGTTGAAGCATGCATGGCATGTGGAGCACCTTAAGCGTTATTTTGCTTAGGGGCCCCTTGTAATCATTTGTAAAAACTTCCCTTTCTATGAATAAAGATAAGGGTCGAATTTTGTTTGCTCTCCGAATATCCCTTACTCCTGATGGACGCATTAGGAGGACAGAGATGCTTGTAGAGCCAAGCATTTTTCTCAAGACCCAGGCAGCCGCCTTTGAACCATTGGTTCAAGGGCTACGTTGCCAACCTATGGATTCCAGGCTCCGGCTTGTTAGGATCCGTAGAAGAGTCTAAGGACTTTAAAGAAAAACAGATTTTCGGCCTCCGGGTGCGAAGTATCTGTAAAAGAGCCGAAGGTGGCCAACCTACGGATTCCAGGCTCCGGCTTGTTAGGATCCGTAGAAGAGTCTAAGGACTTTAAAGAAAAATAGATTTTCGGCCTCAGGGTGCGAAGTATCTGTAAAAGAGCCGAAGGTGGCCAACCTACGGATTCCAGGCTCCGGCTTGTTAGGATCCGTAGAAGAGTCTAAGGACTTTAAAGAAAAACAGATTTTCGGCCTCCGGGTGCGAAGTATCTGTAAAAGAGCCGAAGGTGGCCAACCTACGGATTCCAGGCTCCGGCTAGTTAGGATCCGTAGAAGAGTCTAAGGACTTTAAAGAAAAACAGATTTTCGGCCTCAGGGTGCGAAGTATCTGTAAAAGAGCCGAAGGTGGCCAACCTACGGATTCCAGGCTCCGGCTTGTTAGGATCCGTAGAAGAGTCTAAGGACTTTAAAGGAAAACAGATTTTCGGCCTCCGGGTGCGAAGTATCTGTAAAAGAGCCGAAGGTGGCCAACCTACGGATTCCAGGCTCCGGCTTGTCAGGATCCGTAGAAGAGTCTAAGGACTTTAAAGAAAAACAGATTTTCGGCCTTCGGGTGCGAAGTATCTGTAAAAGAGCCGAAGGTGGCCAACCTTTGGATTCCAGGCTCCGGCTTGTTAGGATCCGTACAACAGTCTAAAGACTTAAAAAAAGCGAGCAAATTTTTAGTCTTCGAAAGCAAATGATAAGTACAAAGTTCGAAGCATGCAGGTGTTTGGACAATCATTGTGCCTAGCGAACCCTTTTCTATGGTAAAGGCTCCGCCACCCACAAGGGGGGTCGGAGGGTACGAGTCACACAGCATACTTTCGAAGCATTCCACATTAAATCATTATAATTGTACATCAAGAGAAATTTGTGTCTAAGTCTAAATAAAATCGGAGACCCTTTAGGCCCCTAGAGCTACCCCTACGGCTACTTTGCCCTTCGGAGCTCGAAGCCGCCGAAGTCATCCTTTTAGTCCGGGTGCTTCTCTTCTTCTTCGAGGCTCGCAGTTTCTTCTGCTCCTCTTGAAACTCAGCCCAAGTCAGGAGCCTTTCGGAGTCAGCCTCCACAGGGTCTTCAGCTCGGTACTCCGAGTCGGACCAGTCAATAGGTTCGGAAGACGAGGACCCCTCCATCTTCTCTTCCTCTTTAATATAAGCTAAGACGTCCCTTCGAACTTCAAGGGTGATCCCCCCGTCTCCGCGAGGAACAGAAAAGTGGGAGCGGCGGTAAGGCCTCAAACCATCGAGGTTTGCCCACTCCTTTCGGAGCTCGTCGGTAATTTCCAGAAGTTCGAAGTCAGGGCTTGAAGGGCATGACAAAACCTAAAAAAGAGCAGAACACCCAAGACAAGTTCTCGTTTATAACTTTTTCATTAATAAAAACAGGGTTTACAAGGCTTCATATACATAGCAGTCCTAAGCGGCTAGACCTGTGGGTCGGTCGGTGGAGCAGGAACCGAAGGGGCTGGCGAAGCAGGAAGTGGTGGCTTTGTTTGCGCTTGCTTCTGCCGACGGGCCTCGTCAATCCAGGCCTTAGCTGCGACCTTATGGTCCGTCTTCCAGGTCGACCGGAAGGCTTCCCAGGCCGAAGCCACCTCCGAAGATGGCCGCAGTAAGTCGTCGTCCGCGAAGCCTCCAGGAGACGAACCTCCGACTGAGCCAAGGGGGATCCGAAGGGATTCAAGATGACGAAGAACCCCGATACCAGCACACTGTCCGGAGATCTCCCCGTATCGAATACCGGAGTTCTTCATCAACGACGAAGCGACCTGGATCCTCGTCAGCTTCCGGGTTAGGGGCTCGTGGGTCGCAGCAGAAGACGAAGGGCACATGGTGCCGAAGTACTCCAGCGTACCCTGAAGGGCTTCCAACGTACGATCCGCAGTACTAGAGTTCTTCTTCTCCGCTGCTTCCAGGCCTGCAGCAGTCGCACCCACTTCGGCCACCCGGAGCATCAAAGAACTCTTGAGGGCCATCGCCTAGCTAAGAGCCCCCTGAAGCTCCACCAACTGCGCACTTGAGGTAGCGGCCTCCTAGCGGAGTCTTTCAACCTCCGCTCCAAGGACAACGCGCTCGGCCTCGACCTCCTGGGCAGTCGAACGGAGGGCTCCGAGGGCTTCGTCAGACGCCGCCCTAGCCCTCCGTTCCTCCAAGACTTCTTCCTCCATCCTGATGGATCTCCCGGTGGAGTCATTAAGGGCCGTCTGGAGGGTAGTGACCTTCCGTTTAAGTCGATTAACTTCGACCTCGTTGGAAGTCGCTGCCGCTCTAGCAAGGACAAATTGCTGCAAAAAGAACTAAGTACTGAAGTATTTATGACCACTAATGCGAAGTATCTATGGTGTCTTTTTCATACCTGAAGGGCAGCCCTTTCGAGGGCCGTGTTGAGTGTCGAAGCCCTGGCCTCGCTCAAGACGGAGATCAACTCCGAATTAGCAATGTCCTGGCTTCTCTCAGTCAGGGGCTCCATGAGTCTTCGGAGGCCACTCCGGTGCTCCAAGAACGGAGCCAGCAGAGGAAGCCAAGACAAAGCTTGAGCATCATCCGCTGCGGCCTCATCCTCCGAATTGCCAAGTTAACATTTTCGTCCGCGGCGACGGAAGCGCGGCGACGGAAGTTAGCTAACTTCCGTCGGCGGCCGACGGAAGTTAGCTAACTTCCGTCGGCTTTGGCTGACGGAAGTTGCCTGTTTTGTTGTAGTGGGAGGGTGCGGCCTGGCCAAGAAGAAGACCGAGGCTAGAAATACTCTTGCCCCTCCCCGGTACGAAGGAGGGCGAAGCAGGAGTACTCCGACTATCGGCAACCACCTCTTCGACCAGAACCACAGCGGCGGAGGCAACCTCGGTGGTCGAGGCGGCCACTACAGGAGTGACCTCCGTCGCCAACTCCGTCCCGGCAAGCACGTCGTCCGCCCCGAAAGACACATTCTCCGCCGCCAAATTCGGAGCCTCTAGAGGCGCGGAGGGGTCCGCTCGAATGGCAGCCTCCGAAGACGCAGGGGCTTCGGATGCCACCAAAGCATCAACACCCAAAGAGGTACCTATTTCAATAACAAAATTAATAAGCATGTTTTCACAGACAGCAGGCAGGTATTAAGTAAAAAAGGAGGAGCTTCGGAAAGAACCTCCGGGAGCTTCGTGGGGAAGGATTGCTGGAGCCTCCAAGACTTTGTACATCTGGAGGATGTCGGCGAAGTCATCCCCCGAGGTCCTGCCCTCAACATTTCCCGTCGGAGCCACGGCCTCCGCAGGGACCGCCTCAGGTGCGGGCAAGTTGGGAGTAGGGGAGTCTGACTCCACCTGTACGACGACGGGCGTAGGAGGAGCAGTCGGGGTCACACTTACCACCTCCCTGACGGAGGCGTTAGGAGGGACTTCCCCTATATCTTCGTCACCCAGGAGGTAGGCTTTGAAGGCCGCCGCTGTCTGGCCGTCGGAGTCCTTTGCCTCTTCGGAGGCCGAGCTTTGCGCACCCGGCGACAAAACAGACGAGGCAGGCGCCAACTCCGAAGGGTGCTTCGCTACCTTCTTCTTCCGAAGCGGCTGCTTGCCGGCCTTCTTGGAGGGCTCGGTAGCGGCTTTCCTCTTACGGCCAACCGCTCCGGTCGGGGCAAAGTCAGGAAGATTCGGGGGCTCCATGCCGAGAGCTCTCCACACTCTGTTGGATCGCTCCCAGCTCCCCACCAGTTCCAACCTTCTTTGCCTCTCGGCCACCGAAGGGGCTCCGAGAACTTGTTCGGTGGCCCGAACTACATCCTCCGGAGCCAATGCCAGAGGCGCCACTGAAAGAAAAAAGGTATGAGAATATGAGTATAATTGATTTCTTCATTTAAATATGATGCAGCAAGGAGAAGGTTTACCTAAGTTTCGGAGGTCCCCCTCCGAGGCTTGTGGGAACACGATCGGCCAGTTGGCTCCGAGGGGAGGGATCCGAAGGGCGACGAACTCCTCGGCCAGGTCACGCATGCTCATACGACGAGCCACCGAAGTAAGCAACCCTAGCCTCATTGAGAGCAGGCTAGGGTTTGGAGAGATGTCCGCCTCCTTCCGCTACCAGATCTCCTGGAGAGGACCAGCGAGGGGGGAGTCCTCTCCGACTTCGGCATAAAACCACTGAAGTATCCAGTTTGTGTACCACCTGTCGTTTATAGCTTTTGTAGGGAAGTGGAGGGCATGCTCCCTCCGCAGCTGGAAATTGACGCTGCCGAAGGCTATCGTCACCTTGGAGTCCCCTGGCCCATCTTGTGGTTTCGGTTGGCATATGGCCTCGTGGGTCGCGGTGAAAATTTCGGAGCGTCCTTCGCACCCCTCCGCCCGGAGCACCCATTCGAAGATGGCCAAGCGGGCGATAGCGTTGGGGGACAGCTGAGGCAGGGTGATATGGAACAAGTCCAACACCTCTGCCAAGAAGTCCACAGCTGGCAGCCTCAGGCCTGCTTCGAAGAATGCTTCGAAGACAACCACCTCTCCGCTCCGCGGCCTTGGTGTCGACTCCGTCCCAGGGACTCGAGTCCTCAGCCCAGTGCCCAACTTTCCGTCCACCGCTTCTTCAATGGACTCGGCGGTGCTCAAGGATTGGCCGATGATGAAGCTTTGAGCAATCTTCTTCTTGGAGGGCGGACGGAGCGCCCGAGGATTCTTGGGCCAAGCACCGCTCGGAGCCCCCGCCATTGCCGCTGCTGCCGAAGTGGCCCACGCCTGCCTTTGCGCCAGGGTGTTGGCCGCCGTTGGGGTGGTGTGGCTAGTTCTCTCCATCGTGCTCGAGTGTTCAAGAGTTTGGAGGATTGGGGGAAAGGTAAATCGCAGGTGATGAATGCGGTAAAAAATCTCGGTTAATCTCTGTCTCTCCCTTTTATAACCACACGACCAGTACTACTCTTCGATTAATTTCACACCGCAGGTGATGAATGCGGTCCGGCTTCCGTCATCGACAAGTGGGTCCGGTAAGTGGAACGGCATACAACCGCTGTAAAAACAGACCGTTACCTTTTTCGCAGAGGGTAACGGCTACTTGCGTTGTAACGGCTACTTCTAACGGTGCCCCACGACGTTCGCTCTCTGGAACCGTCTCCACGACGTTCGCTCTTTGAAACCGTTCCCTTCCCAAAGTGCGTTCCAAATATAGCAAGAACTCGAAGGGAAAGGTCCGAATGCGTTGGGCTCAAAATCCTCGGCTAAGTCGCAGCATCCCCAAAATCCTCTTTAAGCCTCAGAAAATAGAAATGTTCTTTTCGTATACTGCCTTCTTTCTAAAAACAGGTTAACTACAGAAAGGCGTATTTGAGGGGCTACTGTTGGGGGAAATTACTCCATTTCCAGGACTTAAAGATTAACCCTTTGAAGGCTGATGAGGACTCCGAAGATTGGCGGAATGTTGTTCGAAGCATGCGTCGCCACGACCAGAGGGTGCTACGGTGCGAATCCCTGGAGAACCCTCCGAAGGGAAGATGGAGGCCTCAAAGCCGAAGGACATGATTTATTGGATGTTCAGCTTATCCATCTACCTTGCAGTGCTTTACCGTGTATAACCTTGTTTATAATATCGGATAGTTTCCACTATGCCGGTTGTAATCTAGGGGTAAATAGGTCTTTTCCTTATGCTTTTTCCCCTATAAATACCCCCCATTGTACCTTGTAAAAGGGATCCAGAACAAGTTATTCATCTACACTTATTCAGACCACTTGATCTATTATCCATCTCGGAGGCTCAAAGTAGTCCATTGTCCGTTCTTGATTTCAGAGAACCTGTTGGCGTAACATTTGCGCCAACAGTAACATTTAACACTTTGAGCATTTACTGTTGAGCTCCTATACTAGCCACCACTCTGTATTCATCCAGTGAGTTCATTTTTAGCGTTCCTTGTTCAAGCAGCGAAGCCCTGCTTCTGTGTTCATTTTTCTGCTTGAGCTTGTTTGCATACCTCGCTAGTAGTAGTGCACCGAAGCCTGTCTAGGCGAAGTGTGTCTTGTGCGAAGTGTGCTTTTCAGTGTGCGTTCGCTCTGTGTAACAGGAGGTTAGACCTCGCTGCTTACTAGCGAAGCCCTGATCGAAGCTCGTTTAGCTTCTCGTGTCGAAGCCCTTAGCGGAGTCCACATAGTGTGCGTTTAGACCTTCGCAGTACGAAGCCCAACACTAGTTGTTGTCGCTAAGTATTAGGTCAAAGTCCTCAGAGGGTAGTCCACTCTTGCGAAGGGTGAAGTGCGAAGCCTGCTCAAAGCACCCTGTGTGCGTAGCCTGCACTGACTTAGCAGAGTTGTTTTCGGGGTTGTGGGTGGAGCGAAGTCTTCTTGGCTTTAGACTTTTACTCCTTGCGAAGCCTGTGTTCGGAGCTATCAAAATACCTCCGAACCAGACATTCGAAGGTTGGTGTTCGAAGCCTGTTCCGGAGTAGACAGAATTAAAACCGAAGCTGTTTTTAGCCCAAGTTTTTAAAAGCTGCCATTCACCCCCCTCTGGTCGCCGTTTCCGGTCCAACAATTGGTATCAGAGCAGGTTAAGATCACCAGTTGACCTTAACCGGTTTTGTGATCTGTTGGCGACATGGACAGAGCTAGTAAAATTCCTCGGTTCGATGGGACTGACTTTGCATACTGGAAGGTGCGCATGGAGGCTTACTTGCTAAGCCAAGGAAATGCAATTTGGGAGATTGTGGACTCACAATACTCCATCCCAGATACTCGCACCTCTCAAATAGAGAAGGATCAGTATAATGCCAACTCCAAGGCAAGAAACATATTGTTCATTGGTTTGAGCCGGAGTGAGTTTGATATGGTGCAGCACCTTAGGACTGCTAGGGAGATTTGGACAACACTCACTATTTTTCATGAGGGCTCTACACAGATCAAGGCCAGGCGCCAAAGCACATACAATCAAAAGTATCAGCTGTTTGTGCAGGCACCTGGTGAATCTATAGATGCCATGTTTTCTCGCTTTGATGCGATAGTGAGTAACTTGCGGTCCAACGGGACGCTTGCTTACAATGATCATGATAGGGCTATCAAGCTTCTCTATGCTCTTGATCATAGCATATGGGAAGTGAAGATATCTAGCATTGAGGAATCTGCAGGTTATGACACTTTGACCTGTGATGAGCTCTTTAGCAAGCTGAAGTCCACAGAGATTGCCAAGGCATCTATTGCAGTGCACAGAAACTCTTTGCCACAGCCATTGGCATTGGTTTCTAGCACTAGCCGTGGCACCACTGTAGAACCAAGCACATCTGGCACTTGTGTTCTTGCAGATGGTTTTGCTTTGTCCTCCCTAGTCTCCGTCACAAAGGAGCAGGTGGATACTCTGGATGATGATGAGCTTGCTCTCATTGCCAGAAGGTTCACCCGCTTTCATCATGAGAGACGGGATCAGAGGAGAAGTGGTTTTAGTGGTTGCTTTGAGTGTGGAGACACTTCTCATATCAAGGCCAATTGCCCGAAGCTCAAAAAGAGAGATGAGAGTGAGCGCCCCAAATACCACAAAAAGGAGAGGAAACCCTTTGTGAAGGGCAAGCGCGGCAAGATGGCTAAGAAAGTAGCCAAAGCCGCTTCCAGAGCATTTGTTTCTTCTCTCAGCGACATCGACACTTCCTCAACTGAGGAGTCGAGCTCTAAGGAGGAGGACTCCCCAAGGAAGGAGGACAAGAAGGACAAGAAGGGACGAGACTTCACTGGCCTTTGCTTCATGCCCGACAGCGATCACAGCGGCGATGAGCTTGACTCATCTGAGGTACCACTATCCTATGACCAGCTTTCAATTAAATTAGATGAGTTGAATGAAGTAGTTCTTTGTCAGGATAGATTACTTGTGCAAGCCGCTAGAGAAAGAAAGGACCTTAGACTTAGGTTAGAATCTGTTTCTACCGAATATGCCATGCTTAAGTCTAGGGTTAATGATGTTGAATGTGAATCTTGTACTGTAGTCATGGGTGAGCTTGCTCAGTTGCGTTCTGTACATGCTCAAACTCTTTCTGAGCTTGAGACTGCACAGAAGCAGCTTTTGGTGGTGGATTCTAGACCTCATGATAATATTGAATGCATGAACTGTTCTTTATTGCGTGAGAGCATTAATTTACGTGATAAACATGTTCATGATTTAGAGGCTAGATTGGAGAGGGCCGGTAGTTCTAAGGATGTGCAGCCTGTTTGTGACACATGCATTACCCTTAAGGACCAGCTAGGCACTGCTAGAGAGCGAGCTGAAAACCTTATGACTGAAAATGAGTACCTTCTTTCCGTGGTTAATAAATGCACTGAGGGAAAGGGTAGGATTCCTTCAGATAGTGGAAACAAAACTATTTTTACCTCTCCCACTACCCTAGAGAAAGAGAGAGCTCTGTTAGACACTCCATCAGCCAAAAAGCCTACCCATGCTCAAAAGAAAACCACTCCTCCTGCCAAGAAAATCCCTCCCAAGAAAACCACTCAGCAGAAGCCCAAGGAGACTGTGAGAGTTGCTCCTGTGACCCATGAGAGTTGTTCCTACTGTCAGCGGGCGGGTCATTTGGTTGGGTTTTGTTTTCGTTGCATCAAGGATGAGCGACGCTCTCAAGCGATGAGTTACCAGGACATGCATTACCCATCTTTAGGTATGCATGAGTCTGAGTTGTACTATCGTCCTGCTTTTGAGGCTCCTCGTGGTTCTCGGAGAGGGTTTGCTCCTCGAGGTGTTCACCATGTTCCATATGGTGGTAGACCCCGGGCGAGTAGCTTTGTACCTCGTCAGAGTAGGAGACCTCGACATGTTGTTCGATCACAGCATGTAGGTAGACCTCGCACCTTGCATCATTCAGATTATCATGTGCGTAGACAGTCTGCTTTTACTGTTCCTACTACTCGTGTCACTCAGTGCTGGATGCCTCGTCATTTTTTCACTCACCCCGGCACTGAGCGATCGAGATATTCTTATCATGTGTAGGCGACAGATCGAGGCTTAGAGGGCACGTGGATCATGGACTCCGGTTGTTCGCGCCATATGACCGAAGATGCAGCATGGTTCTCCAGCCTCACCACAACCAAGCAAAGGGAACATATCACCTTCGGCAACAATCGAAGGAGTAGAGTGAAAGGTAAAGGTGTGGTAAGAATTAACTCGAACTTCACTCTCAAAGATGTTGCTTTGGTTGAAAACCTGGGATACAATTTGCTTTCTGTATCTCAGTTGCTTGATGAGGGCTTCGAAGTGCGATTCCATCGCGATACTTCGCAAGTGCTCAATTCTGATGGCGTTGTGGTGTGTAAGATCTTTAGAGTTGGGAGAGTCTTTGGAGCTGATTTTTCAGAGTCATCTTGTTCTTCTCATTGTCTTGTTGCACACTCTACTTCTGAGCTTTGGAAGTGGCATAGGAGACTAGGGCATATGGGATTTGAGTTGCTCGCTCGTCTGAGTGCCCTAGGTCTGATCCGAGGATTGCCCAAGCTCAAGTTTGAGAAGAATTTAGTTTGCGCTCCTTGTCGACAAGGAAAAATGATCGCCGCTTCGCATTCGCCAGTCACCACTGTGATGACTGAACAACCCGGAGAACTTCTCCACATGGACACTACAGGTCCTTCTCGGGTTAGTTCTTTAGGCGACAAGTGGTATGTGCTTGTTATTGTCGACGATTTCTCTCGCTACTCTTGGGTCTTCTTTCTTGCCAGCAAGGATGAAGTGTTTTCACACTTTCGGAGCTTGGCTTTGAGACTTTTCACTGAACTCCCTGGTGCATTAAAATTCATTCGAAGTGATAATGGCACTGAGTTCAAGAACAGTCTCTTTGTTGATTTTTGCATGGAGCATGGCATAGAACATCAATTCTCTGCTCCGCGGGTTCCTCAACAGAACGGTGTTGTTGAGAGAAAGAACCGCACTTTGGTTGAGATGGCTAGGACGATGCTTGATGAGCATATGACTCCTAGAAAATTTAGGGCTGAGGCCATCAACACTGCATGTTACATCTCAAACCGAATCTTTCTGCGCTCAATTTTGAATTTGACATCTTATGAGCTACGTTTTGGGAGACAGCCCAAGGTTACTCATCTTCGAGTTTTTGGCTGTCGTTGCTTTATCCTAAAACGTGGTAATTTGGATAAATTTGAGTCACGTTCTTCTGACGGGATCTTTTTGGGTTACGCTACTCATGGTCATTCTTATCGTGTTTATAATTTGGAAACTAACACTGTTATCCAGACATGTGATGTGACTTTTGATGAATCAACCCCCTCTGTTAGTTCTACTTTTGAACAGGCAAATGAACACGACATGGAACAGACTATATTCGAAGAAGAAGATCCCGGAGAATTCGAGGATGAATCCCTACTACCCTCGACATCAACCCCCGAAGCTGACCCCGCTTCGACCACTTCGGCACAAGGTCCCGAAGCAACTACCTCGACATCGGTCATCTTGGACCACTCCCACGCACAAGTTGAGGGGGAGACTGCATCCCGCCGCGAGGCTCCACATCATGTTCAAAGGATGCACCCTCCAGAGCAGATCATTGGTGAGCTTGATCAAAGGGTAACACGTTCTCATGCTCATTTCACTAATTCTGCTTTTGTTGCTTCTTTCGAGCCCTTAGATGTTAGTCATGCACTTTCTGATTCTAGTTGGATCAATGCCATGCATGAAGAACTTGAAAATTTTGAGAGAAACCAAGCCTGGACTTTAGTTGATCCTCCTCCAAATGTTCATTTCATTGGAACAAAATGGATTTTCAAAAACAAACAAGGGGAGGATGGGACTATAGTTAGAAACAAGGCTAGACTTGTAGCTCAGGGTTTTTCTCAATTAGAAGGGATTGATTTTACTGAAACTTTTGCACTTGTTGCTCGCCTTGAGGCCATTAGGATTTTGCTTGCTTTTGCGACATCCCGGGGATTCAAACTCTATCAAATGGATGTCAAAAGTGCTTTTCTTAATGGCTTCATAGGTGAAGATGTTTATGTAAAACAACCCCCTGGTTTTGAAAACCCCAAGTACCCACATAAAGTCCTTAAACTTCATAAGGCTCTTTATGGACTCAAGCAGGCCCCTCGGGCATGGTATGACCGACTTGAGTCTTTTCTGCTTGAGCGGGGCTATTTGATGGGATCTGTTGATAAAACCCTGTTCACTCTCAAGCATGGCAAAGATTTCCTTCTAGTGCAGATTTATGTGGATGATATCATCTTTGGTGGCTCTTCTCATGCTTTGGTTGCCGAGTTTGCAGATGCCATGAGCAGGGAATTCGAGATGTCCATGATGGGCGAACTTACTTTTTCCTTGGTTTGCAAATCAAGCAAAGCAAACAAGGTACCTTCGTCCACCAGACGAAGTACACCAAGGACCTGCTCAAAAAGTTTGACATGGCAGATGTGAAGCCCCTCGCCACTCCAATGGCTACATCTGTAGCATTGGATCCCGACGAAGATGGAGAAGCCGTAGATCAGAAGGAGTTCCGAAGCATGATCGGCTCCCTCCTCTACTTGACTGCTTTGAGGCCAGACATACACTTCACGGTGTGTCTGTGCGCTCGTTTTCAGGCTTCACCACGAGCTTCGCACCGCCAAGCGGTAAAACGCATACTCAGGTATCTCAAACATACCCTCAAATTTGGCATATGGTATTCAGCGTCTTCATCTTTATGTCTTCGAGGTTATTCCGATGCGGATTTTGCTGGGTGTAGGATTGATAGGAAGAGTACCTCTGATACTTTTCATTTTCTGGGTACTTCTCTGGTTTGCTGGTCTTCCCGCAAACAGTCTAGTGTTGCACAATCGACGGCTGAGGCCAAATATGTTGCTGCAGCTAGCTGTTGCTCTCAGATTTTGTGGATGGTTTCCACTTTGCGGGATTTCGGGTTAGATTATAAGAGTGTTCCACTTTTCTGTGATAACACTAGTGCTATTTGTGTTGCAAACAACCCGGTTCAGCACTCCAGAACCAAACACATTGATGTGCGATATCATTTTCTCAGAGATCATAATGAGAAGGGTGATATTGAACTTCAATATGTTGATACCCAACACCAGCTAGCCGATATTTTCACAAAACCCCTCGATGCTTCTCGATTTGCCTATTTGCGTGGGAACTTGGTATTTGTCACCCTTACGGCATTTTATGAGGGGGAGCTGATTTTAATTATCTTTCATATGCTCATCATGTGTGAAATTGCATTTACATCTGTTGCACTTATATGCCTCATTTTAACTCATGAAATCATGACAACTCAGCTCTTTTTAATTTATCTGAAACATTAATGTGCATGATGTTTTCTTTTCAAACTCAAATCATGCTCACTGCTTAATCTTGTATCTAGCATGTGTAGGCAGGACTGCTTTAGCTATCTTTTATCTGCTTGATAGCAAGACACCTTTTCTCTGGATGCTATTCATTGCAACTTGAAAAACAGTTCTTCATACTCAAGGATATTCATAAAATGCTAAAACAATTTGTTCACTCAATCGAAATTCCAAAAATCCATGATTTACATGCTTCAAAGTAAAAGATCCAGGTGGGTTTGTTTTGTCACACTACTCTATTCTAGACTGCTTACCATTGCACATTGGTCTGAACTGGAATAGTGTAGTGTCTGCCAAAATCATTGCCTTAAGTTTCTGATGGCTTTCATGCCTAGGCTTGGCCTGATTGGAAAGTATAAGGTGGACAAACAAATAACCCCTGGCATTATAAAAAGAACAACAAAATTCATCTGATCATCAAGTTTGCTTTTAAATGCTCCACTTGAACTGGACTTGTCTGTCTAGAGTAGAAATTGACTAGCTTTGCGCAGTCCTTACTTTCACTTGTCTAGTTACCTTGATTGAGTGGTGATGCTTTTATTTCAAACTGCTAAAATCACATGCAGTCATCATGTTTTTAGAGAATATTAAATTGAGCTGAGCACATGAACAATTGGTATTAATATTGGCATATTTTTGCGTCATATGTCTTTGCAACTCTGTCCATTTTGAAGCTATGCATCTTTTAAATGCTCCTTGATGCTTGCATTGCCAAAAGGGGGAGAAATTTGAGTTCTCTGTTGCAAAAAGGTATAATTTTCACAGGGGGAGTTTTTATCTTGAAAAAGGGGAGATTTGCCGAAGGGGCTTTTACTCTTTTGAAAAGGGGGAGGAAAATTCTTTTGTCAAGTGACATGATCTGGCTCGTTTCTGAGTTTTTATGGTCACTTGTGTGCTGCAATTCTTCAATTTTTCTTGAACTTGAAATTGGTTGTCAATGCACTCATCAAGGGGGCGATTGAGAAACCAAGGGTTGGTTTCGGTGTTTGTGATGAGTGATTGACAGGATTTTACCCTCTGGTTTGAAGGGGTACCTCCGAAGGGGTTCGGAGGTGGTTTCACCGAAGGGTTCGGTGGACTTGGTTGCTACAGCTATTGCAGTGGAGTGTGCCTGTCGGAGGGGTCCGACAGTACACGATGACTAGGTTTGTACCGAAGGTCTCGGTATTTTGCGAGGTACATCGGAGTGTGTGCTGAAGGTTGCTAAACCGGAGAGGTCTCTGGAGTACTGGATACACTTGTTTGTTTGTCTGTGGTGCGCAGGGGACTTCGGAGGCGACGAACGGTTCGTAGCAGGTGAACCTGGGTCAAGCGGGAGGCTTTATGCCAGGGGAGTGGGGAGCTCCTTCACGGTGGCTGCGAAGGGGTCTAGGTCGGACCTCGGGTCGAGGTGCACCAGGAGAAGGCAGTAAGTGCGGAGCGTGGCTCCGGGTGAAGGTACTCCGAGACAAAGTCCTCGGAGGCGAGGCACTTCGAAGGGTACTCCGGATGGGGTGACTTCGGAGTATGGTGGATCAAGTCCTCTGCAGAGGCAAGGTGTTCGAGGTGTGCTCCGGAGGGAGACACTCGAAGGTACCCGACGAAGGTCTCAGAAGTCGAGGTGCATCGAAGGCATGGTCCGGGTGAGGCTCGTCGAGGAGTGTGCTCAGGGAGAGACACTGCGACGAAGTGCTCATGGAATGCTTCATGCGGAGGCCTTGGACGAAGGAGGGACTTCGAAGGGTGGTACTCCGAAGGTGGGGCTTTGGAGTGACGCAGACTTCGGAGCGAGGCTAGCTCCGGAGCGAGGTTGACTTGTGGTACTTCGGCCATGCATGGCTTCGGTACATAGACTGACGGAGTTCAAGCTGGGAGAAGCTGCGAAGCCGTGGTGGTCCACTCCGAAGGTGGTGGTGCGAAGGCCCAAGGGCTTTGACGGCTTCGGCTCAAAACCGTCACTATATCGGAGGCTGACTTCGGTGAAGCGAAGGCCGTCAGGCTCAAGGCTTCTCACCTAAGCTACCGCACCCCTCGCGTGCGAAGGGAGGCTCCAGAAAGGTCAAAGACTGCAAAGGCTGACATTGTCTGCTCTGCAAAAAGCTGACGCTGTCCCCTCTGCAAAGCTGACAGAGAAGCCTCCAAATAAAGTTGACTACCTTTTGTACCCCTCTGTTCTGTATAGACAAAACTGGTGTAAACCCTAGGGGTAAAGTAGTCATTTCACTTGGGTGAATTGTGGCTATAAATATGGGGGCTGGGTAGGTAACATTTAACACTTTGAGCATTTACTGTTGATCTCCTGTACTAGCCACCACTCTGTATTCATCCAGTGAGTTCATTTTAGTGTTCCTTGTTCAAGCAGCGAAGCCCTGCTTCTGTGTTCATTTTTCTGCTTGAGCTTGTTTGCATACCTCGCTAGTAGTAGTGCACCGAAGCCTGTCTAGGCGAAGTGTGTCTTGTGCGAAGTGTGCTTTTCAGTGTGCGTTCGCTCTGTGTAACAGGAGGCTAGACCTCGCTGCTTACTAGCGAAGCCCTGATCGAAGCCCGTTTTGCTTCTCGTGTCGAAGCCCTTAGCGGAGTCCACATAGTGTGTGTTTAGACCTTCGCAGTACGAAGCCCAGCACCAGTTGCTGTCGCTAAGTATTAGGCCGAAGTCCTCAGAGGGTAGTCCACTCTTGCGAAGGGTGAAGTGCGAAGCCTGCTCGAAGCACCCTGTGTGCGGAGCCTGCACTGACTTAGCAGAGTTGTTTTCGGGGTTGTGGGTGGAGCGAAGTCTTCTTGGCTTCGGACTTTTACACCTTGCGAAGCCTGTGTTCGGAGCTGTCAAAATACCTCCGAACCAGACCTTCGAAGGTTGGTGTTCTAAGCCTGTTCTGCAGTAGACAGAATTAAAAACGAAGGCTGTTTTTAGCCCAAGTTTTTAAAAGCTCCCATTCACCCCCCCTCTAGTCGCCGTTTCCGGTCCAACAACTTCTTTGACCAGCTAAACGACATACTGGGGGCAAAGGGGCCCCTTGTATGACTTCTACACTGTAGCGAGGTGTAAATATCTGGTGGATTCGGAGTAGGGGACGGAGTCCTTCAGGCGGAGGTTGCAAGGGAGGCTTCGAAGTACACTCCGAAGTGGGCTTCGAAGTATACTTTGAACTGGGCTCCGAACTGGGGTCTCGGAGACTGTCTCTGAGGATCTCCGAAGGGAGCTCGAAGGTTAACTCTGAAGGGAGCTTCGAAGGTTAACTCCGAACGAGGCTCGAAGGCTAACTCCGAACAAGGCCCGGAGGCTAACTTCGAAGTTAGCCTGAGACAGCTTCTAGCAAACTTCAAGGGATCTCGCGGGCTTTGCTCCGGAGGGCTTCGCTCCGGAGGGCTCCAAAGGGGTTTGGAGGCTTCGCTCCAGAGGGCTTCAAAGTGTACCTTGGGACTTGGAAACAGCTTCTTCAGAAAGGAACAAGCTTCGACAGTGTTGGGCTCTGGGCCGAAAGCTGTCGGAGGCTGACGTCATTTGGCCCCTGTTCAAGAGAAACTTATTCCCCCCAACAGTAGCCCCTTGCTTGTAGGCCTTCGGGACGAAGGGGTGCGTGCGCCCTTGTGACAAATGACAGAAAATTACAACTTCAGGGAAAACAGGCCTTCGGAGCTTGGACCGAAGGTGGCTTTGAAGTGCGCGGGTAATAATTGCTTGTGTCAGCTGTTAGAATGAACTCAGGAAGATCAACTGACTCCGCAACGGCTAAAAAATTGACCGTTGCAGTGCGCCAGGCCGCTTCGCCTTCGCTGGAGGCCCACCAGCCAGTTGGTTCGTCCCACCAACCATCGAGATTTTTACCGCCTATAAATAGGGGTTTACCACACACAGCTTTGGCACACTTCTCATTTGCTTTCTTCTCAGCGCCTTGCATCCTTCGCTCTCTTCTCCTCCTTAGCTTCGCACGAAGAACCCCTCGCAAGCTTTAGCCCCTCGCACCGAAGGTCCATAAAATGCCGAAGAAGATTGCTTCGAAGGCTTTTGGCCTGCACCGAGGCGGTTGGGGCCGAGGGACCTTCGGTCGCCATCCGACAAGTTCGAGCAGACACTGGAGATGAGGGCCTCGATCTCCACAGAGGAGTCTGTCCGGAGGGCCTGCGGGGGAAGGATTGCTTCGAAGATTCAACTTAGACTTCTGGAGAAGTCGGAGGCCATACCGAGGCCTCGGGCTGATGAAGTGGTGCTGTTCGAAGCCTTCTTCGAAGCCGGCCTCGCACTACCGGTGGTGGGGATGTTGAGCGAAGTCCTGAAGGCTTACAACCTCGAGCTTCCTCAACTTTCGCCCAACGCTGTGGTGAGGCTTGCTGTGTTTGAGTGGGCCATGAGGGCTGAAGGCTGTGAGGGCCGCGCTGACGTCTTCGTCGCCCTTCATGATGCCAACTGCCAACCGAAGCCAAGGGAGGGCATAGACCGCGTCAAAAGGGCTTTGGCCTTCGGAAGCGCCAACTTCCAGCTTTGGAAGGAGTACCAAGATGCCTTCCCGGCGAGGGCCGCCAACATAAAATGGTACTCGAAGTGGGATCAAGAGTGGTTCTACGCCTCCGTTGGCGCAAACTCTCCCCTTTGGAGTACCAATGCACTTATCTCTTATCGGCGCGAAGGCGTGGTGAAGACCAGCTCTTACACCCTTCGCTCGAGGATCTCGCTCCTTCGGAAGGTGGCTGCGAAGATGAGCATGAGGGACCTCGCCGAGGAGTTCATCACCCTTCGGCTCAGCCCCCTTGCGTGCTCTTGGCCGAAGGGGCTCTTCCAAGCTTCGGGCCGAGGGTTCTAAACGAGGTGGCATTTGAACGCCTCTGTAAGACTTCGAAGCTTTTCCACTTTCATACTTCGCCAAAAACTTTACTCTGACTTTGAATCTTGATGAAGCCACTCTTGAAGTGAGGACTCCGGAGGAGGCCATAGCGGCGGCGGAGCGTGTTGTTTGGGGCCCCGACACCGGAGGAACAATCTCAACGGCTTGCTTTGGTGGGGACTTGGGAGCATTGGAACAGGGTGTGGACCCTGCTCGGCTACGAAGAGGTCCAGGCTCTGCCGGACTTCTCCCATCTTGTACCTTCGACAACCGGCTCCAAGAGGAAAAGGGGGGATGACGACGAGCCCAAAACTTCGAGGGGTCGGCCGAAGGTCCTCGCGACCGAAGCCTCTACTCTAGAGGAGGCAACGGCCGCGGACCCTCAAATGGAGGCGGAGCAAGCGAGTGCTCTGGTTATGGCTACCAAGGTGGTAGCGAAGACCTTGACGGCAATGGCTTCGGGCGCAGAGGTCGACACACCAGCTTCGCAGTGAAGGGACTGGGGGGGCACACATTGACCTCTCTACCTTCGAAGAAATCTCCGATGAAGGTAAACACTTCAAGCATAGTTCTCTTTTATATGTGGATTTTGACTTGAACTTTTTTGCAGAAGATGATGCCGGTGTGAGGCCAACCGTTCCGAAGCCAACGGAGGTCTCCAGCAGCAGCGACAGCTCGAAGTCCGACAGCTCCTCGTCTGAAGAAGACGGAGGCAACGGTCGCGACGAAGGGGATCCTCGAGGCGATGAGGACGTCGAGGTGGTGGATCGAAGCCCAACTCTACCGAAGCTTGTGCAGGCGGTTGTGGCGGAGGAAATTGTCTGGCCTCTGCTGCCGAAGGGAGTCGTGATGGAGGCGGCCATCAACAACTTCCGTGAGGGCTGCGCAGCTGCGGAGGCAGGAGGCTTGGTGGCTCAACTCAGCCACTCGAACCCCATGGACCTCTTCATCAACGCGAATGAAGCCCTCATCCAAGTGAGCGAAGACCTCGCAACCTTCGAACTATACTTTGGTCTTCGATCAACACTTATGATTTTCTTGAATTCTTCCAGGCCTTCGCACTGAACGCAGCAGCCTCAACTTCTGCGGACAGGCGGATGATGCGCTTGGCGGAGGAGTAAGAGGCCTTCAGACGTGAAGTCTCGGTAGAAGCCGAGAAGCAAAGGCGGGCCGAAGCTTCAGCCGAGGCAGCGAGGGCCGAGTCCGACAAGGCTAGGGAAGCCTTGGCCTCGGAGACTGACAGGCTCCGAGCGGAGCTTCAAGCTGCAAAGGACGCCGAAGCCCGGCTAGCGTGGGAGAACTCCGAGCTTCGCCAAAGAGCTCACTTCCTTGAAAACATTATCATTGGCAACATCGACGAAGCTACTCTGAGGCTGACCGAGGTCCTAGAACAAATAGGGACCGAGTGTCGGGCTCTAGACTTCGGCAGCCAGGACCCAATTGGGGACTGCGCCGCATTCTTGAAGATAGTGGCTGCGATGGTGGAGCAATCCTTGAAGGGCTTCGCCTTGTTGGCCGGCCGAGTGGCGGGTCAAGGGGTGTTGCAAATTCTTCACAACGTAGGGTGCAACCACCTCGAAGCAGCAACCTCGGCGACCCCTATGGCCTTCGGAGGCCAACACTTGGTGACGCCTCTAGCCGGCGTCCACGGAGCCTGGAGGCGACTCAGGAGCCTTGGAAGGCCCAAGGCTGCGAGGCAGTCCTTGAACTTTAGAAGGCCATCCACCTTCACCGAGCCAAGGCGCATGCCTCGCCAGCTCAGCCTTCGACGTCGGCACCTCCGCCTCCAAAGGTGTAGATCTCCTTAGGCTCCGTGTAATTCTTAGCTGTAGGCTTGTAAAAACTTATCAATTTATTAATATGAATGTGGGGGTGCTTTATACCTGCCCAGGCTCAGTATCCGAATGTTAACTTCGAAGTACTTGAGGACTCTGAAGAACTCCGCCATTTATGGGCGGTCCTCGAGGTAGCTAGGTCCGAAGGCCCCCCTCGGTTTAAACTTCCGAGGGGGCCTAACGGCGAAGCCATCCCCGAAGTAGTCCAGGATTTGCTCGCTACCGTGAAGACGGAGTCCCTTCGGAGTTCTTCATCCTTGCCAGACTTAAGTTGCTTCGCAGTAAACTCAACTAGCGAGGGGGTACAACCTTCGTGAATGGTCTTGGCAGGCAATGAAGCCTTAGACTTCTCTGCCTTCGACACGGCACCGCCTGCCTCGCAGACTTGGAGCGACCTGCAAAGTAGTAGACAAGGTTTGCGGGCTTCAGGGCGTGGACAAACCGGACGTGGGAGAGCAGGCTCCGATGAGGTTTCGTCCAGCCGAGCGGGCCCTGGCCGAAAGAAGGGCAAGCGAGGGTTGGGGCCTCAAGCTCGCTTTTTCTTATGCTTAGACACAGACTACTCATAATTTTATTTTCGAAGTATATTTGTAACATACTTCTCAATTATCATTCAATGAATGAGATTTGTTGCATTTTCATACTTCGTCTGCACGCTTCGCATTGTTTGATGGCTTCAAACATTTTTAGCTTGTCACGCTCGTACTGCGCATTACATTCGCACACTTCACATACATACTTCCCCCCTTGCTCGTGGCAGCTAGGGACTTAGTCGTTGCTGGTGCGGGCAATTAAAAATGCGAAGGGGTGCGCCTTTTTGGCAGCTTCGGATGCTTATATTACATCGAGTGAAGGCCTCTTTTGGGCTTTGAACGCGTTAATTTGGAGCGAAGCAAGGCTTCAACATAGCCAAATTAAGTGAAGCATGCTTTGGCATGCTTGGATTTTGTTGTGCGTGAGCTAAGCTCCGAAACGCACTTAGATTTTAAGCGAAGCATGACTTCGAGATGCTTTAATTTTTTAGATTAGATCATGTCACACGAAGCGAGGCCTCGGTGCGTGTTCAGATAACGAAGCAAGGCTTCTTGAGCTTGATCCTATAGTGAAAAGAATATTTGGTGTGGATTCAACGAACCTATGATTTTGAGCTGCCTTCGCTCTGAGCCACCTTCGACTTTGAATACCGAGAACGTATCTCGGGATTCTGGGATACATTAGGCCGGTGACCTTCGTATCCCGGATGCATCAGGTCGATGACCTGGAGTCCTTGGATGCATCAGGCCAGTGGACCGGAGTCCTTTAGCCCACTGCTACGGGCCCGAAGGCACTGTGTAGCGTTCGGAGGGGTACTCCAGATTTTGTAAATCGAAGAAAGGCTTCGAGTTTTAAATAAGGCGAAGCAAAGCTTCGGGTTTTTAATAAGGCGAAGCAAGGCTTCAAATTTTTGAAAGGAAACAAGGCTTCGATTTCAAAATGTGAAGCATAGCTTCGGTTTTAAAACGCAAAGCGAGGCTTCAACTTTTAACGAGATGGAGAAGCTTTTGCTTTAAAGGCAAAGCAGGGCTTCGGCTTTAAGGCGAAGCAGGGCTTCGACATTAAGTGAAGTAGGGCTTCGATTTTGAGCGAAGCGGGGCTTCGATTTTATATTAATGTAATTGCAGATTGGTACATCGAAGAGATGCTTCGGTAGTGTACATACCTCGTAGCCCCTGGGGCTTTGACGGCCTTCGACATATGAAGCGGAGACCCTTTCTGGAGGGTGAGCTCTGAAACGCGAAGGATGGAGGAAGGCGAAGAAAGCCTTCGAACTGCACCCAAAGCCCCTTGCCGGAGGGTGCGCGAAGCAAGAAAGCTTCGAAGCTCCCCCCTCAAGCGCACTTCGAATTGCACAATGGCAGAGAACTTAGCTTTTAAGACTAAGGTCCCCACGGACGGTGCCAACTGTTGTAGCAATTGTGTTATCTACAACACAGCTTTTGTATGTGTGTATATGGTGTGTATAGAGGGAGAAAAGATTTATATTGGTTCAGACCTCCCCTAAGGGATAATAGCCCTACGTCTAGTTTGTGGTCGATTTGGCATAGTATGCCTTGATGGAGTCTAATGATCTCGGCGTCCTCATGGCCCCCGAAGAAGCTACCCTGTTACAAGGGCTTGGCCCTGCTTTTATAGGCACGCAGGCCAAAGGAAAAGACCAAAATGCCCTCTATAAGTCATAGGCTCATAGGGGCAAAAAGGGAAAAAGGAGCTAGCTACTGTACAAAGTGCTTTACAGCTTTACAGACATGTCAGATAAAGTCACTTCTTTGACCAGCTAAATGACATACTGGGGCAGAGGGGCCCCTGGTATGACTTCTACACTGTAGCGAGGTGTAAATATCTGGTGGATTCAGAGTAGGGGTCGGAGTCCTTTAGGCGGAGGTTGCAAGGAAGGCTTCGAAGTACACTCCGAAGTGGGCTTCAAAGTATACTTTGAACTAGGCTCCGAACTGGGGTCTCGGAGACTGGCTCCGAGGAGCTCCGAAGGGAGCTCGTAGGTTAACTCCGAAGGGAGCTTCGAAGGTTAACTCCGAACGAGGCTCGAAGGTTAACTCCGGACAAGGCCCGGAGGCAAACTTCGAAGTTAGCCTGAGACTTAGCTTCTGGCAAACTTCAAGGGATCTCGCGGGCTTTGCTCCAGAGGGCTTCGCTCCGGAGGGCTCCGAAGGGGTTCGGAGGCTTCGCTCCAGAGGGCTTTGAAGTGTACCTTGGGACTTGGAAACAGCTTCTTCAGAAAGGAACAGGCTTTGACAGTGTTGGGCTCCGGGCCGAAGGCTGTCGGAGGCTGATGTCATTTGGCCCCTGTTCAAGAGAAACTTATTCCCCCAACATTCGGTATTAAAGAAATCATAATCAAAGGACTGATCGGAATGCTCGGAGACAAGCGTTTAAATTTGTATTGCTAGAAAATGCGTTATACCGCCGAACTATTGATGGAGTACACTTAAAGTGCTTAGATGCCGATCAATCCAATGTAGCTACAGGTGAAGTCCATGAGGGGCTTTGTGGCACTCATCAGTCGGCCTAGAAAATGAGTTGGATGCTCAAAAGAGTGGGTTTTTACTAGTCGTCTATGACTGAAGATTGTTTTAAATACTATAGAGGGTGTGAAGCATGTCAAAGGTTTGGTGATATTCAGTAGGATCCAGCATCGCTACTTAATCCAATTATCAAGTCATGGCCATTCTGAGGTTGGGGTTTAGACTTCATCGGCCAAATTCATCCTCCCTCTTCGAAAGGGCATCAGTTCGTGCTGATGGAAACAAACTACTTCACCAAATGGACTGAAGCTGTGCCTCTCGAGAACATGACTCATAATGAGGTAACTGATTTTAACTTGAAGCAAATTATACACAGATTCGGTATTCCTCAAACTCTCACTACAGATCAGGGTACTTCATTTGTTGCTAAAGAAGTGAGAGACTTTGCTAAATTTTATGGTATTAAGTTGATAAACTCTTCACCATACTATGATTAGGCCAATGGTTAGGCCAAGTCTAGTAATAAAACTGTAATTAAGCTCATTAAGAAGAAAATCGAAGATTTCCCTAAAAGGTGGCATGAAGTGCTTTTAGAAGCATTGTGTGCTTGTACAGTTGCAAAGCATGGTGCTACCAAAGTTAGTCCATATGAGTTAGTATATGGGAAAGAAGTAACTCTACCAGTAGAGGTGGATCTTGGCTCTTTAAGATTTCTTAAACAAGATGACTTATCGGTCGTTGATTATGAATCTCTTTTAAAAGATAATTTTGAAGAAGTGACCGATAAGAGGTTGAGGGCTTTAGAAGCTATAGATAAAGACAAAAGGCGAGTAGCTAGATCCTACAACAAAAGAGTGAAACCAAAATCGTTTCAAGTTGGTGACTTGGGTTGTAAGATGATTTTACCCTTAGGCACTAAGAACCGCAAATTTGGTAAATGGTCACCTAGTTGGGAAGGTCCCTTTAGAGTGGTTGAAATCGCTCCAGGTAATGCATACTTGTTAAAGTCCATACAAGGAGAGTGATTTCGAAGAACTTTCAATGGCAAGTATCTGAAAAAGTACTTCCCAAGTGTGTTGCAAAGCACTTGAAGTGTCGAAAGGCTGATATGGAAGGTATCGTCCTTAGCCCATTATGCTTTTAGATCACTTAGTTCACTAAAAGACAGGGGGGCATGTGTTGATAGCAAAAAATGGCATTAATGGTCAAGATTATCAAAATATCAATTTTGATAATTTAGGCCAAAAATACATAGGTCCTGGATCAGACCGAAGACTTAATAGGCCAAAGGCCCATCGAATATTGGGCTTTGAAGGCCTTTTGGCAGCCTGCTAGCTTCAGCCCGAAGACCCTCGGGAGGCCTGCCTCACCGAAGCTTTGGCCCGAGTAGAAGGCTTCGGCAGGCCTGCAGAAGGCCTATTTCGGGCTGGCTTCAGAGATATAGTTTGATACTGATTCTGGCTATTTTTATCCCTAAACTTGATTAGGATGAATCCTACCAGATTAGCCTTAGAGATAAGAAAACTAGACCTTATAAATATAGCGGTGAGGCCAGTTCATTAAACCCCCCAACATACTTCAACTTCAAACCCTAGTTTGAACCGTACCTTTACTTTCATTTACCTTTCTGCACAACCTTCGTGGGTTTGCCTAGAAGCCCTCCACCGGCCACTTCAAAATGGTGGTAAGCCTTGTTACTTCGCTTGTGAAGTACCTGTTAATATAAGTAATAGATTTCTATCGCCTTGTTACTTCACTTGTGAAGCATCCGTTAATCTACGTAACAGATTGCTACCTTCATTACACTACTGCAACACTTAGAAAATACAGTCCCCAGGCCGAATTGGCACTTGATCTCTATTCTATTAAAGGTTTTCACATTCGGAGCCCTTCACCGAAGGTGTCCGTAGCCAGGAGGCTAGTTTCAAAGGCTGCCAGAACACCCTTCGGTGAAACCCTTGCTTCGACTACCCGTGCCAGACCCGTCACGCCGTTGTCGGTCTAATTAAGTTCCCATGCCAGTACTCCACACCGGACGAAGTCATGCCAGTGCATCACGTGGGAGTGTTTTTACCGTGTCAGAGACTCCGCACCGAACACTATCGATTCTGAGGTGATTTCGCGTCAGAGATCTGTTTAGAGCCTGTCTTCAGCCAGATCGGTCTGAATGCTGAAGGCTATCTTCGGTGCACCCTTCGCACTAGACGTCGAAGGCCCCCTTCATTGAAACCTTCACACGATAAACTTCAAACCAGTTAGGCTACATTCAACTAGCTGGTCTATTATATTTATATATTTCTTTTCGGCTAATTGTATTATTTCTGTGTGATCTGATTACCTTGCGACTCCACCCCCTTGCCACTGTTAAGGGGTAGTCAGAACGTGACGTCGGTGTTGTGTTATGCTTAGATTTGTCACTAAGTATCCGCACACTTTTGGATCATCGAACGAACCCAAGTGCGGTGGCACGATTTCCGTGTCAACAAGTATTTTACTCACCCAACACTGAGCGCTTGAGATTTTATGATTTTGTGTAGGTATTAGATAGAGGCATGGATAGCACGTGGATCGTGGACTCCAATTGTTCGCGACATATGACCGGAGACTCATCATGGTTCTCCAGCCTCACCACAACCAAGAAAAGGGAATATATCACCTTCGGGAACAACCGGATAAGTAGAGTGAAAGGTAAAGGTGTGGTAAGAATCAACTCAAATCTCACTCTCAAAATGTTGCTTTGGTTGAAAAATTGGGATACAATTTGCTTTCCGTATCTCAATTGCTTGATGAGGGCTTCGAAGTGCGTTTTCAACGCGATACTTCGCAAGTACTCAATTCTGACGGCGTTTTGGTTTGCAAAACTTTTAGAGTTGGGAGAGTTTTGGAGCCTACTTTTCTGAGTCGTCTAGTTCTTCTCACTACTTAGTTGCACAATCTTCCTTTGATCTTTGGAAGTGGCATAGGAGACTGGGCATATGAGCCTTGAGTTGCTTGCTCGATTGAGCGCCCTGGGTTTGATCCGAGGATTGCCCAAGCTCAAATTTGAGAAGAATTTAGTTTGTGCTCCTTGTCGACATGGAAAAATGGTTGCCACTCCGCATTCACCAGTCAACATGGTGATGACTGAACAACAAGGAGAACTTCTCCATAAGGACATTGTAGGTCCTTCCTGGTTAGTTCTTTAAGAGGCAAATGGTACGTTCTTTTTATTGTTGATGATTACTCCCATTACTCTTGGGTATTCTTTTTAGCTAGCAAGGATGAAGTGTTCTCACACTTTCAGAGCTTAGCTTTAAGACTTTTCACTGAACTCTGAGGTGCATTAAAATGCATTCGAAGTGATAATGGTACTGAGTTAAAAAATAGTCTCTTTCGTGACTTTTGCATGGAGCATGGCATAGAACATCATTTTTATGGGATGAAGTGTTCTCACACTTTCAGAGCTTAGCTTTAAGACTTTTCACTGAACTCTGAGGTGCATTAAAATGCATTCGAAGTTATAATGGTACTGAGTTAAAAAATAGTCTCTTTCGTGACTTTTGCATGGAGCATGGCATAGAACATCATTTTTCTGCTTCATGGGTTCCTCAACAAAATGGTGTTGTTGAGAGAAAGAACCGCACTCTGGTTGAGATGGCTAGGAAAATGCTCGATGAGCAATGGAATCCTAGAAGGTTTTGGGCTGAGACCATGAAAACAGCTTGTTACATCTAAAACCAAATTTTCATACGCTGAATTTTGAACTTAATATCTTATGAACTGTGTTTTGGGAGACATCCCAAGGTTACTCATCTTTGAGTATTTGGATGTCGGTGCTTTATCCTAAAATGTGGAAACTTGGATAAATTTGAGTCACGTTCTTTTGACGTAATCTTTTTGGGTTATACCACTCATGGTCACTCCTATCGAGTTTTCAATTTAGATACTAACACTTTCATCGAGTCATGTGATGTGACTTTTGATAAATCAACTGAGGAGCCATGCTGAATAGCGTGGGCCTCATGGCTCTAGAAGTGATGAGTCATTGTCAACGATAGTCAACAAGGACTGAAGAAGAGAAGAGATCTGCTGTTTCATGGGCCGCGTGTGACTCAGGTACACGGGCAGCAAGCGACTGTCGGGCAAAGGAGGCTGCGGAGTCGGGCTGGCCCAATCCAGGTGCATGGGCCAGAAACAGTAGAAGACCCACTGGGCTGTTGACCAGGACTGACTCAGGTACACGGGCGGTGAGCGATTGCCGGGCTGAGAGAGCTGTGGGGTCGGGCCGGCCCAATCCGGGTACCTGGTGCAAAGTTGGTGGAGGCTTTGTCAGTTTCGGCGTAAAACTGACAACCGTTGATTCTGTATCCGACTGTCCAGAAGAATAGCTTCAGGATGTGTCATCTGTTACTCTAGGCCCACAGTCAGTCAGTTGTGTCTGTAAAAATACCTAAGGGCAGTAGAGTCTTTTTCTGTATTTTTGAGTCTGTATAAACCCTAAGGGGCTGGTAGAATATTCCTCGTGTTGGGCTGCCTATAAATAGCACCCCAATCCCTAGGGTTTGGACTACCCTTTGTGCTGAAATCAAATCCACCTTTTTGGGTCACTTAGTCTCCTCCCTTCTCTCTCCTGTGTGCGCCGCCAGGACTTGCCCCTCCCTGTTCTTGCATTTTTTTGTCTCAAATCTGTTGGATGCATTTAATCCTTGGTCTCGGGTGAATTTATTGCTTGCATCTTGTTTGGTTTGGGAAGTTAATACCTTGTGCACGAGCTGGTGATTTTATTTCTTGGGGAGAAGCTTCTTCTGTTGCTTGTGTTCTTCACGGTGGGAGTACTAGTTCTTGCTGTTGCAAATAGTACTGCTTTGCTGTAGCTACAGTGTTCTGTAGCAGCTTTTCACCTTCTATTGCCCAGCTTTTTGATCGAAGCTGACAGCCCTTTTTACCTTTTTCTGGGTGTGTCTGGCGAAGCTCATTTCAGTACGAAGCCCCTCAACTCCGTGAGGCAGGCTTCGATCGATCATCTTAAATGCTTCGTTCAGACTTCGATCTTCGGTGTGTGTATCTGAGTTGCTAGCTTCGAAGTACTTCCTGTATGGACAACATCGCATACTTCGAACTAGCATACTCCGAATCTATCTGTTCGAAGCGCACACTTCGTTAGGCTTCGAAGTTGGGGTCGAAGTTTGTCTGTACTGATAGACTTAGCTTGGATTTCCTTGTGGCGTGTCAGCCTTCGATTCTCCTTCCGAAGCTTTCCTTTTTCGAAGATAGCGTGTAGGCTTCGGACTTGATTTTCTGTCACGTGACAGACTTCGCTCCTTCGTTCGAAGGTTGTCTGTTTGTGAGTTCGAAGATTTGTGTTCGAAGTTTCGTGTTCGAAGGTTTAGCTTCGAGGGTTTCGGTTCGAAGTACTTTCGAAGTCTTGTCTTCGAAGTGTATACTTCGAAGCAGGCTCCGGCACTGTTTTACTTCGCTCCGAAGCTCGTGAGTCGAAGCTGTGTGCGAAGACTTGTCTTCGAAGTGCATACTTCGAACCAAGCTCTGGCACTGGTTTTTCCTTTGCTCCGAAGTACTCTTCGCGTCTTATCACTTCGAACTAGCCTAGACAGTGACACCTTTGGCATTTCGGACAGACTCCGACACCATCCTCTGAAGCATACCTCGACGTGCGAAGGGGGCTTCGCCAAGTACCGAACTGGAGACAACTTTGGACAGTAACTTCTTTTTTCACTTTATACATACTTAGATCATTTCATTGAGAAGTATAGGCCTGTTACAACTTGTATATCTGCCTAGTTGCACCACTTCAGTTTTACACTGTTTATCATCAGATGCTTCTAGGTTAGAAACCTTTAGACTTAGGCCTTCTGTTTATTTTCTGCTGCGTAGTATTTTTGAGGTGCGTTGGGTGTTGGGAACAGGCCATTGATTCGAAAGAATTTTTAAGGCGCCCATTCACCCCCCCTCTGGTCGCTACTTTCGGTCCTACAAGTGGTATCAGAGCAAGGTTAGGGTTTTTCCATACCTTAACCGGTTCTAAACCCCTGTAGTGACTATGACGTCTCCTGGCAAGGTCCCGTCCTTGGAAGCCTATGGCTATAATTATTGGAAGACTCGCATGCGAGCCTATCTCATGAGCCAGGGTTCGGACATATGGGACATTTGCGTTCACACCACATTTGTCATTCTGCCAGTTACTGAGCAAGGTACTGCTGGTATCATTGCTCAGCATCTGAGCAACAGTAAGGCTGTGAACATTTTATTTTCTGGTTTAGGTCCCACTGAAATTGAGCGAGTGAGTCATCTCTCCACTGCGAGAGAGATCTGGGCTACCCTCAAGGCACACCATGAGGGAACAGCACAGGTCAAGGCTCGGCTCTATCAGACCTACCGGCGTGAATATGAGAATTTCACACAGAAGCCGGGTGAATCTGTTGAAGCCTTGTTTGGTCATTTTCAGTCGATCATTAACAAGCTTCGGGACAACAAGGCTGAGGGTGCTCAGCTAGTCTCAGATCATGAGCAGGCGCTCAAGGTCCTTCATACCTTGGACCCAAAGATCTGGGAGATCAAGGTATCATCTATCGTTGAGAGTACTTCTTACGATACCTTGACCATTTCTGAGTTGTTTAGCAAGCTAAAGGCCACTGAGGTAGATATCCAGTTGAGATCAAATCTCACTGGGTCTGGATCAAAATCTCTGGCCCTTGCTACACCTTCTGTTGATCCCTCTGCTGTGAGCTGTGCTGGGTTCTCCTTGATGTCTATCACTGAGGACCAGCTTGAGTTGTTGGGAGATGATGATTTGTGTCTCTTTAACAACCGGGTGCGTCGTGTCTATTATAAAAGAATGTTCAAAAGACACGGCACAAAATCCGGATGCTTTGAATGTGGTGATCCAGGACACTTCATCGCCGACTGCCCCAAGCGCAGTGGATACAAGAAGGGCGCCGGCAGCAGCTTCCACGACTCCGGCAAGCATGAGAGCCCCTCCTTCAACAAGGGCAAGCCAAAGACTCGGTTCTTCAAGAAGGCCCTGAAGGACTACCGGCGAGAGAACAAGAAGCGCGACAAGGCCTTCTTCGCCGAGATGGAGAAGAGCTACTCCAAGAGATCCACGTCTTCTTCTTCTTCATCGAGCTCAAGCGATGAGGAGATCGCCATCAAGAAGGGGAAGGACAAGGATGATCCGGCGGGCCTCTGCTTCATGGCCTTCGGAGACAAGCCGAAGAGCCGCTCACACCAGCGCCGAAGATCCCGCAAGAGCTTTTGCTCCATGGCTCTTGGGGATAGAGAAGAAAAGAGCTCCTCCGATGACTCCGACGACGACGATAGCAAGGTATCATCTTATGAGCGCGAAATTGTTGATTTACTTGAGAGCAATCGTCAGGAGTTGAAGTATCGGGAGAAACTGCTTAGGGGGGCTAAGAAAAGGATAGACGAGTTAGAAAGTGAGCTTGCCGTAGCCAACGGTAGGATTGAGAGTCTATCCTCTTCCCCTTGCTTGGGTGATAGCAGTGTGTGCCCGAAGTGTGAGGTGCTTCTGTGTGACCTGTCAACTCTGAAGTCCAGGTACACAGAAAGGGTTGATGAGAGGGACGCTTTGGCCACTGAGCTTGAAAGTGCTCAACTGGAGCTGAAAGATGCTCAAGCCACTGTCGTCGCACCCTGTGTTGATTGCCCATCTCATCTAGCTGCCTTAGCTGAGCTGAAATCCAAGGGCAATGAGCATTCGGGTGATTTGAAGAGGTTGAGAGCTGAGCTTGCCCAGACTAGGCTAGAGCTTGAGACACTGTCAGTTCCACCCACTGTTTGTGAGAACTGTCTGTCTCTTAGAATGGAGTTGATTAAGCTAAAAGCCGGAAAATCTGTCCAAGTAGAGAGTGAGTGTGAGACCTGCTTGTCTCAGGTAGAGGTTCTAGCTTCCTTGAGAGAGGAGCTAGCAGATTCTCAGAATGAGAACTTTTACCTCCGTTCTATCCTGAGTTGGATCAGTGCCAGAGAGCCACAGCTTGGCATGATGATCCAGCAGTTCAAGAGGAAGGATGGGTTTGGAGTAGGTTACACCTACACCAAGGCTGACTTTGAGAGTGCCCTCAGCCGGGCAGTGGAGTGGAGTAAAATGACTCCAGAACAGAGGTATCCCAAGACTCACTCCACTGAGACCTCTCAGGCTTGTCAGCCCAAGGATGGAGTGATCCATGAACCACCCAAAGCTCCACCCAAGAAGTCTATCTGGATTCCTAAGCCCAAACACCTCCACTCTTCTCTAGACTCTCTTCCTGGACCCTCTCAGCCCAAGAAGACCACACCAAACACTACCAAGCCCAAGAACCCCAAGCCTCAACCACATCCCAAGAAGCCTACCTATCATTGTGAGTATTGTCAGAGAGACGGGCATCTTGCGGAGTTTTGCTTCAGGAGGAAGCGGGTTGAGAGAGCAGAGAGGGCTCGTAGTGATCAGGTGCAGTTCTACCAGCAGGGTGGTAGACTGCGTGTTCCTCGGCGCGGGAAGAGGCTAGAGGCCAGGCCGCGTCGTGTAGGTGGTGGTAGAGGAGACGGCTTTCTTGCCCGTGCTCCAGTTGGTGGTGTTCGTTCCGGCACAGTTCCAGACCGTGTTGGCTACGGTTCTGGACCTCGTGGCCGCAGAGTTAGGAAGGACCGTGGACCGCGTTTTGAGCCGCGTTTTGGTCCAAACTCTCTTGATGGTTTTCGCCTTCCATCTTTTGAGCAGATGGCTCGACACTGGTTTAGCTCTTTTGCTAAACCTGGTGCCGGACCATTTGCTCCCACTTACAGACATTGATTGTGCAGGACCGGGGACTGGAGGATGTTTGGATCATGGACTCAGGATGCTCTCGCCACATGACGGGACATCACAGATGGTTCTCCAGTCTCACTCCCCCAAGCTCCAAAGAATATATCACGTTCGGGAACAGCGGTCAAGGGAAAGTAAGTGGCATAGGCTCAATCAGCATCTCAAACCATTTCTCTTTAAAGAATGTTGCTTTGGTTAAAAATCTGAACTTTAATTTAATATCTGTTTCGCAACTTCTTGAGGATGGTTTGGAAGTGCGTTTTAAGAAGGGCAATTCTACTGTGGTTGATTCTAGAGGGTCCTTGGTTTGTCAGATTTTACCTTTCGGTAAAGTTTTTCGAATTGACTTCTCTAGTTCTTTGGCCCTTCTCGCTGTTTGATTGCTGGATCTTCTTCTGAGCTCTGGAAGTGGCATAGGAGGTTAGGTCACTTGAGTTTTGATCTGCTAGTCAGGTTAAGCTCTATGGACCTCATCCGAGGATTGCCCAAGCTTAAGATGGAGAAGGATTTGGTTTGTCATCCCTGTCGTCATGGGAAAATGGTTGCCGCTTCTCACTCACCTGTGACTCAGGTGATGACTTCGTATCCAGGCGAGCTTTTACATTTGGACACTGTAGGTCCAGCTCGGGTACGCTCAGTCGGTGGAAAGTGGTATGCACTTTTGATTGTTGACGACTTTTCTCGTTTCTCGTGGGTTTTCTTTTTGGAGTCTAAGGATGAAACTTTTCAATTTGTCCATGATCTGATTTTGAAGCTGAAGAATGAGAACAATGGTCGGATGCGAGCAATTCGCTCCGACAACGGCTCTGAGTTCAAGAACTCTCAGTTCGTCAGCTTCTGTGGTGATCAGGGTCTGGACCATCAGTTTTCTTCTCCTTACACTCCCCCACATAACGGCGTTGTGGAACGAAAAAACCGCACGCTAGTTGAGATGGCCAGGACGATGCTCGATGAGCACAGGACTCCTAGGCGTTTTTGGGCTGAAGCCATGAACACGGCTTGCTATCTGGCCAACCGCATTTTTCTTCGAGCTTACATTGGTAAGACATCATATGAGTTGCGGTTTGGCAGACAGCCCAAGGTGAGCCACTTGCGAGCGTTTGGCTGCAAGTGCTTTGTGCTCAAGAAGGGAGGGCATTTGGACAAGTTTGAGTCTCGTTGCTGGGATGGTATTTTTCTTGGTTATGCATTGCATTCTTGAGGCTTCCGTGTTTGGAACCTCGAATCCCAGCTGCTTGTCGAGACATGTGAGGTTTCTTTTGATGAGTCCTTGCCTTCTTTGACTCCTTCTTTTGAGCTTTCTAGTGATGATGAGCTCGAAGAGTCCATCTTCGAGGAAGATGAGGATACTCCAGCTGCTGTTGAGGGCGGGCCTTCTGCATCCCCCGCAGAACCCACACCCTCTGTGACTTCGACTGATGATGAAGGCGGACCTCTGATCACTTCTTCCACTTCGATCGAGCCCCTTCAGTCGAGTCCAGAGGTGCCAGCTGCTGACTCCGGTGAGGTGACTTCAGATCACCAGGGAACCCGAGCAGTTCAGCGTGACCACCCCTCAGAGCTCATCATTGGTGATTTGACCGAGAGGACTTTGCGTTCTTCTGCCTCTCTCGCTGTGTTTGCTGAATCTGCGTTTGTTGCATCTTTTGAGCCCAGAGACATTTCTCATGCTCTTTCTGACTCTAATTGGATTAATGCTATGCAAGAAGAGCTTGAGAATTTTGTCCGCAATCGGGTTTGGACACTAGTTGAGCCGCCACCAGGATGCAACCCCATAGGCACCAAGTGGGTATTCAAGAACAAACAAGGTGAAGATGGGGTTGTGGTGCGCAACAAGGCTCGACTAGTTGCCCAGGGTTATTGCCAGAAGGAAGGTATTGACTTCGAAGAAACCTTCGCTCCTGTTGCCCGTCTTGAGTCCATTCATATCCTTCTAGCTTTTGCCGTTTCAAAGGGTTTTAAGCTTTTTCAAATGGACGTTAAGAGTGCTTTTCTGAACGGGTTCATAGAGGAGGAAGTATATGTTAGGCAACCCCCCGGTTTTGAGAACCCTAAGTTTCCTCGACATGTTTTTAAGTTGCACAAAGCTTTATACGGGTTGAAGCAAGCCCCCAGGGCTTGGTATGACCGGTTGAAGCAATTTTTGTTGGGGAAGGGCTTTGTGATGGGTTCTGTGGATAAAACTCTTTTCCTACTCAGAGATGCTTCAGATTTCTTAGTCGCTCAGATTTATGTGGACGATATTATTTTTGGCGGTACTACTGATTCTCTTGTGTCCAAGTTTTCTGAGCAGATGCACAGTGAGTTTGAGATGAGCCTCATGGGTGAGCTTAAGTACTTTTTAGGACTCCAGATCAAGCAGACCAAGGACGGCACCTTCATCCACCAAGGTAAGTATACTCGTGACATGCTTAAGAAATTTGACTTTGGTGGTGAATTGAAGCCGCAGATGACCCCGATGGGTACCTCTGGAGGTTTGGACAAGGACGAGAGCGGTGTCAAGGTCAATGAGAGAGAATTTCGAGGGATGATCGGTTCGCTGCTGTACTTAACAGCAACAAGACCAGACATACAGTTCGCCGTGGGACTTTGCGCGCGTTTTCAGTCTTCACCACGCGCGTCTCACCGGCAGGCTGTCAAGCGCATTTTCAGGTATCTCACCTATGCGCCTGATCTTGGTCTTTATTATTCAGCATCATCATCACTTGATTTATCTGGCTTTTCGGACGCCGACTTTGGTGGGTGCCGGTTGGATCGCAAGTCGACTTCCGGTACTTGCCAGTTTCTTGGTTCTTCCCTGGTATCTTGGTCTTCTCAAAAGCAATCTGGAGTTGCTCTTTCGACCACAGAGGCTGAGTATGTAGCTGCTGCTAGCTACTGCTCACAGATGGTTTGGATGATTTCCACTCTTCGAGACTTTGGGTTGCTCTTTCCTACCAGGGTTCCATTGTTTTGCGACAGCACGAGTGCTATTAGTGTAGGGAAAAACCCGTGTCTCCATTCAAAAACCAAACATATTGATGTGCGCTTTCACTTCTTGCGGGATCAATATGAGAAAGGTGTCATTGACCTTATTCATGTTGATACCCATCATCAGTTGGCTGACATTTTTACCAAACCCCTAGATCAGTCTACTTTTGAGCGTTTACGAGGGGATTTGGGTGTTGTGTATCCTTTCTAGGATATTTTGCGTCAGTTTTCTTCTTTTTTTACTCTTTTCTTGAGTCTTTTTGTGTGTGTTCATATCATACATATTCACATATCACACTTCTGAGTCTGCTTCTGTTATATGATTGAACTGCTTTACTTATTCTAGTTGGTACATGCTTTTGATTACTTGTCAATGATCATGCTTTGATTCAGTTCGCTTGACATGTTTGATATCTGTCATATGCATGGCTTTTACGCTTTCAACGTGAAAAATGATCACCATTGCTTCTGGTAACTAGCATGTGTAGGCTGAATGCTTTTGCTATTTGTTACATGCCTTGTAGCTAGTTCATCACATAGATGCAGATATGCAACTTGGACATCTTTATGCTTTAACATGGAAAATGTGCTATAAAAATGATAAAAATCAAAAATGAATGAAAAATTCCATGCCTTTTTGTGTTTAAGTTGAAAAGATCCAAGTGGGTTTGCTTTGTCGCACTATATTGTTCTGGATTGCTTACCATAGCACTTTGGTATGAACTAGGACAGTGTAGTGTATGCCAAGACCAATGTCTTAAGCTTCTGATGGCCCAGTTCTGGCCTAGGCTTGACTTGGTCGGTTAGCATAAGGTTTGACATGCAAATAACCCTTGGCAAAAATGACAAAGGAAAATGAAAAAGCCTGAACTTTAAAAGGATAACAAGTTTGCTGAAGCACTTTGTTTTGAACAATGCTTATCTTGGTAGAAATCAGTTAGCTTCTGCATCTCATGCTTTACCTTGCTTGTTTACTAGACAATGTGGTGATGTTTTTATTTGCAAAAATTGACAAATGCGTGCTAAATGACTTTCTTTAGATATCATCTCTTGCACTGATCATGCAATGTGTCTTAGACAGTATCTCTTTTGCTATACCTGTTAGATACTGTATTTGCAGTCAATCATATCTGAGAAGCATGCCTTCTTCACTCCACCTGCACCCCAATTGCATTCACTGCATATTTTGAGGGGGAGTTGCTTTTCAGGGGGAGTTCGCTTTTTGAGTGCTTGATGAGTTCGCTTGTCAACAAGGGGGAGAAAATTGGGATCAGAGTTTAAGGGGGAGTTCTTACTCTGTTGATATTCTTGTTGTTCTGATCAGAGTTTAAGGGGGAGTTCTTACTCTGTTGATATTCTTGTTGTTCTGAAATCGCACTCATTTTGAGCTTTTTGTGTTTTGGTTAACCATAATGACCGTTTCTTGCTTTTGTTTGGCTTTTGGTCATTAGGGTTAAACTTTTACCTTATTTTTCTTCCTCTTTGTTCTCTTGTGTTTTTGTTTTCGTGTTTCCACATTTGTTTCACAGGAGCTGAAGAGCTTAGAAGTGAGGAGTGTTGACAATGCTCTCATCAAGGGGGAGATTGAGGAGCCATGCTGAATAGCGTGGGCCTCATGGCTCTAGAAGTGATGAGTCATTGTCAACGATAGTCAACAAGGACTGAAGAAGAGAAGAGATCTGCTGTTTCATGGGCCGCGTGTGACTCAGGTACACGGGCAGCAAGCGACTGTCGGGCAAAGGAGGCTGCGGAGTCGGGCTGGCCCAATCCAGGTGCATGGGCCAGAAGCAGTAGAAGACCCACTGGGCTGTTGACCAGGACTGACTCAGGTACACGGGCGGTGAGCGATTGCCGGGCTGAGAGAGCTGCGGGGTCGGGCCGGCCCAATCCGGGTACCTGGTGCAAAGCTGGTGGAGGCTTTGTCAGTTTCGGCGTAAAACTGACAACCGTTGATTCTGTATCCGACTGTCCAGAAGAATAGCTTCAGGATGTGTCATCTGTTACTCTAGGCCCACAGTCAGTCAGTTGTGTCTGTAAAAATACCTAAGGGCAGTATAGTCTTTTTCTGTATTTTTGAGTCTGTATAAACCCTAAGGGGCTGGTAGAATATTCCTCGTGTTGGGCTGCCTATAAATAGCACCCCAATCCCTAGGGTTTGGACTACCCTTTGTGCTGAAATCAAATCCACCTTTTTGGGTCACTTAGTCTCCTCCCTTCTCTCTCCTGTGTGCGCCGCCAGGACTTGCCCCTCCCTGTTCTTGCATTATTTTGTCTCAAATCTGTTGGATGCATTTAATCCTTGGTCTCGGGTGAATTTATTGCTTGCATCTTGTTTGGTTTGGGAAGTTAATACCTTGTGCACGAGCTGGTGATTTTATTTCTTGGGGAGAAGCTTCTTCTGTTGCTTGTGTTCTTCACGGTGGGAGTACTAGTTCTTGCTGTTGCAAATAGTACTGCTTTGCTGTAGCTACAGTGTTCTGTAGCAGCTTTTCACCTTCTATTGCCCAGCTTTTTGATCGAAGCTGACAGCCCTTTTTACCTTTTTCTGGGTGTGTCTGGCGAAGCTCATTTCAGTACGAAGCCCCTCAACTCCGTGAGGCAGGCTTCGATCGATCATCTTAAAGGCTTCGTTCAGACTTCGATCTTCGGTGTGTGTATCTGAGTTGCTAGCTTCGAAGTACTTCCTGTATGGACAACATCGCATACTTCGAACTAGCATACTCCGAATCTATCTGTTCGAAGCGCACACTTCGTTAGGCTTCGAAGTTGGGGTCGAAGTTTGTCTGTACTGATAGACTTAGCTTGGATTTCCTTGTGGCGTGTCAGCCTTCGATTCTCCTTCCGAAGCTTTCCTTTTTCGAAGATAGCGTGTAGGCTTCGGACTTGATTTTCTGTCACGTGACAGACTTCGCTCCTTCGTTCGAAGGTTGTCTGTTTGTGAGTTCGAAGCTTTGTGTTCGAAGTTTCGTGTTCGAAGGTTTAGCTTCGAGGGTTTCGGTTCGAAGTACTTTCGAAGTCTTGTCTTCGAAGTGTATACTTCGAAGCAGGCTCCGGCACTGTTTTACTTCGCTCCGAAGCTCGTGAGTCAAAGCTGTGTGCGAAGACTTGTCTTCGAAGTGCATACTTCGAACCAAGCTCTGGCACTGGTTTTTCCTTTGCTCCGAAGTACTCTTCGCGTCTTATCACTTCGAACTAGCCTAGACAGTGACACCTTCGGCATTTCGGACAGACTCCGACACCATCCTCCGAAGCATACCTCGACGTGCGAAGGGGGCTTCGCCAAGTACCGAACTGGAGACAACTTTGGACAGTAACTTCTTTTTTCACTTTATACATACTTAGATCATTTCATTGAGAAGTATAGGCCTGTTACAACTTGTATATCTGCCTAGTTGCACCACTTCAGTTTTACACTGTTTATCATCAGATGCTTCTAGGTTAGAAACCTTTAGACTTAGGCCTTCTGTTTATTTTCTGCTGCGTAGTATTTTTGAGGTGCGTTGGGTGTTGGGAACAGGCCATTGATTCGAAAGAATTTTTAAGGCGCCCATTCACCCCCCCTCTGGTCGCTACTTTCGGTCCTACATCAACCCCCTGTGTTAGTTCTTCTTTTGAGCTTGTAAGTGAAAAAGATATGGAGGAAACCATCTTCGAAGAAGAAGATCCCGAAGACTTCGCGGATGAACCACTACTTCCCTCGACATCATCCCCCGAAGCAAACCCCGCTTCAACTACATCAGCAAGAGGCCCCGAAGCATCTACCTCAACATCGGTCATCTTCGAGCACTCTCCGGCACAAGTTGAAGGGGAGACTATTGAGAAACAATGTTGAAGAATATGGTTTTGATATTCCAGATGTGATGAGTGATTGTCAACAGATGTCAAAGGAAGAGAGATATGAAGACCTACCGTGTCTGAGGCCCGTGTGACTCAGGTACACGAGCAGTGAGCGACAACCGGGCAGAGGAGCCGCGGAGTCGGGCTGGCCCAATCCGGGTACATTGCTAGGAGCGGCAGATGATCCACTGGTCCGTTGACTGGGTTTGACTCAGGTATATGGACGCCGAGCGATTGCCGGGCTGAGGAAGCTGCGGGGTCGAATCGGTCCAATCCGGGTACCCGGTGCGAAGACGGTGGACGCTTTGTCAGTTTGGGCGCAAAACAGACAACCTATGATTAATTCGTTTTTAGGATATTAATATTTAGTTTTTAAATTTAGAATATTTTTATTGAGTCAGGTGATTTTTCTAAGAATATTTTAGTAATTTTTGGAATTTATTTTAGAGTCAGTGTTAATTTACCCTAGGGGTAAATTAGTCTTTTCATGTATTAGGAGTCGCCTATAAATAGGCCCCTATCCCCCTTGGGGATAGATGACTGTTATTTTTTGATTATTCCCGAGATCCATCTACAGTCCATCGTCGCCTTGTTTTCTTCTCTGTTTACATATGCACCGACATGTTTTTTCTGTGGCCGTTGTCGTAAACTTCTTTGCAGTAGCCGGTAGCGCTTCTATTGGAGGGAAAAAAGCAACTGGTGCACCGGGGATGACAGCCAGCAGCCGTTCGCAGTTCCTGTGCGGGCCCACGGCGGCGTGGCTGGAAAACAGCGGCAGTGCATTGAATCGCATAATTTAATCTCTTTTGACTGGTACGTTGGCTCACAGCGGAAGCAGTGTATGGTGGGCCCCACAGCTTTTCGGCCGGTGTGCAAATACAGGGAGCGGATTTTTTTGCAGCATCAAATTGCTCCGGCCAGCTTCAGGCTTTGGCACTCCTCTTGTGCGGGCCCCACGGCACCAGGCGTTGCTGCCTTGATGGCTTGAGCCAACAGCTTGTCACGATGACCAGTGCTATTGCTAGCAGCTAGCCTGTCATCTACCGACGTGGCAGTCGGCGCAAGGAAAGAGAAGACCAGATCTTCTGCGTTGCGCGCAACGACGGCGATGAAGGTAAGTTTTTTTTAATCCCCTATTGTTCAGCAGATTTAATTAAACCAATTTTTATCTGTTTTCTAATTAGTTGCAGATCTGTTTAGAAAATTCGGGATTAATTTTTATCTCTTAGTTTTTATTGTATTAGCATAAAAAATTAATCTTATAGTTAATTTTAATCTGTCAAATTTTTTATTAGGTATCTCGTAGTATTTTTATCTGTTTAATCTGCTCATATAAAAAGAAAAGAAAAATTTATTAGTCGCAGTTATATTTTTATTCTAGTTTTTTTTACCTGCTATATTTTCGGTTTAATTGTGAATTAATTTCTATACGATCCATGTCTTTATTTAGTTGATTAGTATTTTATTTTTAAGATCGCAATCTGAATATTTTATTAATATAGTTAGGTAGTTTGTCTACGTCATTAAATATTTCTTGTACCAATTTTTATATTCTACGGTATTTTTATTTAGCTTATCCTTAATATCATTTAAATTAAGATATCGATTCTTTTTAGGCTAGACAACTTTAATTCCAGTAATTTTCTTTGCTAATATTATTTGTTTGGTTAAGTTCGCTTGGGTGTTGGGATTAGATCCTAGTTTAGTAAGAATTTTTTAGGCGCCCATTCACCCCCCCTCTGGTCGCTACTTTCGGTCCTACAAGTGGTATCAGAGCGAGGTTAGGGTTTTCTCATATCTTAACCGATTCTAAACCTAGGTATTGACCATGACGTCTCCTGGCAAAATCCCGTCCCTAGAGACTTTTGGCTACACTTATTCGAAGACTCGCATGCGAGCATACCTTATGAGCCAGAGCTCGGACATATGGGAGATTTGTGTTCATCCTACTTTCACCATAAGGACTATTGCTGCGGATACTGTTGCAGATGTAGTTGCACAACATCAAAATAATAGTAAAGCGGTGAACATTTTATTTTTTGGTCTAGGTCCTAGTGAGTTTGAGCGTGTTAGCCATCTCACCACTGCTCGAGAGATCTAGGCTACCCTCCAGGCACACCATGAGGGGACAGCTCAGGTCAAGGCTAGGCTCTACCAGACCTACCGGCGTGAGTATGAAAATTTCTCACAGAAGTCGGGTGAGACTATTCAGGGTTTGTTTGGTCGTTTTCAATCGATCATTAACAAGCTTCGCGTTAACAAGGCCAAGGGTGATTAGCTAGTCTCGGATCATGAACAGGCGCTTAAGGTACTTCATACCTTGGACCCTAAGATCTGGGAGATCAAGGTCTCTTCTATTGTTGAGAGCACGTCTTATGATATCTTGACCATCACAGAGATTTTTAGTAAGCTCAAGGCCTTAGAGGTCGATATCCAGTTGAGATCAAATTTCATTGCTTCTGGATCAAAGACTCTGGCGCTTGCAACACCATCTGTTGATCCTAATGCCTTGAGTTGTACTGTGTTTTCCTTGATGTCTATCTCCGAGGAACAACTTGATACTCTAGGAGATGATGATCTGTGCTTGTTTAACAACCGGGTGCGACGTGTCTATGACAAGCGAATGTTTAAGAGACATGGCACAAAATCCGGATACTTTGAGTGTGGTGATACAGGTCATTTCATTGCCGACTACCCCAAGCGGAAGAATTACAAGAAGGGAACCGGTGACAACTCCTACGACTCCGACAAGTACGACAACTCTACAAAGGGCAAGCCCAAGACGAGATTCTTTCGGAAGGCTTTGAAGGACTACAAGCGCGAGAACAAGAAACAAGACAAGGCTTTCTTCGCCGAGATGGAGAAAAGCTACTCCAAGACATCCTCGTCTTCCTCCTCATCTTCGAGCTCAAGTGATGAAGAGATCGTGATCAGGAAGGGGAAGGACAGGGATGATCCGACGGGCCTCTATTTCATGGCCTTCGGGGACAAGCCGAAAATACACTCACGTGACAGCCGAAGACCCCACAAGAGCTTCTGCTCAATGGCTCTTGGGGAGAAAAAAGAAAAGGACTCCTCCGATGACTCCGACGATGACGACGATGAGAAGGTATCATCCTATTAACAAGAAGTTGTTAATTTACTAGAACAGAACCGTCAGGAGTTGAATTATATGGAGAAACTGCTTAGAGGGGCTAAGAAGATGATAGATGAGCTTGAGAGTGAGCTTGCCACGGCAAATGGCAAGATTGAGAGTCTGTCTTCTTCCCCCTGCTTGGGTGATAGTGGTGAGTGCCCTAACTATGAGGTGCTGCTATGTGACCTGACGACTCTTAAGTCCAAGTACACAGAGAGAGTAGATGAGAGAGATGCATTGGCCACTAAGCTTGAGAGCGCTCAGCAGGAGCTGAAAGATGCTCATGCCACTGTCGTCGCACCTTGTGTAGACTGCCCATCTCATTTAGCTAGTATAGCTGAGCTGAGAGCCAAGAGTGATGAGCAGATGAGCGAGTTAGATGGACTGAGAGCTGAGTTGGAGCAGACTAAGCTGGAGCTTGAGACCTTGTCAGTTCCACCCACAGTTTGTGAGAACTGCCAGTCCATTAGAATGGAGTTGATCAAGCTAAAAGTTGAGAACTCTGTTGAAGTTGATAAAGTGTGTGAGATCTGCTTGTCTCAGGTGTAGGTGTTAGCTTCTTTGAGAGAGGAGCTAGCTGATGTTCAGAACGCGAACTTTTACCTTCGTCAGATCCTGAGTTGGATTAGTGCCCGAGAGCCACATCTCGGCATGATGATCCAGCAGTTCAAGAGACAAGATGGGTTTGGGGTAGGTTACACCTATACCAAGGCTGATTTTGAGAGTGCCATTAGCCGAGCAGTGGAGTGGAGTAAGATGACTCCCGAACAGAGATATCCCAAGACTCACTCCACTGAGTGCTTTAAGGATAGTCAGCCCAAGGATGGAGTGATCCAAGAACAACCTAAAGCTCCACCTAAGAAGCAGATCTGGGTTCCAAAGCCTAAAACTCTCCGCACTTCTCTTGATTCCTTACTTGGACCCTCGCACACCAAATATGCTACACCCAACACCACCAAGCCTATGAACTCTAAGCCACAACAACATCCCAAGAAGCTTACCTATCATTGTGAGTTTTGTTAGAGAGACAGGCACCTAAGGAGTTTTGCTTCAGAAGGAAGCAGGTTGAGCGAGCAGAGAGAGCTTGAGGTGGGCAGGAGCAGTTCTACCAGCAGGGTGGTAGACAGAGAGTTCCTCGATGTAGAGAGAGGCTAGAGGCCAGGCCACATCGTGTAGGTGGTGGTAGAGGAGATTGTTTTTATGATCGTGCTGCGGAGGGTGGTTTCTGCTCTGGCAGAGTTCCAGATCGTTATGGATACAGTTTTGGACTTCGTGACCGTGATTTTAACCAGAACAGAGGACCGCACTTTGAGCCCATTTTTCATGGAGGATTGGTCCCGATCTTCTGCTAGGTAAAGGATAACTTGGATTGGTGGAGAATCTCGATGTTGACGATCCAAGGCTCCGGTCCGGTGGATCCAAAACCTTGCAATCGCTACACCACTGTCTCCGTTGGTTATCAACCACGCAAGACGCGATTGACCTCACCACGAAGGCTAATTCCTGCAAGCGAACCCAAGAACACAAGCAAGAACAGGAAGGATACAAGTCGAATGCCAAATCACAGACAAACGATGAAAAGGTGAGGTTTCACAAACACCTATGCAGCAGCCAATCGGTCCGGTGCAAGGGGCGGGATCTAAACACACAAGTGTAGATGCAAACAAAGCAAAACCTAACGCTAAAGGCGGCTGGCGTGAGTATATAAGGCATGGGCAGCCTGTGGAAGGCGTACAGACTCGGGTTGTGGGCTAGAATACGTACAGACTCGGACTATGGGCCAACACGGCCCAATTCTGTCACGCAGGACTGTTTCAAACACATAGGACGGCTCGAGACTCCAAATGAGGCGGAACCAATGCCAAAATATCCATCTTCTCCTTAGCTTTCCAAAAAGTCCAAGAATGCGCCAATCGGACTTCGTATGAGGAAGTTATGCCCATTGTGGTGCATGGTGGTCGATGTAGTCCGAACCAGCGAATTCTTGACTTCAAATAATCCGTGCGACTCCGTCTTCAACTCCAACTCTTCTATTCCATCTCCCATGTTCCTAAGCAACAAAATATCACTAGTATTCAGTAGCATCCCGTCCAAACAAATATTAACATAGTTGCTAAGGAAAGAATTAACCTCATGGTTCAAGCGACGGGCACGGGCGCGTGTGATTGGTCCTTGTAATTGAATTGTTGGTGGAGGCTCCATGTGTGTATCATGTGAAGTGATGTCCTCATCATCCTCCCCCTCTTGAATTGGAGTCGTCCTCGACTCAAGCTCATCGTCATCTCCCAAATAGGGCTTTAAATCTGAAATGTTAAATGTGGGACTAACCCCAAAAGCTGCATGCAACTCAAGTTTATATGCATTATCATTTATCTTCTCAAGCACACGGAAAGGACCATCAGCACAGGGCATCAATTTAGACTTTCTCAAATCAGGAAAACGATCCTTGCGCAAGTGCAACCAAACAAGATCACCCGGTTCAAATGATATCTCTTTTCTACCCTTACTACCATAAGCACAATATTTCTCATTCATTTTCTCTATGTTTGCTTTAGTAGTTTCATGCATCTTAAGCAATAATTCAGCACGTGTAGTAGCATCAAAATTCAATTTTTCAGATGGTGGCAATGGTAGCAAATCAATAGGAGCACGAGGATTAAAGCCATAGACCACTTGAAACGGACTCACCTTAGTAGTGGAGTGTACTGACCTATTATATGCAAACTCAATATGAGGTAGACACTCTTCCCAAAGCTTCAAGTTGGTCTTCAAAACAGCCCTCGACATGGTGGACAATGTGCGGTTGACGACCTCCGTTTGCCCATCCGTTTGGGGATGACAAGTAGTAGAAAACAGCAGCTTCGTCCCCAACTTATGCCACAACGTCCTCCAAAAATGACTTAAAAATTTAGCATCACGATCTGAAATGATGGTATTGGGAACTCCATGCAAGCGTACGACCTCTCTGAAAAACAAATCAGCAACATTTGTAGCGTCGTCGCTCTTGTGACAAGGTATAAAATGCACCATTTTAGAGAACCGATCTACCACCACAAAAATACTATCTCTCCCCCTCCTAGTTCTAGGTAATCCTAACACAAAATCCATAGAAATATCCTCCCAAGGTACACTAGGAACGGGCAGAGGCATATAAAGACCATGTGGGTTTAGACGAGACTTAGCTTTATTGCAAGTAGTGCATCGTGCCACATAGCGCTCAACATATCATCTCATCCTAGGCCAATAGAAGTGTGTGGAGAGCACATCTTCAGTTTTCTTTGATCCAAAATGACTCATCAACCCACCACCATGTGCTTCCTACAATAACAACAAGCGAAGAGAGCTAGCCGGCACACATAACTTGTTAGCACGAAAAATATATCCATTATTCAGCACATATTTGTTCCAAGCACGGTCATCTGTACAATTTGCAAAAGCATCTTTGAAGTCCAAATCAGTAGCATACATGTCCTTCAATGTTTCTAAACCAAAGATCTTATAATCAAGTTGAGAAAGCAATGTATAACGTCTAGATAAAGCATCAGCAATCACATTATCTTTCCCTTTCTTATGCTTAATGATATATGGAAAAGTCTCAATAAATTCTACCCATTTAGCATGTCGTTTATTCAGATTTGCTTGACTACGTATATGCTTCAATGCTTCATGATCCGAATGAATAATAAACTCCTTAGGCAAAAGGTAATGTTGCCAAGTTTCAAGCACACGCACTAAGGCATATAATTCCTTATCATAGGTAGAATAATTCAACTGTGGGCCATGTAATTTTTCACTAAAATAGGCCACGGGTTTACCTCCTTGTAGCAGCACACCTCCTAATCCAAAACCACTAGCATCACATTCTAACTCAAAAGGCTTACTGAAGTCGGGTAGCTGAAGTAGAGGTGCATGTGTAAGGCAATCCTTGAGTGTGGCAAAAGCTTGTTCTTGTGCTGGTTCCCAAGTAAAAGTAACTCCCTTCTTGGTCAACTCATGTAAAGGACCGGCTATGGTGCTGAAATCTTTCACAAAACGCCGGTAGAAACCTGCAAGACCAAGAAAACTACGTACATGTGTGATAGTTTGGGGTTGCGGCCAGCTGTTGATTGCTTCTACCTTCGCCGCGTCAACCTCAATACCCTGTAAAGTGACAACATATCCAAGAAACACAACTCGATCCGTGCAAAACGTGCACTTCTCAAGGTTACCAAACATTCTAGCCTCTCGGAGGACAGAAAAGACAGCTCGTAGGTGTTCAACATGTTCAGTGAGAGACTTGCTATAAACCAAGATATCATCAAAGTATACAACCACAAAGCGTCCTATAAAGTGCCGTAGGACTTCATTCATCAAGCGCATGAAGGTACTAGGTGCATTAGTAAGTCCAAAAGGCATGACAAGCCACTCATAAAATCCAAACTTTGTTTTAAAAACAGTTTTCCATTCATCACCTAGTTTCATGCGAATTTGGTGGTAGCCACTACGGAGATCGATCATAGTAAAGATAATGGCACCACTAAGCTCATCAAGCATGTCATCCAATCTAGTAATACGGTGTCGATATCGAATGGTGATATTATTAATAGCACGACAATCAACACACATGCGCCAACTACCATCTTTCTTAGGCACCAAAAGAATGGGTACTGCACAAGGACTAAGGCTTTCACGGACGTACCCACGATCAAGAAGTTCCTGTACTTGGTGCTCAATTTCTTTTGTCTCCTCTGGATTGGTACGGTACGCTGCACGATTAGGAAGAGACGCTCCTAGGATCAAATCAATTTGGTGCTCGATGCCGCGTATCGGTGGCAACCCGGGTGGTATCTCAGCAGGAAAAACATCGTTAAACTCCTGCAAAAGGTCAGTGACTGCAACAGGAACAGAGCTAGGAATGTTCGCAAGTGAAAACAGCACGTTCGTGCAAATCAAGCCATATATCATGTGAGTATCATCACAAATTTCAGCAAGGTCAGTTTTAGTTGCAAGCATGACACTTCCTTTCAGATTGATAACTTGTGATGAGGAAGGAGAAGCAAATTTATCTTTCTGTTGCCTCGAAAGCGTTTTAGCTACTTGCTGATTTTTAGAAGGTTGTTTGCTCTTTTGTGCGTCCCTAGCATGTTTTTCTTGTTCAAATTTCACAATTTCAGCAGGAGTCATAGGAAGCAATGTAACTTTCTTTCCTTTATACATAAATGTGTACTTATTGCTCCTACCATGGTGTGTAGCATCAATATCATACTCCCAAGGTCTACCAAGTAACAGAGAACATGGTTGCATCGGTACTACATCAAAATCAGCAACTCCGAAGTATGTACCAATGAAAAATTTGATGTGAGCAGTTTGTGTTACCTTGACCTTACCGCTATTGTTGAACCATTGCACATGGTAAGGGTGTGGATGCGCACGTGTGGGAAGTTGAAGCTTCGTTACCATGTCGTGGCTCACCAAATTGTTGCAACTATCGCTGTCGATGGTGACACATACACGACGGTCATTGACGATGAAGAAGGTCTGAAACAGATTATTCTGTTGTGCCCGATCGTCCTGCTCCATGTGAGTGCTCAAGACACGTTGTACAATAAGTGCTTCATGGTCGGCAGAGGCATCCGGCGCAAAAACAGCATCATCGTCGGAAGCATCGTAATCTCCTGCAATGTTAGCAGCAAGTGCATATTCATCTTCAACATCACTAGCACTTACATAGCCACCGTCTTCCGTAACAATATAAGCCCGCTGACTAGGGCAGTCCTTCATGACGTGGCCAAATCCTTTGCATCGGTGACACTGGATCGCTGCACAACGTGCAGTAGAGGCCGCCGAGGAGGTGGGTTTGGCTGGCGCCTTGGATGCTGCCGCCTTGGAGCTCTCAGCCTGGGCTGTAGATGTAGAAGGTGCTGATGTAGCCACCGGTCGAGAAGGTGGTGGTGGTGGTCGTTGCTGCTGCCCACTTGAGCGTGAAGTGGCAGCACCAATGTTGGTCCTCATGTTGGTCCTCATGCTGTGTTGTGGTTGTTGGCGACCCTGCAATTCCTTTTCTGCAAGTATAGCAAGGTGGAAAAGACGAGTGATAGTATTGTATTCTTTATAATCAATGATATCTTGAATTTCACGTCTTAAACCACCATAAAAATGTGCCATATTATCCTCATTGGCCTCCTCAATTTCAGCACGCATGCAACCTATTTGCAACTCCTGATAATACTCCTCTAACGATTTATTTCCTTGGTTTAGGCGCTGCAATTTTTTTCTCAAATCACGTTTATATGAAGGATGGACCCATCTACCACGCATTTGCCATTTTATCATACCCCAATTTTGTGGTTCATTGCCAACTTGAACAATTTCAGTCCACCAAAGAAGAGCATATCCAGTGAAGTCACTAGTAGCTAAGCGCACGCGGTGGATAGCAGGAACCATGTGGGCATTAAATTTTTGTTCGACTGACATCTCCCAATCTAAATATGCATCTGGATCATAGGTGCCAGCAAAATGAGCTACTGAAAATTTTACCTTGGAGTAGGGATCATCGTTCCAGTGGTTGTCATTGTTACCTCGTGGATGGCAGTTGCGGTGGCCGCCCATACCTTGATGATTGAACTGAAAGGGATGACGTGCAGCCTCGTCAGGGTCAATGCCATTGTTCCCGGCATAGGATAGGTCCTCTTCCTCTTCAATATGGTCGTCTTCCTCTTCAACATGGTCATTGTTGGCTCGTGCAGCAGGCAAGCGTGTTTCCAAGGCAGTCATTCGGTCCACTAGGTCAGCCACAGTACGCGCGAGACGTTCGATGGAATGTTGGGTATGCCGCTGAGACTCTAGTAGAGCACGTCGTGAGACACAATCATTAAAATCAGATGGAGGGGTACCGCTGTTATCTGCCATGTTACTGAAAGACAAAACAACAAAAAAACAATCCTTATGGAAAACAGCTAGGTGGGGTGGTGGGTGTGTGGTGGAAGCAATCCGTCAAGCGCCTTACCCACGCTTGCAAGTGTTCTTACCACGCCGCAGTGAGGTCATCGGCCTACAGGTGATGAACCAAGTGGAGGGTGGTGTGCAATTGCAAGAAATGAACCTGTCCTGACCAAGAGAAAGGTGTAGCTTGGAAGGCAAAGTGAGTAGCAAGGATTAGCGATAGTAATAACAGTTAAACCAAGTTCAATAAGTATTCCCTAGTACTCGTCAAAGTTGCTGGCCTTAGTGCTCCCAATGTGAAAATTCAAGCAATAGAGGGAAACTATGTGCCCAATTTTTTTTTGCTGCTGATCGGACAAGAAATCGGACAAGCAGAATCTGCCACTGCCGCTGATCGGACAAGGGATCGGACAAGAGATCGGACAAGGGATCGGACAAGCAATAGACAGGACCGCTTCTCTTTTTCTTTTTCTTTTTCTTTTTTTTTCACTCTATTTTTTTTGAACAAGGATGACAAGAGATGCAACCACAAAAATTGGCACCTGCAACTGAGGTGGAATGTGGTTCACAGAAATTCAACAAATTCGCTGAACGGCGAGCAAAAACTTCAACCAATTTTTTTGTTTATCTTCCAGATTTTTTTTGGCGATTCTGGTGAGGGCTAACAGGGCGATTCTGGGTACCCCCCAAATTGGGTCAGGAAGACGCTCAAAAAATTTCAGATTTTTCTGGCAAACGAGCGAAAAGTTATGCCTGCTTTACCGAAGGGGGGTCACAAAGACTCAATCTGGAAAACGAAAAGGGTTGTGGGGGGTTTCGGGTGGGGAATTTTTTGAGACACAAGAACAACTACTACTCAAATGACACAGAGGGATGACTAAACCAGCAACAAGACTCGACCAAAAACTCAAACTCAACAAGGTTAAAAACTGAAATTAAAATCGCAAGGCACAAAGGGGTTCTCGGTGGGGATTTTTTTTAGGGTTTTCTGGACTCTAGGTAGAAATAAACAAGATCGAGATCACCTAACGGGAAACCTTCGCTCTGATACCAACTGATGGGGGATTGCTCCCGATCTTCCACTAGGTAAAGGATAACTTGGATTGGTGGAGAATCTCGACGTTGACGATCCAAGGCTCCGGTCCGGTGGATCCAAAACCTTGCAATCGCTACACCACTGTCTCCGTTGGTTATCAACCACGCAGGACGCGATTGACCTCGCCACGAAGGCTAATTCCTGCAAGCGAACCCAAGAACACAAGCAAGAACAGGAAGGATACAAGTCGAATGCCAAATCACAGACAAACGATGAAAAGGTTAGGTTTCACAAACGCCTATGCAGCAGCCAATCGGTCCGGTGCAAGGGGCGGGATCTAAACACACAAGTGTAGATGCAAACAAAGCAAAACCTAACCCTAAATGCGGCTGGCGTGAGTATATAAGGCGTGGGCAGCCTGTGGAAGGCGTACAGACTCGGGCTGTGGGCTAGAATACGTACAGACTCGGACTATGGGCCAACACGGCCCAATTCTGTCATGCAAGACTGTTTCAAACACACAGGACGGCTCGAGACTCCAAATGAGGCGTAACCAACGCCAAAAGATCCATCTTCTCCTTAGCTTTCCAAAAAGTCCAGGAACGCGCCAATCGGACTTCGTATGAGGAAGTTATGCCCATTTTGGTGCATGGTGGTCGATGTAGTCCGAACCAGCGAATTCTTGACTTCAAATCATCCGTGCGACTCCGTCTTCAACTCCAACTCTTCTATTCCATCTCCCATGTTCCTTAGCAACAAAATATCACTAGTATTCAGTAGCATCCCGTCCAAACAAATATTAACATAGTTGCTAAGGAAAGAATTAACCTCATGGTTCAAGCGACGGGCACGGGCGCGTGTGATTGGTCCTTGTAATTGAATTGTAGGTGGAGGCTTCATGTGTGTATCATGTGAAGTGATGTCCTCATCAGTTTTGGTCCAGATTCATAGGATTCCTTCTGCTTTCCTACATACGAGCAGATGGCTCGACACTGGTTTAGTACTTTTGCTAGACCTGGTGGTCGACCATTTGCTCCCACTCATGACCATTGATTTTGTAGGATCGAGGACAGGAGGACGTATGGATCATGGATTCAGGATGTTCTCACCATATGATGGGACACCACAGATGGTTCTCCAGCCTCACTCCCCTGAGCTCCAAGGAATACGTCACTTTCGGGAACAGTGGTAAAGGGAAGGTACAAGGTATTGGGTCGATTCGTATTTCTGATTATTTCTCTTTAAAGAATGTTGCTTTAGTTGGAAATCTTAACTTTAATCTAATTTCTGTTTCGCAACTGCTTGAGGATGGTTTAGAAGTGCGCTTTAAGAAGGGCATGTCTTCTGTTGTTGATTCTAGAGGATCTTTAATTTGCCGGATCTTACCTTTCGGTAAGGTTTTTCCTATTGACTTCTCTAGTTCCTCTAGTCCTTCTCGCTGCCTGATGGCCGGATCCTCTTCTGAGCTATGGAAGTGGCATAGAAGGTTAGTCCATTTGAGCTTCGATCTACTTGTTAGATTGAGTTCTATGGATCTTATCAAAGGATTGCCTAAGCTTAAGATGGAGAAGGATCTAGTTTGCCATCCCTGTCATCATGGGAAAATGGTTGCCGCTTCTCACGCACCTGTGACTCAGGTGATGACTTCGTACCCGGGAGAGCTGTTGCACATGGACACAGTAGGTCCAGCTCGAGTACGCTCAGTCGGTGGGAAGTGGTATGCCCTTGTAATAGTTGATGATTTTTCTTGATTTTCGTGGGTTTACTTTCTAGAGTCTAAGGATGAGACTTTTTATTATGTTCATGACCTGATTTTGAAGCTGAAGAACGAGAACAACGGTCTGATGCGAGCAATTCGTTCGGACAACGGTTCTGAGTTTAAGAACTCTCAGTTCGTCAGCTTCTATAGTGAACAGGGTCTTTATCATCAGTTCTCTGATCCTTACACTCCCTCATAGAACGGCGTTGTGGAACAAAAGAACCGCACGCTTGTCGAGATGGCCAGGACAATGCTTGATGAGCATAGGACTCCTAGGCGTTTTTGGGCCGAATCTATGAACACAACTTGCTATCTTGCCAACCGCATTTTTCTTAGAGCTTACTTAGGTAAGATGTCATATGAGTTGCGTTTTGGTAGACAGCCCAAGGTGAGTCACTTGCGAGCTTTTGGATGCAAGTGCTTTGTGCTTAAGAAGGGAGGGCATTTGGATAAGTTTGAGTCTCGTTATTGGCATGGAGTCTTTCTAGGTTATGCTTTGCATTCACGAGTGAGGAGCCATGCTGAATAGCGTGGGCCTCATGGCTCTAGAGGTGATGAGTCATTGTCAACGATAGTCATCAAGGACTGAAGAAGAGAAGAGATCTGCTGTTTCATGGGCCGCGTGCGACTCAGGTACACGGGCAGCGAGCGACTGTCGGGCAGAGGAGGCTGCGAAGTCGGGCTGGCCCAATCCGGGTGCATGGGCCAGAAGCAGTGGAAGACCCACTGGGCTGTTGACCAGGACTGACTCAGGTACACGGGCGGTGAGCGATTGCCGGGCTGAGAGAGCTGCGGGGTCGGGCCGGCCCAATCCGGGTACCTGGTGCAAAGCTGGTGGAGGCTTTGTCAGTTTCGGCGTAAAACTGACAACTGTTGATTCTGTATCCGACTGTCCAGAAGAGTAGCTTCCGGATATGTCATCTGTTACTCTAGGCCCACAGTCAGTCAGTTGTGTCTGTAAAAATACCTAAGGGCAGTAGAGTCTTTTTCTGTATTTTTGAGTCTGTAAAAACCCTAAGGGGCTGGTAGAATATTCCTAGTGTTGGGCTGCCTATAAATAGCACCCCAATCCCTAGGGTTTGGACTACCCTTTGTGCTGAAATCAAATCCACCCATTGGGTCACTTTTGTCTCCCTTCTCTCTCCTGTGTGCGCCGCCAGGACTGGCTCCTCCCTGTTCTTGCATTATTTTGTCTCAAATCTGTTGGATGCATTTAATCCTTGGTCTCTGGTGAATTTATTGCTTGCATCTTGTTTGGTTTGGGAAGTTAATGCCTTGTGCACGAGCTGGTGATTTTATTTCTTGGGGAGAAGCTTCTTCTGTTGCTTGTGTTCTTCACGGTGGGAGTACTAGTTCTTGCTGTTGCAAATAGTACTGCTTTGCTGTAGCTACAGTGTTCTGTAGCAGCTTTTCACCTTCTATTGCCCAGCTTTTTGATCGAAGCTGACAGCCCTTTTTACCTTTTTCTGGGTGTCTGGCGAAGCTCATTTCAGTACGAAGCCCCTCAACTCCGAGAGGCAGGCTTCGATCGATCATCTTAAAGGCTTCGTTCAGACTTCGATCTTCGGTGTGTGTATCTGAGTTGCTAGCTTCGAAGTACTTCCTGTATGGACAACATCGCATACTTCGAACTAGCATACTCCGAATCTATCTGTTCGAAGCGCACACTTCGTTAGGCTTCGAAGTTGGGGTCGAAGTTTGTCTGTACTGATAGACTTCGCTTGGATTTCCTTGTGGCGTGTCAGCCTTCGATTCTCCCTCCGAAGCTTTCCTTTTTCGAAGATAGCGTGTAGGCTTCGGACTTGATTTTCTGTCACGTGACAGACTTCGCTCCTTCGTTCGAAGGTTGTCTGTTTGTGAGTTCGAAGCTTTGTGTTCGAAGTTTCGTGTTCGAAGGTTTAGCCTCGAGGGTTTCGGTTCCAAGTACTTTCGAAGTCTTGTCTTCGAAGTGTATACTTCGAAACAGGCTCCGGCACTGTTTTACTTCGCTCCGAAGCTCGTGAGTCGAAGCTGTGTGCGAAGACTTGTCTTCGAAGTGCATACTTCGAACCAAGCTCTGGCACTGGTTTTTCCTTTGCTCCGAAGTACTCTTCGCGTCTTATCACTTCGAACTAGCCTAGACAGTGACACCTTCGGCATCTCGGACAGACTCCGACACCATCCTCCGAAGCATACCTCGACGTGCGAAGGGGGCTTCGCCAAGTACCGAACTGGAGACAACTTTGGACAGTAACTTCTCTTTTCACTTTATACATACTTAGATCATTTCATTGAGAAGTATAGGCCTGTTACAACTTGCTTATCTGCCTAGTTGCACCACTTCAGTTTTACACTGTTTATCATCAGATGCTTCTAGGTTAGAAACCTTTAGACTTAGGCCTTCTGTTTATTTTCTGCTGCGTAGTATTTTTGAGGTGCGTTGGGTGTTGGGAACAGGCCATTGATTCGAAAGAATTTTTAAGGCGCCCATTCACCCCCCCTCTGGTCGCTACTTTCGGTCCTACAAGTGGTATCAGAGCGAGGTTAGGGTTTTTCCATACCTTAACCGGTTCTAAACCCCAGTAGTGACTATGACGTCTCCTGGCAAGGTTCCGTCCTTGGAAGCCTATGGCTATAATTATTGGAAGACTCGCATGCGAGCCTATCTCATGAGCTAGGGTTCGGACATATGGGACATTTGCGTTCACACCACGTTTGTCATTCTGCCAGTTACTGAGCAAGGTACTGCTGGTATCATTGCTCAGCATCTGAGCAACAGTAAGGCTGTGAACATTTTATTTTCTGGCTTAGGTCCCACTGAATTTGAGCGAGTGAGTCATCTCTCCACTGCGAGAGAGATCTGGGCTACCCTCAAGGCACACCATGAGGGAACAGCACAGGTCAAGGCTCGGCTCTATCAGACCTACCGGCGTGAATATGAGAATTTCACACAGAAGCCGGGTGAATCTGTTGAAGCCTTGTTTGGTCGCTTTCAGTCGATCATTAACAAGCTTCGGGACAACAAGGCTGAGGGTGCTCAGTTAGTCTCAGATCACGAGCAGGCGCTCAAGGTTCTTCATACCTTGGACCCAAAGATCTGGGAGATCAAGGTATCATCTATCGTTGAGAGTACTTCTTACGATACCTTGACCATTTCTGAGCTATTTAGCAAGCTGAAGGCCACTGAGGTAGATATCCAGCTGAGATCAAATCTCACTGGTTCTGGATCAAAATCCCTGGCCCTTGCTACACCTTCTGTTGATCCCTCTGCTGTGAGTTGTGCTGGGTTCTCTTTGATGTCTATCACTGAGGACCAGCTTGAGTTGTTGGGAGATGATGATTTGTGTCTCTTTAACAACCGGGTGCGTCGTGTCTATGATAAAAGAATGTTCAAAAGACACGGCACAAAATCCGGATGCTTTGAATGTGGTGATCCAGGACACTTCATCGCCGACTGCCCCAAGCGCAGTGGATACAAGAAGGGCACCGGCAGCAGCTTCCACGACTCCGGCAAGCATGAGAGCCCCTCCTTCAACAAGGGCAAGCCGAAGACTCGGTTCTTCAAGAAGGCCCTGAAGGACTACCGGCGAGAGAACAAGAAGCGCGACAAGGCCTTCTTCGCCGAAATGGAGAAGAGCTACTCCAAGAGATCCACGTCCTCTTCCTCTTCATCGAGCTCAAGTGATGAGGAGATCACCATCAAGAAGGGGAAGGACAAGGATGATCCGGCGGGCCTCTGCTTCATGGCCTTCGGAGACAAGCCGAAGAGCCACTCACACCAGCGCCGAAGATCCCGCAAGAGCTTCTGTTCCATGGCTCTTGGGGATAGAGAAGAAAAGAGCTCCTCCGACGACTCCTACGACGACGATAGCAAGGACCGGGGACTGGAGGATGTTTGGATCATGGACTCAGGATGCTCTCGCCACATGACGGGACATCGCAGATGGTTCTCCAGTCTCACTCCCCCGAGCTCCAAAGAGTACATCACGTTCGGGAACAGCGGTCAAGGGAAAGTAAGTGGAATAGGCTCAATTAGCATTTCAGACCATTTCTCTTTAAAGAATGTTGCTTTGGTTAAAAATCTGAACTTTAATTTAATCTCTGTTTCGCAACTTCTTGAGGATGGTTTGGAAGTGCGTTTTAAGAAGGGCAATTCTTCTGTGGTTGATTCTAGAGGGTCTTTGGTTTGTCAGATTTTACCTTTCGGTAAAGTTTTTCGAATTGACTTTTCTAGTTCTTTTGGCCCTTCTCGCTGTTTGATTGCTGGATCTTCTTCTGAGCTCTGGAAGTGGCATAGGAGGTTAGGTCATTTGAGCTTTGATCTGCTAGTCAAGTTAAGCTCTATGGACCTCATCCGAGGATTGCCCAAGCTTAAAATGGAGAAGGATCTGGTTTGTCATCCCTGTCATCATGGGAAAATGGTTGCCGCTTCTCACTCACCTGTGACTCAGGTGATGACTACGTATCCAGGTGAGCTTTTGCATTTGGACACTGTAGGTCCAGCTCGGGTACGCTCAGTAGGTGGGAAGTGGTATGCACTTGTGATTGTTGACGACTTTTCTCGTTTCTCGTGGGTTTTCTTTTTGGAGTCTAAGGATGAAACTTTTCAATTTGTCCATGACCTGATTTTGAAGCTGAAGAATGAGAACAATGGTCGGATGCGAGCAATTCGCTCCGACAACGGCTCTGAGTTCAAGAACTCTCAGTTCGTCAGCTTCTGTGGTGATCAGGGTCTGGACCATCAGTTTTCCTCTCCTTACACTCCCCCACAGAACGGCGTTGTGGAACGAAAGAACCGCACGCTAGTTGAGATGGCCAGGACGATGCTCGACGAGCACAGGACTCCTAGGCATTTTTGGGCTGAAGCCATGAACACGGCTTGCTATCTTGCCAACCGTATTTTTCTTCGAGCTTACATTGGTAAGACTTCATATGAGTTGCGGTTTGGCAGACAGCCCAAGGTGACCCACTTGCGAGCGTTTGGCTGCAAGTGCTTTGTGCTCAAGAAGGGAGGGCATTTGGACAAGTTTGAGTCTCGATGCTGGGATGGTATTTTTCTTGGTTATGCATTGCATTCTCGAGGCTTCCGTGTTTGGAACCTCGAATCCCAGCTGCTTGTCGAGACGTGTGAGGTTTCTTTTGATGAGTCCTTGCCTTCTTTGACTCCTTCATTTGAGCTTTCTGGTGATGATGAGCTCGGAGAGTCCATCTTCGAGGAAGATGAGGATACTCCAGCTGCTGTTGAGGGCGGGCCTTCTGCATCCCCCGCAGAGCCCACACCCTCTGTGACTTCGACTGATGATGAAGGCGGACCTCTGATCACTTCTTGCACTTCGATCGAGCCCCTTCAGTCGAGTCCAGAGGTGCCAGCTGCTGACTCCGGTGAGGTGACTTCAGATCACCAGGGAACCCGAACAGTTCAGCGTGACCACCCCTCAGAGCTCATCATTGGTAATTTGACTGAGAGGACTTTGCGTTCTTCTGCCTCTCTTGCTGTGTTTGCTGAATCTGCGTTTGTTGCATCTTTTGAGCCCAGAGACATTTCTCATGCTCTTTCTGATTCTAATTGGATTAATGCTATGCAAGAAGAGCTTGAGAATTTTGTCCGCAATCGGGTTTGGACACTAGTTGAGCCGCCACCAGGATGCAACCCCATAGGCACCAAGTGGGTATTCAAGAACAAACAAGGTGAAGATGGGGTTGTGGTGCGCAACAAGGCTCGACTAGTTGCCCAGGGTTATTGCCAGAAGGAAGGTATTGACTTTGAAGAAACCTTCGCTCCTGTTGCCCGTCTTGAGTCCATTCGCATTCTCTTAGCATTTGCCGTTTCTAAGGGTTTCAAGCTTTTTCAAATGGACGTTAAAAGTGCTTTTCTGAACGGGTTCATAGAGGAGGAGGTTTATGTCAGGCAACCCCCCGGTTTTGAGAACCCTAAGTTTCCTCGACATGTTTTTAAGTTGCACAAAGCTTTATACGGGTTGAAGCAAGCCCCCAGGGCTTGGTATGACCGGTTAAAGCAGTTTTTGTTGGGGAAGGGCTTTGTGATGGGTTCTGTGGATAAAACTCTTTTCTTGCTCAGAGATGTTTCAGATTTCTTAGTCGCTCAGATTTATGTGGACGATATTATCTTTGGCGGTACTACTGATTCTCTTGTGTCCAAGTTTTCTGAGCAGATGCACAGTGAGTTTGAGATGAGCCTCATGGGTGAGCTTAAGTACTTTTTAGGGCTCCAGATCAAGCAGACCAAGGACGGCACCTTCATCCACCAAGGTAAGTACACTCGTGATATGCTTAAGAAATTTGACTTTGGTGGTGAATTGAAGCCGCAGATGACCCCGATGGGTACCTCTGGAGGTTTGGACAAGGACGAGAGCGGTGTCAAGGTCAATGAGAGAGAATTTCGAGGGATGATCGGTTCGCTGCCGTACTTAACAGCAACAAGACCAGACATACAGTTCGCCGTAGGACTTTGCGCGCGTTTTCAGTCTTCACCACGCGCGTCTCACCGGCAGGCTGTCAAGCGCATTTTCAGGTATCTCACCTATGCGCCTGATCTTGGTCTTTATTATTCAGCATCATCATCACTTGATTTATCTGGCTTTTCGGACGCCGACTTTGGTGGGTGCCGGTTGGATCGCAAGTCGACTTCCGGTACTTGCCAGTTTCTTGGTTCTTCCCTTGTATCTTGGTCTTCTCGAAAGCAATCTGGAGTTGCTCTTTCGACCACAGAGGCTGAGTACGTAGCTGCTGCTCACAGATGGTTTGGATGATTTCCACTCTTCGAGACTTTGGGTTGTTCTTTCCTACCAGGGTTCCATTGTATTGTGATAGCACTAGTGCTATTAGTGTAGGGAAAAACCCGTGTCTCCATTCAAAAACCAAACATATTGATGTGCGCTTTCACTTCTTGCGGGATCAATATGAGAAAGGTGTCATTGATCTTATTCATGTTGATACCCATCATCAGTTGGCTGACATTTTCACCAAACCCCTAGATCAGTCTACATTTGAGCGTTTACGAGGGGATTTGGGTGTTGTGTATCCTTTCTAGGATATTTTGCGTCAGTTTTCTTTCTTTTTTACTCTTTTCTTGAGTCTTTTTGTGTGTGTTCATATCATACATATTCACATATCACACTTCTGAGTCTGCTTCTGTTATATGATTGAACTGCTTTACTTATTCTAGCTGGTACATGCTTTTGATTACTTGTCAATGATCATGCTTTGATTCAGTTCGCTTGACATGTTTGATATCTGTCATATGCATGGCTTTTACGCTTTCAAACTTGAAAAATGATCACCATTGCTTCTGGTAACTAGCATGTGTAGGCTGAATGCTTTTGCTATTTGTTACATGCCTTGTAGCTAGTTCATCACATAGATGCAGATATGCAACTTGGACATCTTTATGCTTTAACATGGAAACTGTGCTATAAAAATGATAAAAATCAAAAATGAATGAAAATTCCATGCCTTTTTATGCTTGAGTTGAAAAGATCCAAGTGGGTTTGCCTTGTCACATTGCATTGTTCTGGACTGCTTACCATAGCACTTTGGTATGAACTAGGACAGTGAAGTGTATGCCAAGACCAATGTCTTAAGCTTCTGATGGCCCAGTTCTGGCCTAGGCTTGACTTGGTCGGTTAGCATAAGGTTTGACATGCAAATAACCCTTGGCACAAATGACAAAGGAAAATGAAAAAGCCTGAACTTTAAAAGGATAACAAGTTTGCTGAAGCACTTTGTTTTGAACAAAGCTTATCTTGGTAGACATCAGTTAGCTTCTGCATCTCATGCTTTACCTTGCTTGTTTACTCGGAAATGTGGTGATGCTTTTATTTACAAAAACTGAAAAATGCGTGCTAAATGACTTTCTTTAGATATCATCTGTTGCACTGATCATGCCATGTATCTTAGACAGTATCTCTTTTGCTGTACATGTTAGATACTGTATTTGCAGTCAATCATATCTGAGAAGCATGCTTTCTACACTCCACCTGCACCCCAGTTGCATTCACTGCATATTTTGAGGGGGAGTTGCATTTCAGGGGGAGTCTGTGTCTCTTTTGAGTGCTTGATGAGTTCACTTGTCAACAAGGGGGAGAGAAAATTGGGATCAGAGTTTAAGGGGGAGTTCTTACTCTGTTGATATCCTTGTTGTTCTGCAATCGCACTCATTTTGAGCTTTTGTGTTTTGGTTAACCATAATGACCGTTTCTTGCTTTTGTTTGGCTTTTGGTCATTAAGGTTAAACGTTTACCTTATTTTTCTTCTTCTTTGTTCTCTTGTATTTTGTTTTCGTGTTTCCACATTTGTTCGCAGGTGCTGAAGAGCTGAGAATTGAGGAGTGTTGACAATGCTCTCATCAAGGGGGAGATTGAGGAGCCATGCTGAATAGCGTGGGCCTCATGGCTCTAGAGGTGATGAGTCATTGTCAACGATAGTCATCAAGGACTGAAGAAGAGAAGAGATCTGCTGTTTCATGGGCCGCGTGCGACTCAGGTACACGGGCAGCGAGCGACTGTCGGGCAGAGGAGGCTGCGAAGTCGGGCTGGCCCAATCCGGGTGCATGGGCCAGAAGCAGTGGAAGACCCACTGGGCTGTTGACCAGGACTGACTCAGGTACACGGGCGGTGAGCGATTGCCGGGCTGAGAGAGCTGCGGGGTCGGGCCGGCCCAATCCGGGTACCTGGTGCAAAGCTGGTGGAGGCTTTGTCAGTTTCGGCGTAAAACTGACAACCGTTGATTCTGTATCCGACTGTCCAGAAGAGTAGCTTCCGGATATGTCATCTGTTACTCTAGGCCCACAGTCAGTCAGTTGTGTCTGTAAAAATACCTAAGGGCAGTAGAGTCTTTTTCTGTATTTTTGAGTCTGTAAAAACCCTAAGGGGCTGGTAGAATATTCCTAGTGTTGGGCTGCCTATAAATAGCACCCCAATCCCTAGGGTTTGGACTACCCTTTGTGCTGAAATCAAATCCACCCATTGGGTCACTTTTGTCTCCCTTCTCTCTCCTGTGTGCGCCGCCAGGACTGGCTCCTCCCTGTTCTTGCATTATTTTGTCTCAAATCTGTTGGATGCATTTAATCCTTGGTCTCTGGTGAATTTATTGCTTGCATCTTGTTTGGTTTGGGAAGTTAATGCCTTGTGCACGAGCTGGTGATTTTATTTCTTGGGGAGAAGCTTCTTCTGTTGCTTGTGTTCTTCACGGTGGGAGTACTAGTTCTTGCTGTTGCAAATAGTACTGCTTTGCTGTAGCTACAGTGTTCTGTAGCAGCTTTTCACCTTCTATTGCCCAGCTTTTTGATCGAAGCTGACAGCCCTTTTTACCTTTTTCTGGGTGTCTGGCGAAGCTCATTTCAGTACGAAGCCCCTCAACTCCGAGAGGCAGGCTTCGATCGATCATCTTAAAGGCTTCGTTCAGACTTCGATCTTCGGTGTGTGTATCTGAGTTGCTAGCTTCGAAGTACTTCCTGTATGGACAACATCGCATACTTCGAACTAGCATACTCCGAATCTATCTGTTCGAAGCGCACACTTCGTTAGGCTTCGAAGTTGGGGTCGAAGTTTGTCTGTACTGATAGACTTCGCTTGGATTTCCTTGTGGCGTGTCAGCCTTCGATTCTCCCTCCGAAGCTTTCCTTTTTCGAAGATAGCGTGTAGGCTTCGGACTTGATTTTCTGTCACGTGACAGACTTCGCTCCTTCGTTCGAAGGTTGTCTGTTTGTGAGTTCGAAGCTTTGTGTTCGAAGTTTCGTGTTCGAAGGTTTAGCCTCGAGGGTTTCGGTTCGAAGTACTTTCGAAGTCTTGTCTTCGAAGTGTATACTTCGAAACAGGCTCCGGCACTGTTTTACTTCGCTCCGAAGCTCGTGAGTCGAAGCTGTGTGCGAAGACTTGTCTTCGAAGTGCATACTTCGAACCAAGCTCTGGCACTGGTTTTTCCTTTGCTCCGAAGTACTCTTCGCGTCTTATCACTTCGAACTAGCCTAGACAGTGACACCTTCGGCATCTCGGACAGACTCCGACACCATCCTCCGAAGCATACCTCGACGTGCGAAGGGGGCTTCGCCAAGTACCGAACTGGAGACAACTTTGGACAGTAACTTCTCTTTTCACTTTATACATACTTAGATCATTTCATTGAGAAGTATAGGCCTGTTACAACTTGCTTATCTGCCTAGTTGCACCACTTCAGTTTTACACTGTTTATCATCAGATGCTTCTAGGTTAGAAACCTTTAGACTTAGGCCTTCTGTTTATTTTCTGCTGCGTAGTATTTTTGAGGTGCGTTGGGTGTTGGGAACAGGCCATTGATTCGAAAGAATTTTTAAGGCGCCCATTCACCCCCCCCTCTGGTCGCTACTTTCGGTCCTACAACGAGGCTTTCGTGTTTGGAACCTATACTCATAGATGCTTGTTGAGACGTGTGAGGTTTCCTTTGATGAGTCTTTGCCCTCACCGACTCCTTCTTTTGAGCTTTCTAGAGATGATGAGTTTGGAGAGTCCATCTTCGAGGAAGATGATGACCCTCCTGCTGATGATGAGGGTGGGCCCTCTGCACTGCTTGCTGACCCCACACCTTCTGAGACTTCAATTGAGGATGAGTACGGACCTCGAATTACTCCTTCTACTTTGATCGAGCCTCCTCAGCCGAGTCTAGAGGTGCCAGGTATTGACTCCGGTGAGATGACTTCTCAGCCGAGTCCGGAGGAGCCAGTTGCTGACTCCGGTGAGGTGACTTCAGATCACCTAGGATCCCGAGCAGTTCAGCGTGATCACCCTTCAGAGCTCATCATAGGTGATCTTACTGAAAGATCCTTATGTTCCTCAGCTGGTTCACTTGCTATGTTTGCTGAGTCTGCCTTTGTTGCTAGTTTTGAGCCCCGAGACGTTTCTCATGCTCTTTCTGATTCAAATTGGATAAACGCCATGCAAGAAGAGCTTGAAAACTTTGTTCACAATCGGGTTTGGACACTAGTTGAGATGCCACCTGGATGCAACACCATAGGCACCAAGTGGGTATTTAAGAACAAACAAGGAGAAGATGGTGTTGTGGTGCGCAACAAAGCTCGATTAGTGGCACAGGGTTTTTGTCAAAAAGAAGGCATTGATTTTGAAGAGACCTTCGCCCCTGTTGCTCTCCTTGAGTCCATTCGTATTCTTTTGGCCTTTGCTGCTTCTAAAGGTTTTAAGCTTCATCAAATAGATGTCAAGAGTGCTTTTCTAAACGGGTATATAGAGGAGGAGGTCTATGTTAAGCAACCCCCGGTTTCGAGAACCCTAAATTTCCACGACATGTTTACAAGTTGCAGAAGGCTTTATACGGTCTGAAGCAGGCCCCCAGGGCTTGGTATGATCGCTTGGAGCAGTTCTTATTGCAGAAAGGTTTTGTGATGGGTTCTGTGGACAAGACTCTTTTCCTGCTTAGAGATGGCACAGACTTATTGGTTGCTCAGATTTATGTTGACGATATTATTTTTGGTGGTTCTACTAATGAGCTTGTATCCAAGTTTTCTGAGCAGATGCATAGTGAGTTTGAGATGAGTCTCATGGGAGAACTCAAGTACTTTTTAGGGCTCCATATCAAGCAGACCAAGGACAACATTTTCATTCACCAGGGTAAGTATACACGGGACATGCTAAAGAAATTTGACTTTGGTGGAGAGCTAAAGCCATAGATGACCCCAATGGGTACATCTGGAGGTCTGTACAAGGATGATAATGGTGTCAAGGTAAATGAGAGAGAGTATCGAGGGATAATCGGTTCGCTACTATACTTGACTGCTACGAGACCGGACATTCAGTTTGCCATGGGTGTGTGCGCGCATTTTCAGTCTTCACCACATGCATCTCATCGGCAGGCTGTGAAGCGTATTTTCAGGTATCTTACTTATGATCCTGATTTAGGTCTTTATTATTCTGCGTCATCGTCTCTTGATTTAGCTGGTTTTTCGGACGCTGATTTTTGTGGTTGCCGACTGGATCGCAAGTCGACTTCCGGTACTTGCCAGCTTCTCGGCTCTTCACTTGTTTCTTGGTCTTCTAGAAAACAATCTGGAGTTGCGCTTTCTACTACTGAGGCTGAGTATGTAGCTGCTGCTAGCTGTCGTTCTCAGTTGGTTTGGATGATTTCTACTTTGAGGGATTTTGGATTGTTCTTCCCTTCGAGAGTTCCTTTATTTTGTGATAGCACTAGTGCAATTAGTGTAGGGAAAAACCCATGTCTTCATTCAAAAACCAAACATATTGATGTGCGCTTTCACTTTTTGAGGGATCAATATGAGAAAGGAGTCATTGATCTTATTCATGTTGATACTCATCATCAGTTGGCTGATATTTTTACCAAACCCCTAGATCAGTCTACTTTTGAGCGATTACGAGGGGATTTGGGAGTTGTGTATCCTTTTTATGATACTTTATGTCAGTTTTTCTTTTCTTCTTTATTTTTATTGAGTCTTTTTGTGTGCGTTCATATCATGCATAATCATCAATCACATTTTGATTTTGCTTCTGTTATATGATTAATCTGCTTTACTTTCTCTAGCTATTCTAGGTTTTTGATTACTTGTCGATCATCATGTTTTGTTTCAGTTCACATGATATATCTGATATTTTTCATATGCATGACTTTTATGCTTTAAAATTGAAAAAAACGATCACCATTGCTTCTGGTAACTAGCATGTGTAGGCTAGATCCTTGTAGCTAGATCCTTACTTAGATGCAGATATGCAACTTGGACATCTATATGCTTTAAATATGAAAAATGTGTTATAAAAATGATAAAAAAAAATTAGAAAATTGAAAAATTTATGCATTTTTATGATTATTAGAAAAGATCCAGGTGGGTTTGCTTTGTCGCATTGCATTATTCTGGACTGCTTACCATAGCACTTTGGTATGAACTAGGACGGTGTAATATATGCCAAGACCACTGTCTTAAGCTTCTGATGGTCCAGTTCTGGCCTAGGCCTGACTTGGTTGGTTAGCATAAGGTTTGACATGCAAATAACCCCTCGCAGAAATGAAAAATAATAAAAAAAATTATCTGAAAAATTTAAAAAAGATGACATACCTTTTGCTATACCTGTTAGATGTTGTAATTGCAGTTAATCATATCTAAGAAGCATGCTTTTCACACTCCACCTGCACCCCATCTGCATTCATGACATATTTTGATGGGAAGCAGCATTTCAAGGGGAGTTTGTGTCTATGTCTTTTTAGAGTGCATTTAGTCTTACTTGATGAGTCCAATTGTCAACAAGGGGGAGAAATTTTGGAGTTTAGGGAACATTTTTAGTTTTATCTGAGATTTATTTCAGGGGGAGTTCCTTGTTGGTAATTCTGAGATTTGCACTTGCTTTTGAGTCTTTATTTTTGGTTAACCATAATGACCATTTTTCTTGCTTCTGTTTGGCTTTTGGTCATTAGGGTTAAACTTTTATTTTATTTCTTCTATTTTCCTTTTTCTTTGTTTTCCTGTTTCCACATGTTTTGCAGGTTCTGAAGATGAGCTGAAGAGGGTGTTGACAATGCACTCATCAAGGGGGAGATTGAGAAACCATGTTGAAGAATATGGTTTTGATATTCCAGATGTGATGAGTGATTGTCAACGGAAGTCAAAGGAAGAGAGATATGAAGACCTGCCGTGTTTGAGGCGCGTGTGACTCAGGTACACGAGCAGCGAGCGACAGCCGGGCAGAGGAGCCGCAGAGTGGGGCTGGCCCAATTCGGGTACATGGCTAGGAGCGGCAGTTGATCCACTGGTCTGTTGACTGGGTTTGACTCAGGTATACGGACAGCGAGCGATTGCCGGGCTGAGGAAGCTGCGGGGTCGGGTCGGTCCAATCCGGGTACCTGGTGCGAAGACGGTGGACGCTTTGTCAGTTTGGGCGAAAAACTGAGAACCTATGATTAATTTGTTTTTAGGATATTAATATTTAGTTTTTAAATTTAGAATATTTTTATTGAGTTAGGTGATTTTTCTAAGAATATTTTAGTAATTTTCGGAATTTATTTTAGAGTCAGTGTTAATTTACCCTATGGGTAAATTAGTCTTTTCATGTATTAGGAGTCGCCTATAAATAGCCCCCTATCCCCCCTAGGGATAGATGACTGTTATTTTTTGATTATTCCCGAGATCCATCTACAATCCATCGTCGCCTTGTTTTCTTCTCTGTTTACATCTGCACTGACATGTTTTTTTTTCTGTGGCTGTCATCGTAATCTTCTTTGCAGCAGCCGGCAGCACTTCTACTGGAGGGAAAAAAGCAACTGGTGCACCGGCAACGACAGCTAGTAGCCGTTCGCAGTTCCTGCGCGGGCCCACGGCGGCGTGGTTGGAAAACAGCGGCAGTGCATCGAATCGCATAATTTAATCTCTTTTGACTGGTACGTTGGCTCACGGCGGAAGCAGTGTACGACGGCCCCATAGCTTTTCGGTCGGTGTGCAAATACAGGGAGCTGATTTTTTTTGCGGCAGCAAATTGCTCCGGCCGGCTTCAGGCTTTGGCAGTCCTCTTATGCGGGCCCCACGGGACGAGGCGTTGCTGCCTTGATGGATTGAGCCGATGGCTTGTCATGATGAGCAGTGCTATAGCTAGCTGCTAGCCTGTCATCTACCGGCGTGGCAGTCGGCGCAAGGAAAGAGATGACCAGATCTTCTGCGGTGCGCGCAACGACGGCGATGCAGGTATGTTTTTTTTAATCCCCTATTCTTCAGCAGATTTAATTAAACCAATTTTTATCTGTTTTCTAATTAGTTGCAGATCTGTTTAGAAAATTTGGGATTAATTTTTATCTGTTAGTTTTTATTGTATTAGCATAAAAAAATTAATCTTATAGTTAATTTTAATCTGTCAAATTTTTTATTAGGTATCTCGTAGTATTTTTTATCTGTTTAATCTGCTCATATAAAAAGAAAAGAAAAATTTATTAGACGCAGTTATATTTTTATTCTAGTTTAATTCTGAATTAATTTCTATATGATCCATGTCTTTATTTAGTTGATTAGTATTTTATTTTTAAGACCACAATCTGAATATTTTATTAATATAGTTAGGTAGTTTGCCTATGTCATTAAATATTTCTAGTACCAATTTTTATATTCTGCAGTATTTTTATTTAGCTTATCCTTAATATCATTTAAATCAAGATACCGATTCTTTTTAGGCTAGACAACTTTAATTCCAGTAATTTTCTTTGCTAATATTATTTGTTTGGTTAAGTTCGCTTGGGTGTTGGGATTAGATCATAGTTTAGCAAGAATTTTTTAGGCGCCCATTCACCCCCCTCTGGTCGCTACTTTTGGTCCTACAACTGCATCCCTCCACGATGCTCCGCACTACATCCAAAGGATGCATCCTCCCGAGCATATCATTGGTGAGCTTGATCAAAGGGTAACACATTCTCACCCTCATATCATTGATTCTGCATTTGCTGCTTTTTTGAGCCCTTAGATGTGAGTCATGCTTTATATGATTCTAGTTGGATCAATGTCATGCATGAAGAACTTGAAAATTTTGAGAGAAACCAAGTCTGGACACTTGTAGATCCCCTCCCAATGTTCATTTTATTGGAACAAAATGGATTTTCAAAAACAAGCAAGGGGAGGATGGGTATGTAGTTAGAAACAAAGCTAGATTTGTAGCTCATGGTTTTTCTCAAATTGAAGGGACTAATTTTGTTGAAACATTTGCACATGTAGCTTGTCTAGAGGTCATTAGGATTATGCTTGCATTTGCTGCATCCCGTGGATTCAAACTTTATTAAATGGATGTAAAAATTGCTTTTCTTAATAGCTTCATAGATGAAGATGTTTTTTAAAACAAACCCCTAGTTTTGAAAACCCTAAATACCCCCAAAGAGTCTTTAAACTTCATAAAGCTCTTTATGGACTCAAGTAGGCACCTGTGGCATGGTATGATAGACTTAAGTCTTTTCTGCTTGAGCCAGGGTATTTGATGGGTTTAGTGGATAAAACCCTTTTTACTCTCAAGCATGGCAAAGATTTCCTCCTAGTTTAGATTTATGTTGATGATATCATCTTTGGTGGCTCTTCTCGTGCTTTAGTTGCAGAGTTTGCAGATTTCATGAGCAGGGAGTTCGAGATGTTCATGATGGGTGAACTCACGTTTTTCCTTGGTTTGCAAATCAAGCAAAACAAACAAGGTACATTCATTCATCAGACGAAGTTCACCAAGGACCTACTCAAGAAGGTTGACATGGTTGATGCGAAGCCCCTCGCCACTCCGATGGCTACTTCGGCAGCATTGGATCCCGATGAGGATGGAGAAGTCATAGACTAGAAGGAGTTCTGAAGCATGATCGACTCCCTCCTCTACTTGACTGCTACGAGGCTAGACTCACACTTCACAGTATGTCAGTGCACTCATTTTCAAGCTTCGCCAAGGACTTCGCATCGACAAGCAGTAAAATGCATACTCAGGTATCTCAAACACACTTTAGAATTCGACATTTGGTACTCTGCATCTTCTTCATTATGCCTTCGAGGTTATTCAGATGCGAATTTTGCTTGGTGTATAATTGATACGAAAAGTACCTCTGGTACTTGTCATTTTATATGTACTTCTTTTGTTTGCTGGTCTTCTCGCAAACAGTCTAATGTTGCACAATCTACAGCTGAGGCTAAATATGTTGCTACAGTTAGCTGTTGCTCACAAATTTTATGGATGGTTTCCACATTGCGGGATTTTGGGTTAGATTATAAGAGTGTTCCACTTTTCTGTGATAACACTAGTGCGATTTGCATTGCAAACAACTCGGTTCAGCATTTTAGAACCAAACATATTGATGTGCGATATCATTTTCTCATAGATCACAATGAGAAGGGTCATATTGATCTTCAATACGTTGATACCCAGAACTAGCTTGCTGATATTTTTACCAAACCATCGATGCTTCTCGATTTGCTTATTTGCGTAGGGAACTTGGTATTTGTCACCCTTACAACATTTTGTGAGGGGCAGCATGCTTTAATTGGTTTGCATAAGCTTCTTTTTATGTGCAATTGCATTGACATATATTTTCTCATGAATGCCTTTGCATAATTGTCATGATCATGTTCGCTCAGCTCAGGTTAACATATCTATCTTCATTACGAGCATGACATTTAATTATGAAAATTAAAACATGATCACTGCTTAGTTTGGTAACAAGTATGAGTAGGTTAAATGCTTTTTCTATATTTTACATGCCTGATAGCTATGTCCTTTACACTTGGATACAAACATGCAACATGAACATTTAAATGTTTTTCATGGAAATCTTGTACTGAATATTGATAAAAATCATGAAATTGATATCCATGTCTTTTGTGCTGATATTGAAAAGATCTAGGTGGGTTTGCTTTGCCGCACTACATTGTTCAAGATTTCTTACCATAGCACTTTGATATGAACTAGAATATTCTAGTGTTTGCAAAAATCATTGCCTTAAGATTCTGACGGTTTTCTCTTGACATAGGCTTGGCATGGTTGGGAAGAATAAGGTTGACAAGAAAATAACCCCTGGCAATATCAAAAGAATTGCAAATCTGAGTTTATTTCATATCAAGTTTGCAAAATGCTCCGGGAAATTGGATATGCTTTTATAGGTAGAAATTTGCTAGCTTCTGCTGTTAATGCCTTTTCATGACTAGATTGCTAGCCTAAGTGGTGATGCTTTTATTTCCATAAATCTGAAAACAAAATGCTTAATCATTGAAATTGGATTTTGTTAATTTGAGCTGAGCACATAGTTCTTGACATTATTCTTAGCATATTTTTGCACTTTATGTCATAGCACTCCACATAAGTCTGAAGCTTTGCATCTTTTGCTGCTCCTTGATTCTTGCATTGCCAAAGGGGGATAAATCTAAATCTCTGAACCAAAGGGAGATAATATCAAAAGGGGAGAAGAACATATTCTCAAGGGGAGATAATTTTTGGGCCAATGGGGGAGTTTGTGCCGAAGGGCTTTCATATGTGACAGGGGGTAATTTCAATTTTCAAGTGGCATGATTTGACTCTTTTCTGTGTTTTTATGGTCACTTGCATGATGAAAAATTTCAAATTTTTCTTGAACTTAAATTGGTTGTCAATGTACTCATCAAGGGGGAGATCGAGAAACCAAGTTGAGATGTACCTTGGTTTCAGTCTGTGATGAGTGATTGACAGATTACCTTCTGGGCGAAGGGGTCCCTCCGAAGGGGGTTCAGAGGCGTGTTCACCGAAGGGTTCGGTGTTTACTCGCTGCACTTGTATGCAGTAGAACGTATCTATCAGAGGGGTCCATTAGATTACGTGTCGAAGGCTATACCAAAGGGATCAGTACTTTGGGCAGTACACGAGAGTGTGTATCAGAGGGTGTTTTACCAAGAGAGGCCTCCGGGGTATCAGATACACTTGTCTGCTTGTTGTTGGTTTATAGATGACTTCAGCGGTGATGGAATGGTCAGCACAGCAGGTGAACTGGGTCAAGCAGGGAGCTTGGTGCCAGGCAAGCGGGGAGCTTGGTCAGAGAGGCTGTGTGAAGTCGAGGTCAGTCCTTAGGTCAAGGTGCACCAGTCGATGGCAGGAAGTGCGGAGGGGGACTCCGGCTGAATATACCTTGAAGCAAAATCCTCGGAGGCGAGGCACTTCGAAGAGATACTCCGGATGGATCGAGGTACTTCAAAGGTTGGCGGACGAAGTCCTCAGACATGAGGCAAGGCTCTCAAGAGTACTCAAGATGGAGACACTTGGAAGGACACTTGACGAAGGTCTCAGAAGTCGAGGTGCATTGAAGGCATGGTCCGGGTAAGGCTCTTCGGTAGTGTGCTCAAGGTTGAGACATTACAAAGGAGTGCTTATGGAAGTTCTTCATGCGGAGGCCTTGGACGATGGAGGGACTTCGGAAGGTGGTGGACAAACCCTCCGGTGGGAGGTACTTCGAAGGTGGGGCTTCGGAGTCAGGTTGTCTTGACGTACTTCGACCATGAATGGCTTCGGTACACAGATGGGCGGCGGTCGAGCTAAGGGTAGCTCTGAAGTCATGGTGGTCCACTCCGAAGGTGATGGTGCGAAGACTCAAGGGTTTTTTTGGCTTCGGCTCAAAATTGTCACTTGTATCGAAAACAGACTTCGGTGTAGCAAAGACCTATGGGTTTGAAGCCTACTACCAAAGCCACTGTAGCACTTCATGTGAGAAGGGGGGCTCCGAAGATTCCATTCTGGAAAGATGACACAAAAGGATCTTCCAATAAAGTAGATTACCACATGTACCCTCATGACTGCTAGAGGTAGTAAAGTTGTAAACCCTAGGGGTATAGTAGTCTCTTCACAGGTTTTTGTTGTCCCTATAGATAGAGAGGCAGGCTGAGGTCTAGAGCAACACTGTGCACTTCACTTTTAGAACCTTCTATACTCACTGTAGCCTAGGGCCAACCGCCATATTTTGTACTCTGAATCTATCAGTTTTGTGTTCCCTGTTCTTGCAATGAAAATTCTATTCTGTTTTCATTGATTGCATGAACTTATATCTGTGTTTTGCGCACTATTTGGAATGAGTTTTCTGTAGTCCACTTCGTTCTGTGCAAACCCGAGTTCTGCTCCGTGTTCTTGCTGATGAAGTGTTCTTTGTCTCGTATGTGTGAAATCGGTGTGAGTGGAGTTTCCGAGCACGTTCACTCTGTGTATTTCGGTGGTCCATCCTTAATGTGCGAGCGAAGCTGTTTTCCTCAAGATTTGCCGAAGCCTTCATGGATGTTCTGTCTTACTAAGTTTTGTTCGGAGCACTTCTCAGTGCGAAGCCTAGTACTTGTTACTAGTGAGGAGCATTTGATCGAAGCTCTTTGAGGGAAAGCACTTGTGCGAAGTACTGTTGTGTGAAGCCTACTCGAAGACACCTCCGTGTGCGGAGCCAGCACAAACTTTGCTGAGTCCAGTGCGCTTTTGGGTTTCTAAGTGTGAGAGAAGTCTTTTGAACTTCGAACTTTTGCCCTATGGGAAGCCTGTGTTTGAAGTGTATTCCATACCTCCAAAGAGACTCTACGAAGGGTGTGTTCAAAGTCTTTTCAGCAGAAGAGAAAATTTAAAAACTCCCATTCAACCCCCCCTCTGGTCACCTATTTCAGTTCAACAGATCGATTCCACCACATCGATCACCGCTTTGGTGGTCTATGTGGCATCGCCGAGGTCTCCTAAGGGCCAGAAGTCTCCAGCTTTTGCCAAGCGTGGAGGTTGATAGTGTCGTGCCACCGGAAGGTGGAACGCCGCCACTTGGCAACAAGTTAGTGGCTAGGCCTCCTTCGTTGAGGAGGTATGAGGGTCCGCCACCGGCCGTGGGAATGGTCGTAGCAAAGCTTAGCGGGAAGAGGGAGGAGCTGCCTACTCTCATCGCCACAGACGGGAGTGCGCCACCAGCCTCTGATCGCCTTTTGACCCAACAACAGTTGGGGAGCGCGGTCGAGCGATTGGAGGCGATCCGGCATCACGACCAAAGGATGATGGTGTGTTTTCCTACAAAATACTTGCGTACCTTGTGGTAAGTGCTGACCCAAATATCCATGTAGGATTTGGCCAACTAGCTAGGAGAGCAGCTAGACTTCAAGGACGGCGAGCTGAGGCTGTTGGAGAGGGAGAACTACGTTCTCCATGAACAACTTGATCTTTAGTCCTTCGGTAAATTTTGAAACTCTCGGTGTCTCGCTGGTGGGATTTGATCATTGATTGCCTTTATCTTTTGTAGAGTTGTCGGCGTCAGGGGAGCGTCTTGAGATGGTCACCAATCAGGCACACCGGTCAGCTGATGAGGTGGTAGATGAGAGGGACACTGCCTTGGCCTAGTTGGAGAAGGCGAAGAAACAACTCGCCGAATTAGAAGCTTCAACTCAAAAGTGGCTCGATGAGTACAAAAGTATGGACTCCTTCCGAGAGCTTCTTTATTTGTTGCGAATTTTTATCAATGTACGCATTGAGAACTCATTTCACTTTGCAAAGCTTCATCGCTGGGTGGGTGCTTAATTTGCTGATTTGGAGCAGCGCCTAGCCAGCACAAAGAATCATCTTGATGCTTACCAGACAAATGTTTAGACACTGATCCGAATGGTCAATAACGAGCCCCCGAGCATGCAGTGGTCCACAGAGGAGTCTTTGGCTTGGTTGGAAGGTGCTGATGACATGCTGAGGTAGACCACTTGGGACTTCGCGAGAACGGCGGTCGTGCACACACTCGGGATCGTCTGAGCGTTGTATCCGACTACTCGTCTAGATTTCATCCGAGCAAGGTGGCCAGTGCACTTCAACGAGGCTGATGCCGCAAGGATCCATGCCGCAAGGATCCATGCTAGGGTCGCGAGAAGCCTTGATGTTAGACATTAAATTCTACGGAAAATTACTCACATGCCATTATAATTTTTAGAAATTGCCAATATGCCACTGTCAGTGACTGTGGCGGCCCCCATCTGTCAGTGACACACCGATGGCATATTGGCAAACCGTGAAAATTGTAATGGCACGGAAAAAATTAACCCTAAATTCTATCCTCCTACACCTCTTGCACCTATCGAGTGAAAAAATGTGTGGTGACATATTTACAAGACAATATGTGGGATCGGAATGGGGACTAGAGGGGGGGTGAATAGGCGCCTCACAAATTCTCGTGATTCTGATGGCTTGGTCAAATCACCCAACGCACCTCTAAAATATTGCAAACTCAATTTTGAATAAAGAAGTACAATAATAATTCAAAACTTGGTTCAAAAACAAGTTCAAAATAACTCGGAATTTGAACGGTCGATCTGTATTGTCGGTATTTGAAACACAGAAATACAACTGCGATTTTGACAAATGATCAGTTGATAGGAAGGTGTCGATCAATGAAACTCCGACAGGTTTCAGAAAATCAGAAGACCACTCAGAAATTCAGAATTTCAACTTCAGTTACAAAACTCAGTAAACCGAGATCAATGGAAATGTTATTCAATCCTGGAGGAAACTAAAGATTAGTATTAACAAGAATTGAACATACACTTAATTTGCAATTCAAAATAGAAATTAAAATCAGATCAGTATATTCAAACAGATAATAGTCCAAACTGACAATTCATTTCAAAGGAAGACACTGTTCAGAATAAATTTCATTCAAAACTGTAAACTGATTTCAAACAATCAATCCACTTCAGTATAGCATACATAATAAGAATCCATAGATTAGAGATTACAAATGAACTACTCAGCAGCTGCAATTAAAACTTGTATTCAATTGTAGATATGATTAATACTGACATTCTATCAGCAAACACTCAATAGCTATCTCTAAATAGTCAAACAGATTAACAACTGTAAGTTTCTTTGCACAAAACAATATGTATACAGATATTGGATCAATCTCCAAGAATCAACATATTTAACACAGAACTATTCAACTGACAAATCAGAAAACTACTATATGAAAAATTGAAACACCCTTGATGAGTAACAGTATGGTTTCTGTTCAAAACTAGTTTATATTGAGATACTTCAGAATTTCTTTCGTCTAGTGGAATACATCACTAATTCAGTCTTATCTACAGCATCTAATCATCCAGAAACACATTCAAAAAGACAAATCTAAGTGCTAATCATATTAAGACAATTAGTACTATAGGTAAACAGAAACTTCAGAATACAGTAAAGCTGAAGAGAATAAACTGAATTATATGCAGAGAAAGATTTCAGAACTTCACTAGGAGAACCAACCACTAGATGAAAACATTGAAGTAAACTTATCCTAGAGTAATTTCTAAATTACTCCTTCAATTCACCAAACATTCAATCAAAAATATTTAGAATAGAACACACTAACTTTGATCAGTTCTCAATCAGTATTCAAATAGAAATTCAGCTCCAAACTTGATTCATAGAAATGTTTAGATTCTTGATAAAACAACTACACAGATTTGGGAGACACACTCCTTCAGTCAAAGAATATATGTATTTCATGAAGATCAACACCTTTAGAACTAAAACTATGCAGTAAAAAATTCTACTCACAAAAACTTCTGAACAGATCACTTAAACAGGGGTAAAATGACTGAATGAGACACAAATCTACAACTGGCTTTCAACACAGAATATTTCTATTAGACAGTAGACATAGCAAAAGATCATCAATGATTTTGAAGAAGAACAAAATTAAACAAACTGAGATACTTTTTCTGAACCGACATTAATTTAAAGCTGCAGGAGCAATTTAATGAAAAGAATGGATTCAAGAATCAAAAACTACACAACATCGATCTCAAAACATCCAAGATAAACATTCACAAGTATGCAATCAGATTCATCAAGAAATTACACAAAAAAAACTTAGGCTGAATCATAGAATCCATCGCTGTAAAAACAGAACACTTACGCGGAATAGTTCTTGCCAGCAATCCTGTAGCGTATCCTGAAAAAACCCAGCCGATCACTGTATCTCGTCAAAAGTTCTTCAAAACAGAAAATTTCTCTCGTTATTTGATTGGAATAGATGTCTCAAAAGTTCCCCACGGCTCAGGCCATCAAGGGGATAATATCCCAATAGAAAACATCTTCTAGAAGCTACTTTTTACACATAACCCCTTGAGCAATTTCAGAACTACATATTGTGAAAATTACCCAATAAGTCCTAAAAGAAAAATTACAAAAAGACTCCCCTTTCAATATATTTTCAGAGTAGAACCACTCTAAAAATATACTAAAAGAATACACTATGAAACTGGAATATTTAAACTAACACTAAATTCCTATTTATTGAATTAACAAAAACATTTAAAGTTTCGACGATTTTCAGCAAAAACTGACAAAGCCTCTCCTGATCATCGACGACCATCGTTAGTCCGAGAAATCGACCTCCAACAAGTCTCTCCCGCTCTCGATCCCTTGAGCCGCCTTGTCACTTGAACTGGCTTCCCTTTCGCTGACTCGATCGACCCTTCGTCTCGATCAATCTTGTAGGACCGAAAGTAGCGACCAGAGGGGGGGTGAATGGGCGCCTAAAAATTTCTTGCTATATTATGACCAAATCCCAACACCCAAACAAACTTAACCAAAAAAATTATATTAGCAAAGCAACTAAAGTTGTCTAGCCTAAAAATTACCGGTGTCTTAATTGAAATGATATTAAAGATAAACTAAAATAAAAATACTACAGTAAACAAAAACACCTAGTTAAATCATGAAATATTTATATCGCAGTCTAGAAATAAAATACTAATCAACTTAATAAAGCATGGATCTTTAAAAATTAGTCTAGAATAAAAATGATATTAATTTTTTCTTCTTTTTATATGAGCAAATTAAACAAGAATATTTAAATAAAAAATACGAGATAATTAATAAGCAGATTAAATAATAATGTCTAGCAGATAAAAATAATCTACGAAACTATTAAAACAAATTTACTGCTAATTAAAAGAGATGGCTGTTTATTTAATTAGCTAGCTAAAAAATAAGAGATTAAATCTACTTACCTGCATACCGATCTGCGAAAAACTACGACAAAAAAACTCATCATCGCCGGCCGAATACGCGTGGAGTCGTCGCCGGCCGAATACGCATGGGGCCCGCAGTATGCCGCAGCCAGCTCTCTGCCGCGCGTCGCAGCACCCTGCAGAGCCTAGGCCTGCGTTTCTTCCGCGTGCCACGCGTCACGCATGCAGCCTTGCCTGCTGCACCGCTGCACAGGACACAGCGCCAGACACACGTCGCTGTGGAGCCCGCTTGTGATCTGCTGTGCCGAGAAAAAGGAAATTTCGCCAGGACTGTGTGCCTTGCCGTGGTGGATGAGAAACCGCGAGCTGCAGCGGGTCCCACGTGCGCTGCAGAGGTCCTGCTGTCAAGACGCAACATGATGCCGTGCACTGCGCCTGCTCGATTCGCCCAATGACGGCTCACGCACGTCAACCGACGTGGGCCCGTGCTGCCCAGTTTGCCGCAGGCTAGCTATCACACCGCGTGCATGCTAGCTCCGGCTACCGCAGGCTAGTTGTCCTGATTGTCGCCGTGCGCCAGGCTGCATGCGTCAGCCTTCTCTGCCGCTTCGTGGAAACGACGGTGAAGAGAGAAAAACAGCTGGCGACGAAGGATTCCAGAATAATTAGTGTTGTGCGGAAGAATCAAAAAAAATGATTGCTTCGGCGGAAAGGAAAAGTTGGACTGTAGATTGATCTATTAAAAACAGTCGTCCTATCCCCAAGGGGTAGGGGCCTATTTATAGGCGACTCCTAATACATGAAAAGAATAATTTAGGGGTAAATTAACACTGACTCTAAAATAAATTCCGAAAATCCTAAAATACCCTTGGAAAAATCAACTAACACAAATAAAAATATTCTGGACTTAAAAACTAAATATTAATATCCTAAAAACAAAATAATCATAGGTTGTCAGTTTTGCGCCAAAACTATCAAAGCGTCCACCGTCTTCGCACCAGGTACTTGGATTGGGCAGACCAGACCCCACAACTTCTTCAGCCCGGCAATCGCTCGCCGCCCGTATACCTGAGTCAAAACCAGTCAATAGACCAGTGGATCCTCTATCGCTCCTAGCCCATGTACCCGGATTGGGCCAGCCCAACTCTGCGGCTCCTCTGCCCCGACTATCGCTCGCTCCCCGTGTACCTGAGTCACGCGCGCTTCAGACACGGCAGGTCTTCATGTCTCTTCCTTTGACTTCCGTTGACAATCACTCGTCACATCTGGAGTATCAAACCCATGTTCTTCAACATGGTTTCTCAATCTCCCCCTTGATGAGTGCATTGTCAACACCCTCTTCAGCTCATCTTCAGAACCTACAAAACAAGTGGAAATTGGAAATAGGAAAACAAAGACAAAAGAAAATAGAAGAAAGAAAATAAAAGTTTAACCCTAATGACCAAAAGCCAAACAAAAGCAAGAAAACGATCATTATGGTTAACCAAAAGTAAAGACTCAAAAACAAGTGCAATCCCAGAGAAAGCTAAAAATGTTCCCTAAACTCCAAAATTTCTCCCCCTTCTTGACAATTGGACTCATCAAATGAGACTAAATGCACTCTAAAGAGACATAGACACAAACTCCCCCTGAAATGCAGCTCCCCCTCAAAATATGCCATGAATGCAGATGGGGTGCAGGTGGAGTGTAAAAAGCATGCTTCTCAGATATGATTAACTGCAATTACAACATCTAACAGGTATAGCAAAAGATATACTGTCTAAGATACATGACATTATCAGTGCAATAGATGATATCTAAAGGGAGTCATTAGCACGCATTTTTCGATTTTTGCAAACAAAAGCATCACCACATTTTCTAGTGGACAAGCAAAGTAAAGCATGAGATGCAAAAGCTAACTGATATCTACCAAGATAAGCATTGTCCAAATCAAAGTGCTTCAGCAACCTTGTCATCTTTTTAAATTTTTCAGACTTTTTCTTTTTCCTTTTTTTTATTTTTTCATTTCTGCGAGGGGTTATTTGCATGTCAAACCTTATGCTAACCTACCAAGTCAAGCCTAGGCCAGAACTAGACCATCAGAAGCTTATTAAGACATTGGTCTCAGCATACATTACACCATCCTAGTTCATACCAAAGTGCTATGGTAAGCAGTCCAGAACAATGCAATGCGACAGAGCAAACCCACCAGGATCTTTTCAAATACTCATAAAAAATGCATAAATTTTTCATTTCTTTGAATTTTTATCATTTTTATAAAACATTTTTCATATTTAAAGCATATAGATGTCCAAGTTGCATATCTGCATCTAAGTAAGGATCTAGCTACAAGGCATGTAAAAAATAGCGAACGCATTCAGCCTACACATGCTAGTTACCAGAAGCAATGGTGATTATTTTTCAATTTTAAAACATAAAAGCCATGCATATGACAAATATCAGATATATCATGTAAACTGAAACAAAACATGATCATCGACAAGTAATCAAGAACATATACTAGCTAGAGAAAGTAAAGCAGATTAATCATATAACAGAAGCAAGCTCAAAATGTGATTGATGATTATGCATGATATGAACACACACAAAAAGACTCAAAAAAAATAAAGAAGAAAGAAAAACTGACTCAAAGTATCCTTAGGATACACAACTCCCAAATCCCCTCGCAAACGCTCAAAACTAGACTGATATAGGGGTTTAGTAAAAATATCAGCCAACTGCTGATGGGTATCAAAATGAATAAGATCTATGACTCCATTCTCATATTGATCCCTCAGAAAGTGAAAGCGCACATCAATATGTTTGGTTTTTGAATGAAGAGATGGGGTTTTCCCTACACTAATTGCACTAGTGCTACCACAAAACAAAGGAACTCTCGAAGGGAAGAACAACCCAAAATCCCGCAAAGTAGAAATCATCCAAACCAACTGAGAACACCAGCTAGCAGCAGCTACATACTCAGCCTCAGTAGTAGAAAGCGCAACTCCAGATTGTTTTCTAGAAGACCAAGAAACAAGTGAAGAACCAAGAAGCTGGCAGGTACCGGAAGTAGACTTGCGATCCAGCCGGCACCCACCGAAATTAGCGTCCGAAAAACCAGCTAAATCAAGAGACAATGATGCAGAATAATAAAGACCTAAATCAGGAGCATAAGTAAGATATCGAAAAATACGCTTCACAGCCTGCCGGTGAGATGCGCGTGGCGAAGACTGAAAGCAGGCACACACACCCACGACAAACTGAATGTCCGGTCTCATCGCAGTCAAGTATAGCAGCAATCCGATCATCCCTCAATACTCTCTCTCGTTTACCTTGACGCTGTTCTCGTCCTTGTCCAGACCTCCAGATGTACCCATTGGGGTCATCTGTGGCTTCAGCTCTCCACCAAAATCAAACTTCTTCAGCATATCCCGTGTGTACTTACCCTGGTGGTTAAAATGCTGTCCTTGGTCTGCTTGATCTGAAGCCCTAAAAAGTACTTGAGTTCTCCCATGAGAGTCATCTCAAACTCGCTATGCATCTGCTCTGAAAACTTGGACACAAGCTCATTAGTAGAACCACCAAAAATAATATCGTCCACATAAATCTGAGAAACCAATAAGTCTGCACCATCTCTAAGCAAGAAAAGAGTCTTGTCCACAGAACCCATCACAAAACCTTTCGGCAACAAGAACTGCTTCAGGCGATCATACCAAGCCCTGGGGGCCTTCTTCAGACCGTATAAAGCCTTTTGTAGCTTGTAAACATGTTGTGGAAATTTAGGGTTCTCAAAACCGGGGGGTTGCTTAACATAGACCTCCTCCTCTATATACCCGTTTAGAAACGGACTCTTGACATCCATTTGGGAAAGCTTAAAACCTTTAGAAGCAGCAAAGGCCAAAAGAATACGAATGGACTCAAGACAAGCAAAAGGGGCGAAAGTATCTTCAAAATCAATACCTTCTTTTTGACAAAAACCCTGTGCCACTAATCGAGCTTTGTTGCGCACCACAACACCATCTTCTCCTTGTTTGTTCTTAAACACCCACTTGGTTCCTATGGTGTTGCATCCATGTGGCAGCTCAACTAGTGTCCAAACTCGATTGCGAACAAAATTTTCAAGCTCTTCTTGCATGGCGTTTATCCAATTTGAATCAGAAAGAGCATGAGAAACATCTCGGGGATCAAAAGTAGCAACAAAAGCGGACTCAACAAACATAGCAAGAGAACCAACTGAGGAACGTAAGGATCTCTCAGTAAGATTACCGATGAGGAGCTCTGAAGGGTGATCACGGTGAACTGCTCGGGATCCTATGTGATCTGAAGTCACCTCACCAGAATCAACAGCTGGCTCCTCCGGACTCGTCTAAGAGGTCATCTCACCGGAGTCAACGCCTGGCACGTCTAAACTCGGCCGAGGAGGCTCGATCGAAGTAGAAGGAGTGATTAGCGGTCCGTCCTCATCCTCAGTCGAAGTCTCAGAAGGTGTGGGGTCTACAGGTGGTGCAGAGGGCCCACCCTCATCATCAGTAGGAGGGTCATCATCTTACTCGAAGTTGGACTCTCCAAGCTCATCATCTCCAGAAAGCTCAAAAGACGGAGTCGGCGAGGGCAAAGACTCATCAAAAGAAACCTCACAAGTCTCGACAAGCATCTGAGAGTCTAGGTTCCAAACACGAAAGCCTCGTGAATGCAAAGCATAAACAAGAAAGACTCCATCCCAGCAACGAGACTCAAACTTGTCCAAATGCCCTCCCTTCTTGAGCACAAAGCACTTGCATCCAAAAACTCGCAAGTGACTAACCTTGGGCTATCTACCAAACTGCAACTCATATGACGTCTTACCTACGTAAGCTCTATGAAAAATGCGATTGGCAAGATAGCAAGTTGTGTTCATTGCTTTAGCCTAAAAGCGCCTAGGAGTCCTATGCTCATCAAGCATCGTCATGGCCATCTCGACAAGCGTGCGGTTCTTTCGTTCCACAACGCTGTTCTGTGTGGGAATGTAAGGAGAAGAGAACTAATGATCAAGACCTTGATCACTACAGAAACTGACGAACTGAGAGTTCTTAAACTCAGAGCCGTTGTTCGAATGAATTGCTCGCATCAGACCATTGTTCTCGTTCTTCAGCTTCATAATCAGGTCATGAACATACTAAGAAGTCTCATCCTTAGACTCTAGAAAGTAAACCCACGAGAAACGAGAAAAATCGTCAACTATCACAAGGGCGTACCACTTCCCACCGACTGAGCGTACTCGAGCTGGACCTACTGTATCCATGTGCAACAGCTCTCCCAGGTACGAAGTCATCACCTGAGTAACAAGTGCATGAGAAGCGGCAACCATTTTCCCATGACGGCAGGGATGACACACTAGATCCTTCTCCATCTTAAGCTTAGGCAATACCCTGATAAGATCCATAGAACTCAATCTAACAAGCAGATCAAAGCTCAAATGGCCTAATCTTCTATGCTAGTTCCATAGCTCAGAGGAGGATCCGGCCATCAGACAACGAGAAGGGCCAGAAGAACTAGAGAAATCAATACAAAAACCTTACCGAAAGGTAAGATCCGGCAGACTAAAGATCCTGTATAATCAACAACAGAAGACATGCCCTTTTTAAAGGGCACTTCTAAACCATCCTCAAGAAGTTGCGAAACAGAGATTAGATTAATGTTCAGATTTCCAACTAAAGCAACATTCTTCAAAGAGAAATAATCAGAAATACGAATCGACCCGATACCTTGTACCTTCCATTGACCACTGTTCCCGAAAGTGATGTATTCCTTAGAGCTCGGGGGAGTGAGGCTGGAGAACCATCTGCGGTGTCCCGTCATATGGCGAGAACATCCTGAATCCATGATCCATACGCCTTCTAGTCCTCAATCATGCAAGATCAATGGTCATGAGTGGGACAAATGGTCGACCACCAGGTCTAGCAAAAGTACTAACCCAGTGTCGATCCATCTGCTCGTACGTAGGAAAGTAGAAGGAATCATATGAGTTTGGATCACAACATGGCTCAAAGCGTGGTCCTCTGTTCTACCTAAAATCATGGTCACGAGGACCAAAACCATATCCATAACGATATGGAACTCTGCCGGAACGGAAACCACCCTTTGGAGCACGGTCATAAAAACCATCTCCTCTACCACCACCTACATGACGTGGCCTGGCCTCTAGCCTCTTTCTACGTCGAGGAACTCTCTATCTACCACCCTGCTGGTAGAACTGCTCCTATCCACTTTGAGTTGTCTCTGCTCGCTCAACTCGCTTTCTCCTGAAGAAAAACTCCTCAAGATGCATGTCTCTCTGACAAAACTCACAGTGATAGGTAGGCTTCTTGGGATGTTGTTGAGGCTTGGGATTCTTAGGCTTGGTGGTGTTGGGTTTAACATCTTTTGTGTGAGAGGGTCCAGGTAAAGAATCAAGAAAAGTGTGGAGAGGTTTAGGCTTTGGGACCCAGATTTGCTTCTTAGGTGGAGCTTTAGGTTGTTCTTGGAACACTCCATCCTTGGGCTGACTATCCTTAAAGGACTCAGTGGAGTGAGTCTTGGGATATCTCTGTTCGGGAGTCAACTTACTCCACTCCACTGCTCGGCTAATAGCACTCTCAAAATTAGCCTTGGTATAGGTGTAACCTACCCCAAGCCCATCTTGTCTCTTGAACTGCTGGATCATCATGCCGAGCCGTGGCTCTCTGACACTAATCCAACTCAGGATCTGATGGAGGTAAAAGTTCTCGTTCTGAACATTAGATAGCTCTTCTCTCAAAGAAGCTAACACCTCCACCTGAGACAAGCAGATCTCACACTCTCTATCAACATCGACAGACTTCTCAGCTTTTAGCTTGATCAACTCCATTCTCATGGACAAACAGTTCTCACAAACAGTGGGCGGAACTGTCAAGGTCTCAAGCTCTAGCTTAGTCTGCTCCAACTCAGGTCTCACTCCAGCTAACTCGCTCAACTACTCATCACTCTTGGCTCTCAGCTCAGCTATACTAGCTAAATGGGATGGGAAGTCTACATAAGGTAGGACGACAGTGGCATGGGCAATTTTTAGCTCATGCTGAGCGCTCTCAAGCTCAGTGGCCAAGGCATCTCTCTCCTGTACTCTCTCTGTGTACCTAGACTTAAGAGTCCTCAGGTCACACAACAACACCTCACAGTTAGGGCACTCACCACTATCACCCAAGCGAGGGGAAGAAGTCAGACTCTCAATCTTGCCATTCGCCATGGCAAGCTCACTCTCAAGCTCATATATCCTCTTCTTAGTCCCTCTAAGCAGTTTCTCCCAATACTTCAACTCCCGACGGTTCTGTTCTAGTAAATTAACAACTTCTTGTTCATAGGAAGATACCTTCTCATCGTCGTCTTTGTCAGAGTCATCGGAGGAGTCCTCTTCTTTCTTCTCCTCAAGAGCCATTGAGTAGAAGCTCTTGTGGGGTCTTCGGCTGTGACGTGAGCAACTCTTTGGCTTGTCCCCGAAGGCCATGAAACAGAGGCCCGCCGGATCATCCCTGTCATTCCCCTTCCTGATCACGATCTCTTCATCACTTGAACTCAAAGATGAGGAGGAAGACGAGGATCTCTTGGAGTAGCTTTTCTCTGTCTCGGCAAAGAAAGCCTTGTCTCGCTTCTTGTTCTCACGCCTGTAGTCCTTCAATGCATTTCGAAAGAATCTCGTCTTGGGCTTGCCCTTCGTAGAGTTGTCGTACTTGTCGGAGTCGTAGGAGTTGTCGCCGGTTCCCTTCTTGTAATTCTTCCACTTGGGGTAGTCGGCAATGAAATGACTTGTATCACCACACTCAAAGCATCCGGATTTTGTGCCGTGTCTCTTAAACATTCGCTTATCATAGACACGTCGCACCCGGTTGTTAAACAAGCACAAATCATCATCTCCTAGTGAATCAAGTTGTTCCTCGGTGTCGCAAGCGCTAAAGTCTTTGAGCCAGAACCAGTGAGATTTGATCTCAACTGGATATCGACCTCTGAGGCCTTGAGCTTACTAAAAAGCTCTGCGGCGATCAAGGTATCATAAGACGCGCTCTCAACAATAGAAGAGACCTTGATCTCCCAGATCTTAGGGTCCAAGGTATGGAGAACCTTAAGCGCATGTTCATGATACGAGACCAGCTGATCATGCTCGGCCTTGTTGACGTGAAGCTTGTTAATGATCGATTGAAAATGACCAAACAAAGCCTCAACAGTCTCACCCGGCTTCTGTGAGAAATTTTCATACTCACACCGGTAGGTCTGGTAGAGCCTAGCCTTGACCTGAGCTGTCCCCTCATGGTGTGCCTAGAGGGTAGCTCAGATCTCTCGAGCAGTGGTGAGATGGCTAACACGCTCAAACTCACTAGGACCTAGACCAGAAAATAAAATGTTCACCGCTTTACTATTATTTTGATGCTGGGTAATTATATTTGCAGCAGTATCCGCAACAATAGGCATTATGGTGAAAGTAGGATGAACACAAATCTCACATATGTCCGAGCTCTAGCTCATAAGGTATGCTCACATGCGAGTCTTCCAATAAGTGTAGCCAAAACCTTCTAGGGACGGAATTTTACTAGAAGACGTCATGATCACTACATGGGTTTAGAATCAATTAAGATATAAGAAAACCCTAACCTTACTCTGATACCACTTGTAGGACCGAAAGTAGCGACCAGAGGGGGGAGTGAATGGGCGCCTAAAAATTTCTTGCTATATTATGACCTAATCCCAACACCCTAACAAACTTAACCAGACAAATTATATTAGCAAAGAAACTAAAGTTGTCTAGCTTAAAAATGACTGGTGTCTTAATTGAACTAATATTAAAGATAAACTAAAATAAAAATACTGCAGTAAACAAAAACACCTAGTTAAATCACGAAATATTTATATCGCAGTCTAGAAATAAAATACTAATCAAATTAATAAAGCATGGATCTTTAAAAATTAGTTCAGAAATGAACCTAAAATATTGCAAGTAAAAACTAGAATAAAAATGATATTAGTTTTTTTCTTCTTTTTATATGAGCAAATTAAACAAGAATATTTAAATAAAAAATACGAGGTAATTAATAAGCAGATTAAATAATAATGTCTAGCAGATTAAAATAATCTACGAAACTATTAAAACAAATTTACTGCTAATTAAAAGAGATGACTGCTTATTTAATTAGCTAGCTAAAAAATAGGAGATTAAATCTACTTACCTGCATGCCGATCTGCGAAAAACTACGCCAAAAAAAAACTCGTTGTCGCCGGCCGAATACGCGTGGAGTCGTCGCCGGCCGAATACGCGTGGGGACTGCACTATGCCACAGCCAGCTCTTTGTCGAGCGTCGCAACACCCTGCAGAGCCTAGGCCTGCGTCACTTCCGCGTGCCGCACGTCACGCGTGCAGTCTCACCTATGGTGCCACTGCACAGGACACAGAGCCAGACGCACGTCGCTGTGGGGCCCGCTTGTTATCTGCTGTGCCGAGAAAACAAAATTTCGCCAGGACTGTGTGCCCCACCACGGTGGAAGAGAAACCGCGAGCTGCAGCGGGTCCCACGCGTGCTACAGAGGTCTTGCTGTCAAGACATAACACGATGCCATGCACTGCGCCTGCTCGGTTCGCCCGATGACCGCTCACGCACGTCAACCGACGTGGGCCCATGCTGCCCAGTTTGCCGTAGGCTAGCTGTCGCACCGCGTGCACGCTAGCTCCGGCTACCGCAGGCTAGATGTCCCGATTGTCGTCGTGCGCAGGCTGCATGCGTCAGCCTTCTCTACCGCTTCGTGGAAACGACGGTGAAGAGAGAAAAACAGCCGTCGGCGAAGGATTCTAGAACAATTAGTTCTTTGCGGAAGAACGAAAAAAAACGATCCTCTGCCCCCGCAGCTTCTTCAGCCCGGCAATCGCTCGCCGCCCGTATACCTGAGTCAAACCCAGTCAACAGACTAGTGGATCCTCTGCCGCTCCTAGCCCATGTACCCGGATTGGGCCAGCCCGATTCCGCGGCTCCTCTGCCCCGTGAACCTGAGTCACACGCGCCTCAGACACGGCAGGTCTTCATGTCTCTTTCTTTTACTTCCGTTCACAATCACTCATCACATCTGGAGTATCAAACCCATGTTCTTCAACATGGTTTCTCAAATCTTCAACTCACGTCCTATTCGACCTCCATGCGTACATCAGAGTCCACTCTCGACTTCAACCGACATCCTCGACCATCTGGCATTAGACTCCCCATCTAACCCTGATCCCATGCCATCGACAGTTGACGATTAACTCAAGCCTACACACACGAGACAAACACAGACACACACACCATATCCAAAACACCCCGACACAAACCTATGATATCACCCTGTCAATCACTCATCATTACCTTGAACTATAGTATCACTCATCATTACCTTGAACTATAGTGACAAACCTCACTATGTTCCTCAATCTCCCCCTTGATGAGTGCATTGACAACACATGATCAAAAGAAATGTATAACAAAGATTCAGCACACAAGTGACCATGAAAGATCTAAAGAGAGCAAAGTGAAGAAACATGTCACTTGCCAAATGATAAAGCAAAAACTACCTCAACAGCTTAAAAGATCAGCAAATTCAATAAAAAAGCTCAAGTACTCTCCCCTTTGGCAATGCAGACATCAAGACAGCCCCATGAGTTGAGAGAGTAAAGTGACCATGCAATGCTTTCAGAATATGATTATGTCCAATTACAGTACAAGCACTTCTTGTGCCTCACAACCTGTCCTAGCTAAGCTTTGAATAAACACAATCTAAATATTCGTATGAGACAACATTTTGATGTTTAAGCATATAAAAGCATCACTACCCAGACTAGTGTACTAGACATGACAAGGTAAGAGATACAGAAGCCAGTCAAAAACAAACTTGAAAAGCACATCCCACTCTAAGGAGATGCAACAAACTTGATATGCGAGAAAATTAAACTTTTTATTTTATTTTATTAATGCCAGGGGTTATTTTTAAGTCAACCTTATGCTAACCGATGAAGCCAAGCCTAGGATAAACCATTGGAAGCTTAAGGCATTGATCTTAGTATACACTCAATGTCCCAGTTCAAACCAAAGTGCAATGGTAAGCAGTCTAGAATAAAGTAGTGCGACTATGCAAACCCACCTGGATCTTTTTAATTTTATGACAACTTTAGATTTTTGTTTCATTTTCATTTTTCATTTTTCAATTTTTCAATTTTTTATTTTTTTTATTTTTGAGCATAACATGGTCAAGTTACATATGAGCATCCAAGTAAAAAGAACAAAGCAATCAAGTAAGAAATGAATAGCAAAAGCACCCTAGCCTATTCATGCTAGATTCTAGACTTGGTAGTGACCATTTTCAAATTTTCACAAAGAAAAGTCATGCTCAGGCCATATAGATAGATGAGTTCATTCTAAGCACAATCAAACAGTAAATATAGGACAATATTGTAAAGTGCACACACAAGCATGTACATGTAAACGCATTTAATCATATTTCAGAAGCATATGCAAAAGTACACAACTCCCCCTCACATGATGCCATAAGGATGACAAATGCCAAGATCTCCCCTCAAAAATGCAAAGCGATAAGCATCGAGAGGCTTGGTGAAAATATCTGCAAGCTGATTCTGAGTATCCACAAAATGCAATTCAATATCGCCTTTTTCATTATGATCTCTTAAAAATGATAACACACGTCAATGTGTTTGGTCCTAGAATGTTGTACTGGGTTGTTTGCTAAACTGATTGCACTTGTGTTATCGCAAAATAATGGAACACGTGAAAACTCCAACCCAAAGTTCCGCAAAGTAGAAACCATCCACAAAATCTGTGCACAACAGCTAGCGGCAGCTACATATTCAGCCTCAGCTGTAGACTTTGCAATGCTATACTGTTTGCGTGAAGACAAACACACAAGAGATTAACCCAGAAAATGACACATCCCAGAAGTACTCTTACGATCAATATGGCAACCAGCAAAGTCACCGTCAGAAAAACCTCTCAAGCATAATGAAGATGATGCAGAATACCAAATAACGAATTCAAGAGTATGCTTGAGGTACCTTAGAATGCACTTGATAGCTTGACGATGTGAAGACTTGGGAGAAGCCTGAAAATGAGCGCACAGACACACAACAATGTGTATGTCTGGCCTCGTAGACGTCAAGTACAAAAGGGAGACGATCATGCTGCGATACTCCTTCTGGTCCACTTCTTCTCCATCTTCATCTGGATCAGCGTCAGACATGTCTAAACATTTAAGAAAATCTGTAGTGTATTTTGTTTGATGGACAAATGGTCCTTGTTTGCTTTGTTTGATTTGCAAACCCAGGAAGTAAGTCAGCTCGCCCATCATAAACATCTTGAATTCCCTGCGCATTGATTCACCAAACTCAGCAACAAGTGTATGAGATGAACCACCAAATATTATATCATCGACATATATCTGAACGAGTAAGAAATCTTTACCATGCATGAGGGTGAACAAAGTTTTGTCGACAGACCCTATTTTGTACCCGTGCTCAATCAAGAACATCCGAAGGCGGTCGTACCAGGCCCTCGGTGCTTGCTTGAGCCCATATAGAGCTTTGTGAAGTTTAAAGACTCTATGGGGGTATTTGGGATCCTCAAAGCCAGGAGGTTGCTTGACATACACGTCCTATCCTATGAAACCATTCAGGAAAGCACTTTTTACATCCATTTGAAAAAGTTTAAAACAACGTGAAGAAGCAAAAGCAAGCAAGATCCTAATGGCCTCAAGTCAAGCTACCGGTGCAAAAGTTTCTCCAAAATCAACCCCCTCGACTTGAGAATATTCTTGAGCCACTAGCATAGCTTTGTTTCTCACTATCACCCCATCCTCCCCCTGTTTTTTTTTTTGAAAATCCATTTTGTACCAATGATGTGAATGTTAGGGGGTTGATAAACAAGAAACCAAACCTAATTTCTATCAAAATTTTCAAGTTCCTAATGCATGGCATTGATCCAACTCGCATCAGACAAAGCATGACTAACATCTAATGGTTTAAAATTTGCAACAAAAGTAGAATCAATGAAATGAGCATGAGATCGGGTTACTCGTTCATTTAGCTTGCCGATGATCTGCTCCGGGGAATGCATTCTTTGAATATGTAGCGGTGCTTCTCTCTGTGACAGAATCTCCCCCTCAACTCCTGCTGAAGTTTGCTCCAAACTCTCAGAAGTAGAATCTCCAGGTCCTCTTGTCGAAGTGGTTGAATCTTCTGGAGTTGCCATCGAGGGAGGAAGTGGTACATCATCAGGATCTTCTTCCTCAAAAAGTGTTTCACTCATATCGTGCTCACTTGCAAATTCAAAGTTAGTACTAACACATGGAGAAGTTTCATCAAAAGTGACATCACAAGATTCAACCAAGGTGTTAGTTTCAAGATTGAAAACACGATTAGAGTGAACATGCAACGAATAGCCCAAGAAGATCCCATCAGATGCACGTGATTCAAATTTGGCCAAACTGCCTCACTTTAGGATGAAGCAACAACATCCAAACACTCTGAAGTGAGTGACCTTTGGCTTCCTCCCAAAGCGAAGTTCATAAGAAGTCGTATTCAATAAAGAGCGCAAAAAGATCCTATTGGAGATGTAGCATGTTGTACTCATGTCTTCAGCCCAAAATTTTTTAAGACTCCTGTGCTCATTCAACATCATCCTAGCCATCTCCACAAGTGTGCGATTTTTCCTCTCAACCACACCATTTTGTTGAGGGACTCTTGTTGCAGAAAACTGATGTTCAATTCCATGTTCAAGACAAAATTCTACAAATGAGATATTTTTGAACTCGGTGCCATTATCGCTTTGAATATCTTTCGTTGAACTAGGGAGTTCATTGAATAGCCTCAGCGCTAAGCTTCGAAAGTGTATGAACACTTCATCCTTGCTCATAATAAAGAAAACCCAAGAGTAACGATAGTAGTCATCAACCACAACAAGTACGTACCATTTGTCGCCTAAAGAGCTAACCTAGGATGAACCAACCGTATCCATATGAAGAAGCTAACCGGGTTGCTCAGTCATCACCATGTTTATGGGGTAATGCGAGGCAGCAACCATTTTTCCAAGACAACATGGAGCACAAATGAGGTTCTTCTCAAATTTTAGCTCGGGCAATCCTTGGATGAGTCCTAGGGCACTCAATCTCGCAAGAAGATCAAATCTCATGTGCCCTAGTCTCCTATGCCACATCCAAAGCTCAGAAGACGGTTCAGCTAAAAGACAATGAGAAGATCCAAAAGACTCAGTGAAATCAGCTCCAAAAATTCTTCCTACTCTTAAGATTTTGCAAATGAAAACACTAGAAGAATCAAGCACATACGAGGCATCACGACTAAAATGAACCTCAAAGCACTCATCAAGTAATTGTGAAACAGAAAGCAAATTGTACTCTAAGTCCTCAACCAAAGCAACGTTTGTGAGAGTGAAATTTTCATTAATTTTGATCATACCTTTGCCCTTCACTCTGCTTTTGCGATTGTTTCCAAACGTGATGCTTTCTCGATTCCTTGCTGAGGTGAAGCTGGAGAACCATGAAGACTTTCCGGTCATGTGACGCGAACACCCGGAATCAATGATCCACTTGTCCTCCAGCCTCCCATGCCTCTCCTAAGTAGAGACGGGAGATCTTGAGTACTCAGTGCTAGGTTTAGAAATAAGATGCCTAGGTATCCAACACTGAACTACCGAAGAAGTAGGTAAACAAGAGACTGTGTGGGATGAGAGTCATACTGAACATTAGGTCTCCTTGCAAATTGCTGAGGTCTCCTAAAATAATTTGGACCAAAGCGCCTATGTGGTCTATCATCATACGAAGTATGATATACACCACGATGTGTATAGCCACTCATATAAGTGTATGGAGCCTCATAATCAGTATAAGTATGATAACCATAGTCATGCATATCAAATGAAGGATAATCATGAAAATGTAAAACATGAGCACGACGTTCATCTTTCATACGTCTATAGCAAAAACCAATTAAATGACCTACACGATGACAATAAGCGTAATGAAAAACTTTCTTGGGTGTAGGTTTATAGGTTTCTCGTGAAAACCTCATAGTTTTCCTAGGTTTTTGCTTGGAGTCTATCTTGAGTGGTGGAATGATTATCTTTTTAGATTGGGTACGATTTTTGGCTTTTTGAGGTGAGTCTAACTGGGCTCTCTCTTTCACAAGGGTAGTAGGTAGAGTGAACAAAGTTTTGCTTGGGGTATTAGATGAAGTTCTCTCATAACCTAACCCAAGAGCTAACCCTGCCCTGTTAGCGCACATTTTTGTTTTATCCAAAAGCAAATCCATTTTCCCTTTCCCTTAAGTGCATTTGTCTACCATGAAAAGCAGATAATCATTCTCAAACTTAAGTTTTTCTACTTGCTCTCTAGGAAAGCTGAGTTGGTCCTTAAGGGTGATGCAGGTGGGACACTCCGGCTGCATATCCTTAGAACACTCAGCACTCTCCATTCTAGCCTTAAGCTCATCAATATGCTTATCTCTTAGATTAATGCTTTCAATCAGTAAAGGGCAATTTAAGCATTCACTGATGACACAAGGACAAGAATCCACCACCAAGAGTTGCTTCTAAACATTTTCAAGTTTTTCAATGTTTTGAGCATGAATTAGACGCAACTGAGCAAGTTCATCCATAACGACAAGATAGGACTCACATTCAGCAATTTTAGACTTAGACTTCAACAAAGCAAGTTCAGTAGAAAGTGATTCAATTTTAAGCTTTAGTTCCTTTCGTTCTTTAGCAGCAAGTTTAAGCAGTCTATCTTGTGAAATAATTGCATCATGTAATTCATCGTTTTGTACAAGTAATTGATCAAGTGATAGACTAACCTTAGATGAGTCAAGCTCATCGCTGCTGTGCTTGCCATTTGCCATGAAGCAGAGGCCATTGAAGTCCTTCATCTTTTCCTTCTTTTCTTCATTCTTGCCTGGTTCATCTTCATCGGAACTTGGTTCTTCACTCAAGGTGTTGTCGATGTCACTAAATGCTGCCACGAAAGCTCTAGCCATCCTTTTTGCCACTTTTCCTCTTTTGCCTTTGAAAAACAGTTTTTTGTCTCTTTTTTGATATTCGTGTTCATGTTCATTTTTGTCTTTCAGTTTTGGGAATTGGCTTTAATATGATTAAGATCACCGCACTCAAAACACCCTCGAGAGCCTCCTCTCTTCTGATCTCTTCTATCATTATAGAACCTAGTGAACTTCTTGACTATAAGAGCAAGCTCTTCATCGTCCAATGTGTCTACTTGTTCCTTTGTGATAGAGACCAAATAAGACAAGGAAAAACCCCCCAAAAAAGCACAAACACCAGACACACTACCTACAGATGAGGTGCCACCGCCGGAACTAGAAACTAGTGCCATGGATTGTGGCAAAGAGTTCCCAATACCAGAACGAGATGCCTTGGCAATCTCAGTGGACTTAAGCTTACTGAATAGTTCATCGCATGTCAAAGTATCAAAACTCATATACTCTTCAATGGTTGAGATCTTTACTTCCCATATGCTATGATCCAGAGCATAGAGAAGTTTGATCGCCCAGTCATGATCAGAGTAAGCTAGCATCCCAGTAGAGCGCAAGTTGCTAAGAATTCCATCAAAGCGTGCAAACATGGCATCTACAGATTCGCCAGGGCCTTGCACGAATATTTGGTATCCTTGATTATACGTGAGCTACCTCCTAGGCTTAATTTGAGAAGTGCCCTCATGAAAAGTTCTCAAGGTCGTCTAGATTTCTCGTGCAGTTCTAAGGTGCTGGACCCTGTCAAACTCGTTGTGACTCAGACTGATAAAAATAATATTTCTAGCCTTGCTATTACATTCATACTGTGACTTCTCAGTCTCTGAGGTATGAGTTTCAGGGATCACATATTGGGAGGCAACAATGTCCCAAATTGCACTTCCTTGGCTCAGTAAATAAGCCTCCATGCGCACCTTCCAATAAGCATAATCTCGACCATGAAACATTGGAATCTTAGTGTTCTTGTCCATGTCGCCACAAGGATCACAAACCGATTAAGGTCAACTGGTGATATAACCGGCTCTAATACCAATTGTGGGATCGGAATGGCGACTAGAGGGGGGTGAATAGGCACCTCGACAAATTCTCATGATTCTGATGGCCTGGTCAAATCACCCAACGCACCTCTAAAATATTGCAAACTCAATTTTGAATAAAGAAGTACAATAACAATTCAAAACTTGGTTCAAAAACAAAGTTCAGAATAACTCGGAGTTTGAACGGTCGATCTATATTGTCGGTATTTGAAACACTGAAATACAACTGCGATTTCGACAAATGTTCAGTCGATAGGAAGGTGCCGATCAATGAAACTCCGACAGGTTTCAGAAAATCAGAAGACCACTCAAAAATTCAGAATTTCAACTTCAGTTACAAAACTCAGTAAACCGAGATCAATGGAAATGTTATTCAATCCTGGAGGAAACAATAGATTAGTATTAACAAGAATTGAACAAACTCTTAGTTTGCAATTCAAAACAGAAATTAAAATCAGATCAGTATATTCAAATAGATAACAGTCCAAACTGACAATTCATTTCAAAGGATGACACTGATCAGAATAAATTTCATTCAAAACTATAAACTGATTTCAAACAATCAATGCACTTCAGAATAGCATACTGAATAAGAATCCACAGATTAGAGATTACAAATCAACTACTCAGCAGCTGCAATTAAAACAGATTGTAGATATGATTAATATTGACATTCTTTCAGCAAACACTCAATAGCTATCTCTAAACAATCAAACAGATTAACAACTGTAAGTTTCTTTGCACAAAACAATATGTATACAGATATTGGATCAATCTCCAAGAATCAGCATATTTAACACATACTATTCAACTGACAAATCAGAAAACTACTTTATGAAAAGCTGAAACACCCTTGATGAGGAACATTATGGTTTCTATTCAAAATTGTTTAGATTGAAATACTTCAGAATTTCTTTCGTCCAGTGGAATACATCACTAATTCAGTCTTATCTACAGCATCTAATCATCCAGAAACACATTCAAAAAGACAAATCTAAGTGCCAATCATATTAAGACAATTAGTACTAGAGGTAAACAGAAACTTCAGAATACAGTAAAGCTGAAGAGAATAAACTGAATTATATGCAGAGAAAGATTTCAGAACTTCACTAGGAGAACCAGCCACTAGATGAAAACATTGAAGTAAACTTATCCTAGAGTAATTTCTAAATTACTGCTTCAATTCACCAAACATTCAATCAAAAATATTCAGAACAGAACACACTAACTTTGATCAGTTCTCAATCAGTATTCAAATAGAAATTCAGCTCTAAGATTGATTCATAGAAATGTTCAGATTCTTGATAAAACAACTACACAGATTTGGCAGACATACTCCTCCAGTCAAAGAATATATGTATTTCAGGAAGATCAACACCTTAAGAACTGAAACTATGCAGTAAAAAATTCTACTCACAAAAACTTCTCAACAGATCACTTAAACAGGGGTAAAATGACTGAATGAGACACAAATCTACAACTGGCTTTCAACACAGAATATTTCTATCAGGCATTAGACATAGCAATAGATCAACAATGATTTTGAAGAACAAAATTAAACAAACTGAGATACTGTTTCTGAACCGACATTACCTTAAAGCTGCTATAGCAATTTGATGAAAAGAATGGATTCAAGAATCAAAAACTACACAGCATCGATCTCAAAACTTCCAAGATGAACATTCACAAGTATGCAATCAGATTCATCAAGAAATTACACAGCATCGATCTCAAAACTTCCAAGATGAACATTCACAAGTATGCAATCAGATTCATCAAGAAATTACACAGAAAAACATAGGCTGAATCATAGAATCCATCGCTATAAAAATAGAACACTTACGCGTAACAATTCTTGCTAGCAATCCTATAGCGTATCCTGAAAAAACCCAGCCGATCACTGTATCTCGTCAAAAGTTCTTCAAAACAGAAAACTTCTCTCAGTATTTGATTGGAATAGCTGTCTCAAAAGTTGCCCGCGGCTCAGGCCATCAAGAGGATAATATCCCAACAGGAAACATCTTCTAGAAGCTACTTTTTACACATAACCCCTTGAGCAATTTTAGAACTACATATTCTGAATATTATCCAATAAGTCCTAAAAGAAAAATTACAAAAGACTCCCCTTTCAATATATTTTCAGAGTAGAACCACTCTAAAAATATACTAAAAGAATACACTATGAAACTAAAATATTTAACCTAACACTAAATTCCTATTTATTGAATTAACAAAAACATTTGAAGTTTCGACGGTTTTCAACAAAAACCGACAAAGCCTCTCCTGGTTATCGACGACCGTCGTCAGTCCGCAAACTCGACCGCCGGCAAGCCTCTCCCGCTCTCGATCCCTCGAGCCGCCTTGTCACTTGAACTAGCTTCCCTTTCGCTGACTCAATCGATGCTTCGTCTCGATCAATCTTCAACTCACGTCCTGTTCGACCTTCATGCGTACATCAGAGTCCACTCTCGACTTCGACTGACATCCTCGACCATATGGCATTAGACTCTCCATCTAACCCTGATCTCGTGCCATCGACAGTTGATGAGTAACTCAAGCGTTCACACAGGAGACAAACGCAGACACACACACCATATCCAAAACACCCAGACACAAACCCATGATATCACCCAGACACAAACCCATGATATCACCTTGAACTATAGTGACAAACCTCACTATGTTACTCACAATAACATATTAAATGTAACATTGCATCATCACTTTATATTTTTTTCATCGGGTTCGATTTGTTGTGGTATTTTGACTATACGATATAGCGTAGGCTCGCTAGCATAGGGTGACTCAAGCCACATGCACGCTTACTGGAGCCGTCAGAGTGCCGTATAATTTGTAAGATGTCACAAGGGACGAGTCAGTGAGGTATCGCTCGTCGACGGACCATGGCTCTCCGGTGACCTGGTCGGCCTCATTGGATATGCACATCTTGCATGGTACGTCGACCTGGAGGTGTTGTACAGGCATCTTGGAGTTCATCGTACCGTCCACCAGCTCCTTGGGCCTCCCGACCTTGATGATTAGATAAAAATAAATATTGTAGAAGAAATTATTGTATATGTACATCTCATAGAAATGCAATAAAAGATTTCTTCATTCATTGATTCTTCTTTTTCCTATCCGACTGCATGCAATGCTGGGCCACAGATTCATCGATATAGCTTAGGTCTGTGTAACATAGAGAACTCGAGGCACATGCGCATTGTTTAGAATCGTTAGAATCACGGATAGCCAAAGCCGAGCAACGGCAGTTGACCACAGACAACATGCTCGTAAGAGCCCCAGAGCAGGCAGACAACCTTTACAATGACTACACAAGAGCATATTATGAATACAGTAGTCAGAGTAGTTGTTCCACAATATCCGAGTCAGAGCGGGCCATGATCACATGGTTTAAAGAGAAAGCACTCGGAGATCACGTAATAGCCGGTCCAAAGCGGGTCATGGCCTCACATCTAGAACGGTTGTAGGACCGAGAGTAGCGACCAGAGGGGGTGAATGGGCGCCTAAAAATTCTTTCGAATTAATGGCCTTCTCCCAACACCCCACGCACCTCATGAGATGACCAAAACATAGAACAAAAACACTAATGACAATAGCACTATCAATCTCCTGTCAGATATGGTATGATGCGACATTCTAAGATATCATAAGCGCTAAAAAAGAATTTAGCCCAAAAACTACCAGTGTCCTAAACGAAAAGACACCACAAAGGTGTTTAATTGCAGATCATCAAAGCATTTAACTCTAAGGCATTTCAAGCATCACAAATATAACCATCAGGGGCATTTAACTATACAAAGTAAATGGAGATGATAAATTGTGCTTGCGGTAAATTGATCTATTAAGAAAATTAAAGTAATAACACGTCACTACCGGAAACGCTCTGTTCGCCGAGAGCACAAAACTTTGCCGAGTGCATTCTCTCGGGCACTCGGCAAACTCTAGTTTGCCGAGTGCCCGAGAGAATGCACTCGGCAAAGTTTTGTGCACTCGGCAAAGGGAGGGTTTGCCGAGTGCCATTCCTTAGGCACTCGGCAAACATACTGAAAATCCCCCGCCAAACTTTTTTGCTGGCGCCGTGACGACGGCACGGGTGAAAATTTGGGTTTGCCGAGTGCCACTAACGGACACTCGGCAAACCCTAGCCTTTGCCGAGTGCCACAAGAAAAACACTCGGCAAAGATGTTTTGAAGTCTATATTTCATGTGAAAACACATTTTGAGTCCATATCACATTTCAAAAATGTTTTGAACCTGAATTTTTTTTTACAGTCATAATTCAACATCTTTTAATCCTTGGTAAATTTTCATACTTTTATGAGTGGGTTTGGTATTTTTAATAAAATATTTGTATTTCTAGGATTTACTTCCAAGTGGGTCAAATTTGAAATGCATGTACATGAAATAATGACTCAAAAATTATGGAAAAATCATATTTGTGTTCATGATTACATTTGTAATCTTTTACAACTAAATATAACTAAATATTTAAAATCTAATTTACGACACTCGACCGGCAATATGCACGTTAATGGTTTTGTAATTATAGAAAATGTAATTGATGCCTAAAAAATATGACACTTGACATGGTATCATTATATCATACATATATGATATGGTAAAAATTTCATAATGTTTCGACAAAGTTTTCAAGTATGACCTTTAGAAATTGGACAACCTTCGAGAAGGTTTAGGAGTTTAGGGATGAAATGAGTTAGGTTTAGAAGCAAATCGATATTCAAATATTTGTTTGAACTTAAAACTTTTTGTACTACTAAAACTCAATATATCTTATACCATGTCAAAAATTGGCATTTTTTTGAGTTAGTTTGCTATTTTTGGTTAAAAAAGTTGTTTATAGGATTTTAAGTAAAAACTCACAAAATTAAACTATAAGTGACTTATATTTGTCTGTTTGAACCTAGAAATTTTCTAGGATGAAATATTAGTGTATATTATATAATTACAAATTATGGGATTTTTTACTGTCTTTATTCTATTTAATTATTTTTTTAAAAAAACAGTATAAAAATTCTTTGCCGAGTGCAAATGGGAATGGCACTCGGCAAAAAAAAAATCATTTTTGCCGAGTGCCATAGCTAAATACACTCGGCAAAGTGTGCTGATTCCATTATTTCATGTGAAAACATATTTTCACTCTATATCACATTTAAAACATGTTTTGAACTTCAATTTTTTTTTACAGTCATAATTAAACATCTGTTAATCCATGGAAAATTTTCATACTTTTATGAGTGGGATTGCTATTTTTAATAAATTAATCCTATTTGTAGGATTTACTTCCAAGTGGGTCAAATTACAACTGCATGTACATGAAATAATGACTCAAAAATTGTAGAAAAATCATATTTATGTTCATGATTCTATTTTTAATCTTTTACAACTAAATATATCTAAAAATTGAAAATATAATTTACGACGCTCGGGCGGCAACATGGAGCTTAATGTTTTTTTAATTCTATAAAATTAAATTAATGCCTAAAAAATATGAAAGTTGACATGGTGTCATTGTATCATACATATATACTGTGATAAAAATTTCATAATGTTTCGACAAAGTTTTCATGTACGACGTTTGCAAACTAGAGAATCGAGGAGAAGGTAAATGTGTTTATGGATGGAATGAGCTAGGTTTAGAAACAAATCGATATTCAAATCTTTGTTTGCCATTAAAACTTTTTATACTAATAAATCCCATTGTATCTTATATCATGTCCAAATTTGTGATTTTTTAGTACTAGCTTGGTATTTTTAGTTAATTGAACTTCCTTATAGAATTTAATTAAAAGATCACAAATTTGAACTACAAGTACATTAAATTTGTTTATTTGAAGTAAGAAATTTTTTAGGAGTAAAAATAACTGTGTATTACATAATGCCAAATTATGGGATTTTTTATTGTTTTATTTCTATTTTAGTTTTTTTAAAAAAAAAAAATAAAAAAATCTTTGCCGAGTGCAATTATCCCTTGCACTCGGCAAAGAAAAGGTTTTTTTTTAAATAATATTTGCCGAGTGCCTCACTAATGGCACTCGGCAAAGGTTTTTTTAAATAAAAAAAAAATGTTTGCCGAGTGCCACCCAATTTGGGCACTCGGCAAACCTCGTTGCCTTCTAAATAAGGCCCGCCCGCAGATCTGGGCGCAGCGCCCAGATCTGCTCCCCCGCGCGCCCGCAGCCCTGCCCCCCGCCCCCGCCGCCGCTCCCCCGCCGCCGGCAGCCCGCGCGCCTGCTCCCCCCCGCGCGCGTGCTCCCCCGCCGCCGGCAGCCCGCGCGCGTGCTCCCCCGCGCGCGTGGTCCCCCGCGCGCGTGCTCCCCCGCCGCCGGCCGCCGCTGCGCGCGCCCCCCCCGCCGGCCGCCGCTCCCCCGCGCCCCGCCGCCGGCCAGGCCGGCGCCCCCGCAGCCGGCCGCCCCCCCCAGCCCCCGTCGCCGGCAAGCCGCCCCCCCGCCGGCCGGCGCCGCCTAGCCTCCTCCCCCGGCCTCGTCCTCCCCCCGGCGCCCCCGGCACCACCGGCTCCTCCTCCGGCCGCCGGCCCCCTCACTCCGGCCGCCGGTCCCGCCGTCTCCTCCGCCCCCAACAACCCCTACTTCCTTCGGTATTTTTGACACTTAAAATTTAGGGTTTTAAATTTTTGTTTGAAATTAGTTTAAATTTTGTGGTGATGCTATAGTATGTCAAATGTTAGTTTATTCATTTGTTGAAATTTCATATATATATGTGTGTGTGCCTATATATATATACATGTTAGTTTATACATGTTAGTTGAAATTAATGATATATTTAATGTAATGTTTAATCACATATGTAATCACATGTTTAATGCCATGAATATACCATGTTGTTGTAATATACATGTTTTAGAAATTTTAATATAATCGTTGTAATAATTTTTATGTTTTAATGATTATGTTGATTAATATCTTTTGTATGTGGATGCCGGCCATCGTGCCGTGATATATATACATGTGTGTATGTGGATGTCGGCCATCGCGTCGTGATATGTGTATGTGGGTGACGACCATTATGTCGTCCTATTTTAATTTTTCTTGTTATTGTCGCGTAACCTAGGCGTCTCCCGTTCGGAAGAGTTACGGTTTGGAATATGCATGTCTTTGCATATTTGTGGCCGTAACTGTTTCGAATTGTCCACGTTTGGACAGCCGGAAGATGCGTAGATTGAGCTCGTTTTCATGCCCCGTTCCGATTCGACTCATGGTTTCGGCAGCACCTCCTCGTTGTTCTCCGAACGCACATCCTCTTGGCATGTTGCCCAGACGTGCGTTTGGAGAGCAGCGGGGAGGTGCTGCCGAAATTTTGGGTTGGATCGGAACGGAGTGTGAAAACGAGCTCAATCTACGCATTTTCTGGTGGGATTAGGACCTATCTTACCTATCTAACCCCTAAACACGGGTGTTGTTTCCTAGTTAAGTTCAAGATGGATCAACGTGAGTGGATGTACACGGGTCGCCCTAGTCAGGCCGAGGTGACCATGGATTGGATCAAGAACACTGAAGTATTCTTAGAGACGGCGTTTGGTAGACGGAATGTACGTGACAAGACCTGGTGTCCATGTAGTCGGTGCGAGAATAAGCGTCGACAAACAAAGGATGCTATGGGTAAACACCTATGCAAATATGGGTTCATGCCAAATTATACCCGATGGACGTATCATGGTGAGTCCCAACGTCCTAGAGAGGAGGTGTTGCGACATCGCATGGATGATGATGAGGGAGGGGTTGGATTTATGCTAGATGACTTTGAAGATGCGCACTTCGACGAAGCACGTGAAGAGGAAGTGCCGGAGCCAACGGCAAAAGCGTTTTATGACATGTTGTCCGCGTCAAAGCAACCTCTTCACGGTCACACTAAGGTTTCTCAACTGGATGCCATCGCACGGCTATTGGCCATCAAGTCGCAGTTTAGCTTGAGTCGAGAATGCTTCGATGTTATGCTGACGGTTGTTGGTAGCCTTCTTCCAGAAGGTCACAATCTTCCGAAGAGCATGTATGAGTCTAAGAAAGTTCTCCGTGCACTTAAGATGCCTTATGAGCAAATACATGCTTGTCCCAACGGATGCATTTTATTCAGAAAACAATACGCAGACGCAACCTGCTGCGTGAAATGCAAATCCTCTAGGTATCTGGAGGTAGACTCCGATGATGGTGTGAAGAAACAACTCTCAATTCCCGTGAAGATCCTTCGGTACCTTCCCTTTGTACCGAGGATCCAACGGTTGTACATGACCGAGGAATGTTCTAAACAGATGACATGGCATAAAAATGGGATTCGTTACAACCCAGACAAGCTAGGTCATCCATCAGATGGAGAAGCGTGGAAAAAATTTGATCAGCTCCATCCCGAGAAAGCTTTAGAGCCACGTAATGTACGAATTGCTATAGCAACAGATGGGTTCAATCCATATGGTATGACGGCTGCCGCATACAGTTGTTGGCCAATGTTTGTTATTCCCCTCAACCTTCCTCCCGGCGTCATCTTTCAACGACAGAATATTTTCTTGTCCTTGATAATTCCAGGGCCTGAATACCCGGGGAAAAATATGAGTGTGTATATGGAGCCTTTGATGGATGATTTGGTCCATGCGTGGGAAGACGGTGTGTTGACATATGATCGATGTACAAAGACAAACTTCAGAATGCATGTCTGGTATATGTACTCTCTACATGACCTACCGGCATATTCGATATTTTGCGGCTGGTGCGTGCATGGGAAGTTCGCATGCCCGATTTGTCGGTCGACTCTAAAGTTCATTTGGCTAGCTAAGGGTGGAAAATATTCCTCGTTTGACAAGCACCGACAATTCCTTCCTCGGAACCATCCATTCAGGAAGGATAAGAGGAATTTTACAAAAGATGTGTCTGTTAAAGGCTCAGCACCAATTAAAATGACCGGAGCCGATGTTCGTGCTCAATTAGAGTCTTTGCAAATTAATACACAAGGAGCTGGTTTTATCGGATATGGTGAGCATCATGCATGGACTCACAAGCCATGTTTATGGAATCTTCCTTATTTCGATGATCTTCTCCTTCCGCACAACATTGATGTGATGCACACTGAGAAAAATGTTGCCGAGGCCATTTTCGGCACAATCATGGATATTCCTGAGAAGACGAAAGACAATGTCAAGGCCCGACTGGATCAAGCGGTTATATGCAACAGACCTAAGCTCGACATGATACCTCCTAGAAGCGGGAAATCCTGGACGAAGCCAAAGTCTGATTTTGTTCTAACAAGGGGACAAAGGAGGGAAGTACTTGAGTGGTTTCAAACATTAATGTTTCCTGATGGCTATGCAGCTAATCTGAAGAGGGGAGTTAATCTAGCTACTCTGCGAATAAACGGACTCAAAAGTCATGACTATCACATATGGATTGAGCGGTTGCTCCCGGTCATGATTCGTGGCTATGTCCCCGAGGATGTCTGGCGAGTTCTAGCTGAATTGAGCAATTTTTTCCGTCAACTTTGTGCTAAACAGTTGTCTCACACCGTGGTAGCAGACATGGAGACACTAGCGCCCGTGTTATTATGCAAGCTAGAAAAGATCTTTCCGCCCGGTTTTTTCAATCCGATGCAACATATGATATTGCACCTTCCGTATGAGGCCCGGATGGGAGGTCCGGTTCAAAGCCGTTGGTGCTATTCAATTGAGAGATTCCAAAAGATTCTTCGGAATAAATGTAAGAACAAATGCAAAATTGAAGCATCCATAGCTGAGGCATATGTTTTGGAGGAGGTGTCAAACTTCACAACTAGATATTATGCGGACAATCTTCCAAGCGTGCATAATCCACCTGCCCGTTACAATCTTCCAGAAGAAGAATCAAATCTCAGCATCTTCAGAGGCCAACTAGGAAGTGCAAGTGGTGCTGCTAACAAGACCTTACAGCATGAAGAGTGGCGTTTGATTATGTTGTATGTCCTGACAAACCTTTCCGAAGTGGAACCGTACATTGAGGAATTTCATCGACGATTTTGGCGTGGTTCGAGGGAGGCTAACATTGAGGAATCCACTGCCCTTCTTAAGTATGGTGTGGGAAATGGCAATCCCGATTTCATTTCTTGGTTCAAAACTAAGGTATTTCTCAAATTAACTTTTAGTTAGTTATACCTTTCAATTATATCTTATATGCGACTAATATACATGTTCATCGCGTTTAAACCTATAGGGAAGAACCGACACGACAATGAGTTCCGAGTTGAGGCAAGTTGCGAATGGTTGTGCATACAAGGTTAAGACATTCAAAGCTTACGACGTAAACGGCTATCGTTTCCACACAACAAGCCATGAACAGAGCCGACCTAACCGAAGAACCACAAATTCCGGAGTTTTTACTCCGGGCACAGACGGGGTTGACTACTATGGACGACTCGAAGAAATATATGAATTGAGTTTTGATGGGAGCAAACCTCTTAACCCCGTTATATTTAAATGCCACTGGTTCAATCCCAAAGTAGTGAGACAGACTCCCGAACTTGGCTTAATAGAAATTCGTCAAGATACCACCTTGCCGAGTGAAGATGTTTATATTGTGGCTCAACAGGCAACACAAGTTTACTATCTGTCTTACCCGTGCAAAACCGTCGCACGTCTTAAAGGTTGGGATGTTGTGTATAAGGTGTCGCCACATGGTAAACTGCCTGTTCCCAACAACGAAGACTATAACATAGACCCGAACACATACGACGGAGAGTTCTTTCAAGAAGATGGGCTACCAGGCATGTTTGTTATTGACTTGACAGAGACGATGGAAGTAGATAACGAAAGTGGTGCCGATGCCGACGAAGGAGACGAGATTCATAATGGAAGAGACTTAGAACTGCTAGAGAGATTGCACTCAAGCACTCAACGTGATGACAACATTCCACCTCCTGAACAGTTGGACGATTACATCATATCACGTGATAGTGATGACGATACATATGATCCAGCAAATCCGGACGGCGATGACTATTTCTAGCAGCTGTATGAGAATTATGTTTAATTTTAGAATAAATGCGTTTAGAACACATTTCACGGTTTATCTAAAGTGATTTACTCTTTTTCGTAGCAGGTGATTGAAATATGGTGGGGGGTTTAAAGAAATTAATAAGTGCGGTAGTAGGAAAAGGCGGTAGATCCACTCCCTCTCAAGATGAGGTCGGGTCCTCATCTAGACCTCGAGGTAGGAGAACGAAGAAGTCAGCAGTGAGAGGAAAGGCACCCGCGCCCTCGAGTGACACTAGCCATATACCGGCATCCCGTCGCGACGATGATTACGTGCCGGATGAGGAGGAGGAGGAGCAGGCTAGGGTGGAGGAGGAGGAGGAGGTGGGGGCAGAGGGTGGGGAGGTTGGGGCAGAGGGAGAGGAGCAGACTACAGAAGCGGCTGCAGTGTGGTTGCGTGGTCCTTCGTCACTCCCGAGGCGACCAGTGGCAGTAGCTGATCGTCCGCTCATTCGACCAGATGGAAATAGGTAAGTTGTTGTAGAAAGTATATAATATATTCTTTTCGTTAGTTTAATTTTTAATATATACTAATACTTTTTAATGATATCGGGATAGGAACTGGATTATGGTTGAACGAGGAGGTCGTGAGTGCTCACGCCATGTAAACGGTATCCTCGGGCTTCTTATCAAGGAAAAGTTCCCTGGTTTGATATCTTTGGATGGGAGGACGGAGCCGGCGTACTCATGGAGGCACTATGAAAGTGCGCCGGACGCCCCTGACCGAGAAGGGAGACAATTTGCCCACCTAGCCGATCGAGTCAGGGCTGAGCTCTGGGTAAGTTTATTTTCTTAATATATGTGTCAATACTATTAACATGTGAAAACATATAACATTCTATTTACATCCATATGCAGGATTTTTATAGATGTGATGAGGGGTATGCGGATCAGGCTGCCGCAGTTATTAACAGAGCCGCCAAGAAGCTTGTCACCGACATGCATTATGAGGCGCGCATTCAAGCTGTTATTGACTTCTGCGCTCAGCACCGTCGAGAGAGAAAGAACAAAAAGGATGCCCGGACCACCTTTCTGACACGAGAGGAATACATGATGGTAAGTGTATTCTCGTGTATCTTCTAATACTTAATATTATGTCATTAACAAATTCACTTGCATCAAATAGGTCCCTCCACAGTGGTGTGCCGCTCATCTTGAGTGTTGGGGCCAAATTGTTGATAGGTGGTGTTCTGCCGAGTGGCAGAGCAGTCACGAGGCATGCCGCCAGCGACGCCTACTCATGCCGGGGGCAGCACACCATCAAGGCTCGCTGAACCTCGACCAGTTCAGGGCGAGATGGGTATGTAGTTACATGTTTCTTTTTTTCGCTTAATTGCACAATATAACTCTAACTATCTTCTTGTTTCAGTCAACGGCCAATGCGGGTCAGGAATGCTCCCAAGTCATGGCATATGCTCTGGCTCACAAAGGGAGGGCGGTTGAAGGCAATACCTATAATCCAAATGACCCCGCTGAGTCGTACACTAATCGGAATGCATATCAACGCCTCCAAGAATATTCAGAGATGGCAAGGGAAGTGCATGGCGCCGATTATGACCCAATCGCACATGACATCGATGGCGAGGTGGTCATGAGGGCTGGAGGAGGAAAGAGACATGGGCGATATTTGATGGGCGACGGCGCCATTGATACCCGTAGTACCCCCTCTCTATCTGAGGTGAGAGCTCGGAGCTCGACTTCCGGTCCGGGTATACGTCCTCGCCGAGACACATCTATGGGTCTGATTGCTGATCTACAGGTTAGTTCATTTTCATTAATCATCGAACACTTCACATTGTTTGTTTGAGAACATTAACTCTGAAATAATGTTTTGTAGGCCCAACTAAATGAAGAAAGATCACAAAGGACCGAGTGGCAGACCCAGATGGAGGCTCGGCTGCAGGCTCAGATGCAAGCTCAGATGCAAGCCGAGATGCAGACCCAGATGCAGCAGTGGTTTGCGCAGATGGGTGGATCTTTCTCAGGTCATATGGGTCTGCCTGGACTTCCTCCTCAACCTCAACAATCTCCACGGACTCCACAGAGCGGCAATGTGAGTTTCTAATATTGTTATTGTCGGTTTTGTTATATACAAGTGTTCTAACTATTTTTTTTTCAGTTTCATCCATCGGCAGCAGGATCAAACACGCAGCCATCTCCACACACTGGTCATAGCGGTAATGATAATTTGTGAGGCGTGGTGTGAGTTGTCGTGATGAATTTGTTAATTAACTTAAACTTGTCACCGTTAACGCGAACTTGAACTTGTGTATCAATTTGAACTTGTATTTGTGACGTGAACGTGAAATTGTGATGTGATCGTGAAATTTGTGATGTAAATGTGATTTTTGTGATGTGTATGTGATTTCTGTGAATATCTGTGATTCAGTGTGAATTTTGGGGCAAAATTTGTGAATAAATGTGAATTTGTGATGCATTTTGTGATTGAATGTGTTTTTCGGATGAAATATGCAAGAAATAAATGAAAAAAAAAATTAAAAATTTTTTGCCGAGTGTTACACTCGGCAAAGCCACCTGCAGTGCACAGAAACGTGCCACGTGGCACGTTTCTGTGCACTCTGGGGAGGCTTTGCCGAGTGCCTCCACGTGGCACTCGGCAAACCCCCTTCGCCGAGTGCCACATGGGGCACTCGGCAAACCCTGCCAGTGCCACGTGCCCCCCCCGAGCCCCCTTCGCCGAGTGCCCCACGTGGCACTCGGCACACCCCCTTCGCCGAGTGCCACGTGGGGCACTCGGCGAAGCCCCTCGCGCCACGTGCCCCCCCCCGAGCCACCTTCGCCGAGTGCCCCCCGTGGCACTCGGCAAACCCCCTTCGCCGAGTGCCACGTGGGGCACTCGGCGAAGCCCCGTTAACGGCCACCCCGGCCGTCAACCGGCTAAGTTTGCCGAGTGCTATACGTGGCACTCGGCGAAGTCTATATTGCACTCGGCAAAGACTTCGCCGAGTGCCCGATAAAAAGCACTCGGCGAACCCTCACGTCGCCGACACAGCTATCGCCGAGTGGGGTTCGCCGAGTGTGGCACTCGGCGAAGCCTTTGCCGAGTGCAAAAGAGGCTTCGCCGAGTGCCCTAGGCACTCGGCAAATAACTGTATTCCCGTAGTGCGTGAAACAAGAAACAAAAATGTTACTGTGCTATAGCTGTCTCCTGTTCATCGTAATGCACGGGATTTGTTGTAAGTGCTGCATATCTTCAAGAATCGGCTAATCTTCAGCATCTGTTTAGATAAGGTTCTTTTTCATTGTATCTGAGTATTTTTGATGATTTAAACTGGCTGTCTTTGTGATGATAATTTCCTAAATTCTGTATAACCTCTCTAGATGTGATTAAATCAAAAATCAGTTTAGATTTTAGATAAACTCATGCCTAGGCATCTTCTGTTTTTGGAGTGCTAGTTTAAACCTGTGATTTGCGTTGACACTTTGCTGCCTCATGTGGTCATTCATGTATGAATATGATTTGAAGTAGTTTGTGTGGGTGATATGCTGATGAACTGATATTATTTTTCCTGCTAAGTGAATTACATTCAGCTATTTCAATTCTCTCAGAATTCCTGGTTAGCTTTTGTTCAAATCTGTATATCTTGGGTTGTTCAACTAGGTTATATCTGTCTAAAATCTGCTGAGTTGAGTTATACTCCAAATCTGTTCTGACTTCATTGATTTCTGAAAGCTACACATGTGTGTTCCTGAGTTTGTGTTAGTATTTTATCTTTAGAACATTTGAGCTGTGCACATGCAATCAAATTTTTCTTATTAGCAAGAGGGTAAGATGATGTTCTAGTTTTCTCTGAATTATATTCAGTGTGCCATGGACTTGTGCTGCTTGTGCTACAGGGCTTCCAATACTTCTGTTCACCGTCATGAATCATGACTAGTACTTTATCAGTTCAGAAATCAATTGATATACATGTTGTTGAATTAGAAATATCTAGTGTTTGAATTAGAACAGAAATTGGTGTATATTTCTTGAACTGTTTCTCGAGTAGTCATTATCTTAAAGGAAATGATGTTAATGAATAGTGAAGTGTTGTGGTATTCAAACCTGCTACTGATAATCATCCGACAATTCTGATTTGTCACAAATAGTGTGAATTCAAAACTGCTTTGAGTTTAAAACTGAGATTCCTGTTCTTCAGATTGAATCTGTACTCGAATTGGTTTGATGAAAAGTAATTCATGGTCAGAAATTAATTGGTACTTCCTTGTCGGATTTGCTACAGTTGCTACAAAAGTGTTTACTTAACAAGATTCTGAATCTAGTGTTCTATGTGCTGAATACTCAGATTATTGCTTTGTTGACAAGGTTTGATATAAAATTTGCTGATCTGAAATTTGATTGAAGTCAATAGTTTCAATTATTATTCACCATCCGAAAAGTTCAGAAGTGTTAGACTCTCAATTGTGATTGAGTTAAATCGTTTTGATTCATTTTTACACTTGATTTTGGTATCTAGGGTGAGTGTTCTGGTAGCAGTCGTTTGAGAGGTTTGAATCTAAGTTGTTTTGTGATTTTTCATCTTGAGAAGCTTGATTTTTGTACTGTGTTGAATTGGAATTTGAATTTGTGTTTTAGAGGTGCGTTGGGTGATTTGATTAGGTCATCACTTCGAAAGAAATTGTCGAGGCATCTATTCACCCCCCTCTAGTCACCATTCCAATCCCACATGACCCAAGTGTGAGGGCACATTTCTGTGTCAACAGATAGACTCTCAATCTTTCCATTGGCCATGGCACGCTCACTCTCAAGCTCATATATCCTCTTCTTAGCCCCTCTAAGTAGTTTCTCCCGATATTTTAACTCTTGACAGTTCTCTTCAAGTAATTCAATGACTTTTTGTTCATAGGAAGATACCTTCTTATCGTCGTCGTCATCGGAGTTATCGGGGGAGCCCTTATCTTCTTTATCCCCAAGAGCCATTGTGCAGACGCTCTTGCGGGATATTCGGCTATGGTGTGAGCTGTTCTTTGGCTTGTCCCCAAAGGCCATGAAGCAGAGGCCCGCCGGAACATCCTTGTCCTTCCCCTTCTTGATCACGATCTCCTCATCGCTTGAGCTTGATGAAAAGGAAGAAGATGATGATCTCTTGGAGTAGCTTCTCTCAATCTTGACGAAGAAGGCCTTGTCTCTCTTCTTGTTCTTGCGCCAGTAGTCCTTCAAGGCCTTTCGAAAGAACCTCATCTTGGGCTAGCCCTTTGTGAAGGTGGAGCTGTCGTGCTTGTTGGAGTCATAGGAGCCACCGCCGGTGCCCTTCTTATGTGTGTTCCTCTTGGGGCAGTCGACAATGAAATGACCTGGATCGCCACACTCAAATCAACCATGTTTTGTGCCATGTCATTTGAACATTCTTTTATCATAGGCACGACGAACAAAACTATTGAAAAGTCAAAGGTCATCATCTCCTAGCAAATCCAATTGGTCCTCAGTGATAGACATCAAAGAGTACAAAGGACAACTCAAAGCAGTAGGTGTCGCAAGGGCTAGGGTTTTGGATCCAGAACTAGTGAAATTTGATCTCAATTAGATATCAACCTCTGAGGCCTTGAGCTTGCTGAAAAGCTCTACGACAGTCAAGGTATCATAGGAAGCACTCTCAACAATAGAGGATACCTAGATCTCCTAGATCTTCGGGTCGAAGGTATGAAGAACCTTGAGCACCTGTTCATGATCTAAGACCATCCGATCATGACCAGCCTTGTTAGCCCGAAGCTTGTTAATGATCGACTGAAAACGACCAAACAAAACTTCAACAATTTCACCCGACTTCTGTGAGAAGTTTTCGTATTCTCGCCGGTAGGTCTGGTAGAGCCTAGCCTTGACTTGAGCTATCCCCTCATGGTTTGCCTGGAGAGTAGCTCAGATCTCTCGAGCAGTGTTGAGATGGCTAATGCACTCAAACTCACTGGGACATAAACCAGAAACTAGTATGTTCACTGCCTTGTTTTTCTGGTCATGTAGAGCGACTATCTCAGGAGTAGTACGCTCTATAGCCGGAACCACAATAAAAGTAGCATGAACACACAAATCCCATATCCCTGAGCTCTGGCTCAATAGATAGGCTCGCATGCGAGTCTTCAAATAGTTGTAGCCAAAAACCTCAAGGGACGGAACCTTGCCAGAAGAAGTCATGATCGCTACCTTGGGTTAGAACCGGTTAAGGTATGGAAAAACCCTAACCAGGCTCTGATACCACTTGTAGGATCGAGAGTAGTGACCAGAGGGGGGTGAATGGGCGCCTAAAAAATTCTTTCGAATTAATGGCCTTCTCCTAACACCCAACGCACCTCAAGAGATGACCAAAACATAGACCAAAAACACCAATGAAAATAGCACTATCAATCTCCTGTCAGATATGGTATGATGCGTCAGTCTAAGATATCATAAGCGCTAAAAAGAATTTAGCCCAAAAACTACCGGTGCCCTAAACGAAAAGACACCACAAAAGTGTTTAAAGGCAGATCAACAATTCATTTAACTCTAAGGCATTTCAAGCATCACAAGTGTAACCATCCTGGGCATTTAACCAGACAAAGTAAATGCAGATGATAAATTGTGCTTGCGGTAAAGTGATCTATTCAGAAAATTAAAGTAATAACACGTGAAACAAGAAACAAAAATGTTACTGTGTTATAGTTGTCTCCTGTTCGTGCATTGTGTCGAACACCTCCTCTGCATAGCCACTGCTAACAGGCTTCTCACTGCTTCTAGTCCTATGCCGGTGGCTCCACGCGGCAGTGCCTCGCGGAGAAGACCACAGCTTCAGCAGCATCGTCTGGTGGCTGGCGCCAGTTCACTAGCGAAAAACCAAAGTGTCGGTCAAAGAACTGAGTAGATGCCCAGTGATCGATGGAGGCGCCAAGGCGCTCAGCACTGAGGATAGAATAAAAATTGAAGCGCTGATTTGCCAGAGAAAACCAGAGGTAGCTACAGCGGCATCCACAAGTGAGAGCACAGGAACTTCCAAGAAAAACCGAAGGAAAACCGATTGCCGCATACTATAGAAAAACTAGAACAGGAGCAGTGATTTGCTTAGGTGCAATTTCTACTAATGTATGAGTAAATACTGTTCGGAGGTGAAGAACAGGGAAGGGCCAGAGAAAAGCTGAAGAAATTATCTAGAAAATTGGTAAAGTGAACTCAGATTTTTAAAGTGAATGAGTTAAGGAAACCCTAGGGGATTTGGGACCCTATTTATTGGAAGCCCAATAAATCAGGAAAATCCCAATATACCCTTAGGGTTTTCTACAGACGCCGAAATAAACTAGAAAATACCAAAATGCCCTGAGGATTTTACAGACTCGACTAACACATACTGTGGGCCTAAAAGGCAAAATAGTAAAATCATATCTAAAGGTAACTTGTCCTGATGCAGAGCTTTCGTAGCTGCTACGACTTCTCTTCAAGACCGTCTAATATCCGATGGGTGGTTTGGATAGTTGAGTCGGTTTTACGCCAAAACCGACAAAGCATCCGTTGTCTTCGCACTGGGTACCCGGATTGGGTCGGCTCGATTCCGCAGCTCCCTCAGCTCAGCAATCGCTTGTCGCCAGTTTACCTGGGTTATACCCTTCAACAGACCAGCGGATCACCTGTCATTCCTGGCCCATGTACCTGGATTGGGTCGGCCTGACTCCGTGGCCCCTCTGCCCGGCAGTCGCTCGCCGCCCGTGTACCTGAGTCACACGTGGCCCATGATACGACAGGGTTCGTCTCCTCTTCGTCTCCTCTCTCTCTCTCTTTATTGTTGACTTCCATTGACAATCACTCATCACATCTGGAGCCATGGGGCCCATGATCTTCAACATGGCTCCTCAATAGTGGTGTTCGTTAATCTTCGCAATAGCCAAGTCATAGTGGGTCATGACGACATGGCTAGAGCAAAGGCATTTGGCAATCTCTATAGATTTTTATATCCAGAGAAGGCAAATATCTTTATTGATAAATAATATCAAAGACTTATCTCGCCTCTAGATAAAATAGTCTGAGATGCTCGATATTCTAGGAGTTCACCAGGATCCCGGGGGAGTGACTTCAACGATGATGAAGGGTCCCTCCCACGAGGCCGAGAGCTTGTGGGTCTCGACCAGCGACTGGACTTGGCAAAGGACCAAATCTATGACCTGGAATGAGCGGTGATATATGTTTTGGTCATGATACCTCCAAAGGCATTGCTGGTACCGGACAGTCTGTATCGAAGCAGCCAGTCGGGCCTCTTCAAGACTGTAAATGTCTTCTTCTCGGGTCCACTTGGCTGCGCCTTCTTCATACTGGAGTATCTTGGGGCTCTCGTGTATCATGTCCACTAGGAGGATGGCCTCGGACACATAAACCAGAAAGAAGGGGTTCTGACTGGTGGCTTTGCTATGCTGAGTGCGGAGGCCCTAGAGAACGGCGGGTAATTCTTTCATCCAGCGGCCGCCGTAGTCGTGAAGAGGATCAAACACTCTTTCTCTGAGCCCTTCCAAAATCATTCTATTGGTGCGCGCTCGACCTACCCATTGGCTTGAGGGTGCGCGACCGAGGCATGCTTGACTTCAATGCACCATTCTTCACAGAATTCCCAAAAGTCATTGTGTTGGGGGAATAAGTTTTCCCTTGGACAGGGGCCAAATGAAGTCAGCCTCCGTAGGCCTTCGGTCTAGAGCTTGACACTGTCGAAGCAGTTTCTCTACGGCCAAAGTTATTTCCAAGTCATATAGTCCAAGCCTCCAGACTCCTTTAGGAGCCCTTCCAAAATATCTGTACTTCGCTACAGTGTAGAAGCCATACCGGGGGCCCCTCTGCCCCCAGTATGTCGTTTAGCTGTTCAGAAGTGACGTTTATCTGACATGTCTGTAAAGCTGTAAAGCACTTTGTATAGTAGACTAGTCTCTTTTCCCTTCTTGCCCCTATAAGCCTATGGCTTAAAGAGGACGTTTAGGTCTTTTCCTTTGGCCTGCGTGCCTATAAAAGCTAGGCCAAGCCCTTGTAATAGTTCAGTTCCTCTAGGGCCATGAGATCCTCTGGATCCATTAGATTCAACCAAGGCATACTATGCCAAATCCACCATAAACTGGACGTAGGGCTATTATCCCTTTGGGGAGGTTCGGACCAATATAAATCTGTTCTCCTTCTGAGAGAACCCTTCGAGGTTCATTTTACACACCATATACACATACAAAACCTGTGTTGTAGCTAACAAAATTGCTACAACACATTGGCCATGAACTAGGTCCCAAGATCTGTGATGATCTGATTCGGGACTCCGAACCGGTAAATTATCCCTTCGATGAATTCTGCGGCCTTCTTGGCGGTACTAATATTCAGTGGTATCACTTTGATCCACTTGGTGAACTTGTCGATGGCCATGAATAGGCAGTCGTACCCTTGAGGAGCCTTTGGCAATGGTCCCATCATATATAGCCCCCAACAAGCAAACGACCAAGAGGACAGGATGGTTGGAAGAGCTTGGGCAGGGATGTGGTTTTGGTTGGCAAAGAATTTACAACCTTTGTAGCTGCGAACCAATCGGCAAGCATCTGAGTTAGCCATCGACCAATAAAACCTGGCCCAAAATGCCTTGCCAACCAGCGTACGAGCTCCGACATGGTTCCCATAGGTCCCGGAATGAATCTCTTCCAGGATCTTCAGCCCTTCGGCCTTGGTGATGCATTTTAGCAATACTCTGGTGGACGCAACTCTTTTGTATATATCTGATCCAATCAAGACATAATACATTCTCCTTTAGGATAATCGAATGGCGGCATCTCTGTCTTGAGGGGTCTTGGATGTGAGGATGAAATCGATCAGTGATTGGCGCCAGTCTTATTCTTCGTCAGTGATGATCATGACAACTAGATTGGTCTTGTCTTCTAGACAACGCTGATCTTTATTCTTGACAGACGACTTTGATAGTTCTTGAAGAAAAGTTCCGCCGGGAACCATCATCCTAGATGACCCGAGCCTTGCCAGCGAGTCGGCAGTTGAGTTCTTATCTTGAGGGACATGATGGAACTCTAGGCTGCCGAACATGGCTTCTAGCTTATGGATCTCCTGGCAACAAGCATCCATTTTGTCACTGACGTAGGACCAGTCCTTGTTCATGTGGCTGACCACCAACTTGGAGTCTCCGTAAACCATGAGCCATCTAATCCCGAGGGAGACAGCAAGGCAGAGACCGTGGAAAAGAGCTTCATATTCTACCGCATTGTTTGATGTAGTGAAGGACAAGCAGATAATATACTTAAAGTCTAAGCCTTGGGGGGAAGTCAAAAGTATCATGGCCTCCACCCCTTCTAGGCAGAGAGATCCGTTGAAGTGGAGGGTCCAAAAATCCTGAATAATGTCTCCAGGCGGTAGCTGATGCTCAGTCCATTCGGTGATGAAATCAACGAGTGCCTGCGACTTGATGGTGGTTTGTGGCTTGAAGTTGATGGCATGCTCCCCGAGCTAGATGGCCCATTTAGTGATTCGTCTGGTGGCATCCCGATTCTAGAGGATGTCACCGAGGGGGAACTCAGTGACCACCTCTATGGAGTGGGATTGGAAGTAATGCTTGAGCTTCTAGGCGGAGATGACGACGGCTCACAGAAGCTTCTGCACCTAGGGATATTGGATCTTCGAAGGCCCTAGCACCTATGATATGAAGTACACTGGCCCCTGGACTAGGTATGTGAGTCCTTCTTCAGGTCATTCGATTACCAGAGCGGTGCTGACCACATGAGTGGTGGCAGTGATGTATAGGAGGAGTGTTTCCTCCTATGTGAGCATGGCGAGTGTCAGTGGAGAGGTCAAGAACTTCTTGAGGTCAGAGAACGCCTGGTCAGCTTCCTCCATCTAGGCTATTGATAGAAAAAAATAGCATTAAATGGCCAAGATTGTTGAAATATCAATTTTGGTAATATGAGCCGAAAATATGCAATTCCTAGTACAGGGCGAAGCCCTGAAGTGCTGGAGGCCCAACTGCATGGGGCCTCGGTGGCCTTTTAGCGGCCTGCTTCATAGGCTTGGCTACTGCCCGAAGGCCCTCAGGTGGCTTGCTTCATCGAAGCTTCGGCCCAAGGAGCAGGCTTCGGTGGGCTTACCGAAGGACCACTTCGGGCAGGCTTCAGATAAGGAGTCTGATACAGATTCTGGTTGTTTTTATCTCTAATCTTGATTAGGCCTAATATTATAAGATTAGAGTTAGAGATAAGAAGACTAGCCCATATAAATATAGGGTGAGGTTGGTTCATAGGACCCCCAACACTAATCAATCACAAAGCCCTAGCTTTGAACCGTATTCTTTACTTTCCGCATTAGTATCAGTACACCTTCGTGGGTTTTCGCTGGAAGCCCTCCGTCGACCATGCCGTAATAGTGGTAAGCCTAGTTGGTTTGCCCGTGAATCTTCCATTAATCTACGTAACAGATTGCTATCACCTTGTTGGGCTCGCTTGTGAACCATCCGTTAATCTACATAACAGATTGCTATCTTCGTTTTGTATACTGCAACACTTAGTAATTCGGTCTAGAGGCCGAATTGGCACTTGATATTTGTTCTGTTGTAGGTTTCACATTCGGAGCCCCTTCGCTGAAGTTTTTCGGAGCTAGGAAAATAGTTTCGGAGGCTGCTAGAGCACCCTTCGGCAAGACTTTGCTCCATCCATTTGTGCCAGATCCATCACGCTGTTGTTGGTCTGGTCAAGTCCCATGCGCCGGAGCCACTTGGCATTGGAGTTGTTTCGTGCTAGAGTCATGCCAATGCTCCGGACCGGGCGTAGTCACGCCAGCACTCCACGTTGGATTTTGTTGTGTCAAGAGGCTTCACACCAGATCCTATTGTTCGGAGGCAATTTCACGTCGTGATCTATTCGGAGCCTGTCTTTGGCCAGATCAACCCAAACGCCGAAGGTTACCTTCGGCGCACCCTTCACACTAGACGCCGAAGGACCCCTTCGGTTACCCTTCGCACGGTATACTCCAAAACAATCAGGCTCCGTTCAGCCGATTGTATTATTATATATATATTGGCTATTTGGATTATTTCTGTGTGATCTGATTACTTGGCAAATCCACCCTTCCTTGCCACTGTTGAGGGTAGTCGGAATGCAACATCAGTGTTGTATTATGCCTAGGCTCATCCCTAAGTATCCACACACTTTTGGATCATCGAACTGACCCAAGTGCGGGGGCACATTTTCGTGTCAACACACTTTTTGAGGACTCCGCTGGGGACTGTTGCGCCAACATGACAAGTACATCTACATCGGCTATGGGTACTTCCGCGATGACTGCTACGTCTACAATGCCAATGGCTCCCATGGGGGCACAGAGATCGATAACCGCAACATCATGGCGTCCACCCTTGAAGATATCCCTAAGGAAGGACGGGCGGAGATCGAGGCAAATATAAGAGAGCTCCAAGATCTCATGCTCGGGAGCTATGTCAGGACACGCGCAGGCTTCATCAAGCGCGACATCAACATCTCTGACCTTGCCTGGACTAAGGTAGCACCAGTCTCGCCTCCTTTATCTTCTTTAGAAATTGAGCAAAAGATAGCCGCATCGGTAGATCAATCCATTAGCGCTTCACTAGCCAACCATCTAGATTCGGCAGTTAGCTCTCATGTAGAGGCAATGTTTAGAAGGTTCAGCTTTACTGAGGTCATTCCTCCGACTCCAATCGCTAGCGAACCCCCGGTAAACCGCATTTATAGTTTCACCGACGGAAGTACTAGCAAAGCTTTCATGACTCCGTCCTCGACGTCTATGGCCGAGATGAGTCACTACAATTATGGCGAAGATAGCACTGCTTATTATGTGCTGCCTCCACCTAAGCTTGCGCTAGCTTCTGCCGCGCTGCGTGCGCCGCATGCTCCTACACAAACGCATAGACCTGAGCACATCGTATATCCCGAGACAGCACGTGAGGAAGACCCCCGCGGCCGACATGCTGACATACCACCGCGTGTCACGCCCCCGCATGTGAGACGCACACAGGCAGGAGGCTAGGACGATATTGAAGAGCAGATCTGTGCGCTGTTTAGGGAGTGCACCAACTTCGCACCTAGAGATCGGGCTATGGTTTACCGAAAACCTTACCTCGATCAATTCGAAACCATACCCTACCCACACGGCTATAGAGTCCCTAAATTCACCAAATTCGACGGCGAGGGTAACAAGACCACACTAGAACATATCAGCTAGTTCTTGGCACAGTGTGGAGAAGCTGGTGGGTTAGACGCATTAAACCTTAGATTGTTTTCTCTTTCACTATCCAGCACCGCTTTAACTTGGTTTTCGGCAAAGGGTTGGACAAAGACCCCTTTCCCGTGAACACCATCGACCTCGATGAGAAGAAGGTTCTGATTCGGCCAGAACAAGTCGGGTCATCCAAGGGGAAAGCGATTGTTATTGGAGAATCACACGCACACACACTCATACCGAAGAACCCCGAAGTAGGAGTGTGGAAAAAGAACATCAACACGTCTCCTTCGGCTAGAAATCACAAAAGTCAAAGGTTACATACCAGATGTTGTTGAGCAAACACCAGAAGAAAGCCGAGAAAACAGGCCCCCGACCAAGAATGCTAAGAGAGCCAAAGGGGCCAAGACAGTCAGGCCCTTCCGAGGGTGAGTTCGGACCCCAACAGCTGAACCCCCCGAAGGGTTAGTTCGGACCCCAGTGGTCGAACCCTTCACATAGCGAGTTCGGACCCCAATGGCCGAACCATCCGCTAGGTGAGTCCAAACCCTAGTGGCCAATCCCACCTCCACTTTGGGCGATCCCCCGATGGGAGACTTCGGCCCACAGTGGCTGAACATACCTCTGGCTTGGTAGGACCCTTCGCTGATATGGTCCAAAATACCTTCTATATGGCTGACCCCCCCTCCGGGCAATGGGTTTAGCCCATGGTGGGTGAAGCCGCTAGAGCCGCTGATGCCTCCACCATACTACTGGGCAGGATCCCCGTGGGCTCCAAACTACACCTCGCCGCCGGAGTACCATTTGCAGTATAACATTGCCCCTGTTTTCCTTCGGAGTATTATGATTGGCAGGGACAAGCAGACACGGCGAAGGGGAACATTTTCCATAGGTTGTCTGAAGAGGCGAGGGACAGGGAGTCTAAAGCTATCAGAGTCAGAGTAGGGTCCCAGGAAGTCCGAATCCAGAAGCCCCCCTCGCCAAAGCCCGATGGAGGTAACTCCCCTAGTCCGGCCGAGGCCATTGCCGAAGTCCAGTCCAATCGGCCTAACGAGGCCGGTCCGACTGATTCGGTCCGTAGAGAGATCCCTACCAAGCGCTAAAAATATGAGGTCGGCCCGAGTAATGCCCATTCAGCCAGAAATCACAGAAACAAATTTGTGGCGCTTGGTACCAAGCCACAACCATTTTGGGCACCTCCTGGCATGTCCAAATCACAAAAGAGGTGCCTACAATGCCTGCGGTTGTAGGAGATGCGCGAGAAGAACACCGAAGATGAGCGAGACGCCATATTCGAGGAAATCCGCCTTCGGCTAGTCATGAAGAAAGTATGGAAGCCCAAGCTGGTTTGGACAAACAACCCGGCTCCTATTCCGAGCAACGATGACGACGACATGCTCCACGACGACTACACGCCCATCTCTGAGGGGGCCGCACCTCAGGCAATGGACATAAATGTCGTCATGCTTCCCACTGAGTTTGCTCTGCCACAAGACGAGGCCGAGGTCACTCAGTTGAACCTCAGCCGCAAGATGCTATTTTCGAGAAGCCTGAGGATATTGCTCATCACCTAAAGCCCCTCTACGTCAAGGGTCACATTTACGGGAAGCCGATCTCTAGGATGCTTGTTGACGGTGGCGCCACTGTCAATTTAATGTCATACTCTCTTTTGAAGAAACTCAGTAGGGGCAAAGGGAGGTCAGAGATCTTTGCTGCTACCAATGAATCCTCTTGCCAGCCGAAGCCGCAAGACAAACCTAGAGATTCCAAGGTCCTGGTAGCCTTCGGAAGTGTCAACTTCCAACTTCATAACGAGTACTTGAAGTGCTTTCCGGAAAAGGCAAACAACGACTGGTGGTATACCAATTGGATATTCCGGTGGTTCTACGCCGAAGTCGGGGAAGATTCCAGCCTTACGGGGCCTCTGTAAGAGATATGATATCAGAAGGAGGACGATGTTACTCTGGACCCAAGCTTGCTATCAACGCTGCTTGGGTTACTTTCTTCGGTGGCCAAGCGCATGAGTATGCGAGACTTGGCCGAGGAATTAATCGGTCTTTCGATCCCTCCTCTCAGAGCTGAGTGGCCGATAGTGTTTCAGAATGCTTTAGAGGGAGAGCTTCGAAGCTTGGGTAAGTCTTCGTACTTTCTGCATTAACACTGATTAGAAAACATATAACATACTTAACAGAATGCTACCTTTTTCAGTGGCTCCTTTGGTGCTAGACTCGAAGCAAATTGCCAGAGCTACAGAACGGGTGCTCGGAGCCCTTACTGTAGTCGAGAAGCAGCGGAGGGTGGAGCTGGTTGGGCGCTGGGAATGCTCCAACCAAGTGTGGAGTGCTCTTGGAATGGAGCCTCCTCCCCTGCCAGACTTTGACTCGATGGGAGCGGTCTCTCGGAAAAGAAAAATCACTAACGAGACCTCCAAGAAGGCTGTGAAGACTCCCATCAAGAAAGAGAAAAAGACAGCCAAGCTCCCCACACCTTCGTCTTCACCATTTTCTCTTGGTATCTAGAGCTCCTCTTTTGAGGAGTCAGAAGAGAGGGAGTCAAATGTGTAGATGGGAAGGGAGCTTGAATGTTACCTGCTGTAGCGTGACGAGGGTGAGTCTCAAGCCGCAGTTGAAGACTCCCTTCGGGAGGCTGTGGAAGCTGAAGTTGTAGCCCCCTCCGAACCTATCGTGGTTGACTTAGAGCCAGAGTTAGGAAATCCTAGCTCGACCGTGATTAGAGTGGTAGTGACAGAAGCCATGGCTTCGACTTCGGCTACTCCTGCACAGACTTCGAGTGATGACCTTGAAGAATACCTCGAGATGTATGAGTTTCTGGGGGACCCCGAAATCCTCCCTCAAGGTGTGGACGGAGTGATGATCTCGGAACTCTTCCTTTGAAATTCCTGAAATGACTTCACTGTATCAACAAATAATTAATGAATACCTTGAATTTTGCAGATGCATCGAGGAGTGGCGTGGCTCCAGCCATTGGTTGAGCTTTGGCTCCACTCGAAGTTGAGGCTCCGGTTGAGGTAGTGGCTTCGACGACTGAATTTGTTTCGAGTGAAGTGACTCCACCCGAAGGAGCGACGATCGAAGGAGGATCCACTCCAGCTGAAGCAGCAACTCCAGTTTTTGTACCGAGGAGATGCAAGGGCAAGACAGGTCTTTGCCCTCACCCCTCTTTGACGATGACACCTTCATCCAACGATCCTTCAGTGAGTGCTTCAGAAGAAGACCCCACTGAAGATGATCAATGGGCCCTGTCTTGGCTCCCCCTACTTACTCCATTCTTGGAGCAGCGGACAGGGCTTCGAACTCTTTTGGAACCCTTTGCAGAAAAGTGCCAAGAGGTCAGGAGCACGAAACTAGTTTCTATCTTGAGTGAAGCCAGTGGATCGGAGCTTGACTTGGCACTCGAAAGGGCTGCCCTTCTGGTATGCAACATACAATAAATATATTTAGTTAGTAAAAATTGCATTGTACTCAATTTGCTTTTTTGCAGCAATTCGTCCTCGCTGGAGCAGCAGCGACTTCCAATGAGATCGAAACCAATCGTCTCAAGAGGAAGGTTACAACCCTTTAGAATGTCCCCAGGGGCTCCGAAGAAAAGACTTTACAACTAGAGGAATAGCTCCTTGAAGAGCGGAGGGCGAAGGCCATTGCGGATGAACACTCTGGTCCAAACAGCAGACCTGCGCTGCACTCAGATCTTCAATGGATGAAATCTAAGCTGAGTGTATGGTGCTAAGGGACGAAGTTGAAAGGCTTCGAAAAGTAGAGTTAGACTCTTACGCTCAGCTAGTAGAGCTTTAGAATTCAGTCAAACAAGGGATGTCTCAGAAGAACTACTTATTATCAAGGATAGCTAAAATCCCCGCTTCTGCTGCAGAGCTAACGAAGGCCGAGGAGAAGCACATCATGATAGCTGATCAAACTATGGACACCCTCTGGGGTGTTCTGGAATATTTTGGTACGATGTGTCCTTCATCTTCATCTGCGGCAACTGAGCCCCTTGAACAGAAGCTGAAGATGATCCAAGCGGCAACAAGGATGATGAAGGCCTCCGGGACTTGCTACTGAGAGATCTCCTGGCAAGTAGCCAGGATCGGAGTACTTCGACACCTCGAAACCATCAGGGTTTCTGTTGCTCCAGTGGGGGGTTCGATGCCGGTAGGCTTTGCCGATGAAGATTTGTTGCGTCCTTCTTTGGATGTTGCTTCTGCCTAGGAAGCATTACGGGCGACCTGGAAAACAGATCACAAAGCTGCGGCCAAGGCTTGGATCGACGAGGCTCGTCGGCAGAAGCAAGCTTAGATGAAGCCTCTAGCTCCGACTCCACTAGCTCCACCAACCGACCCGCAGGTCTAGCTCGTGGGCGCTTAGACATGTACGAGAAGTATTGTAAAGCCCTTTTATCTTAATGAATGAAAAGTTTATAAATTAGAAGTCTTTGCTTAATGAAGGGCTTCGCCAGCAGTGGGCTATCCTCGAAAGCTTAAGGCCTTGCCGGCGTTCGTGTTTTTCTGTTCCTCGAGGGGAACAAGGGGAAATAGCAACTGATATTCAAAACAAAGTCCTAGATTATATTAAAGAAGAGAATAAGGAAGTAGCATCTTCATCCTCAGAGTATGTAGATTGGTCTAACTCGGAGTACCAAGTTGAAGACCCAACAGAGGCTAGCTCTGAAAGACTTCTATCCTGGGCTGAACTTCAAGAAGAGCAGAAAAAGCTGCAAGCTTCGAAGAAGAAAGGCACTTGGACTAAGAGGAAAGTTTTGAGAACTTCGGGCTCCGAAGACCGAAGCGGTCCTAGAAGTAGCTCTAGAGGTCGGAGGGGTCTTCGTTTTTATTTAGGCTTAGAACAGAATTTTTCTAAATGTAATGTAATATGATTGCCCAATTAATATAGTTTGTTTCAGAAGCATCACTTGATTGTTCCTTATTCACCTGATGCTTCGCATAACACTTCATAATCATAATCTACTCTTTCGTAGAGTTCTTTGAACTATACATTCGTATTGTGATGTTTATAAATTTTGGAACTAAATGTTTCATTGGGCCGGAGCCTTGAAACCTTCCTTAGACTCTTCTACGGATCCTAACAACCTAGAGCCTAGAATCCGTAGGCTTTGGCCACCTTTGGCTCTTTTACAGAATCCTTAAACCGATGGTTCGAAGGCCGTTTGTTGGGTTCCGATGAAATATGCTTACCTTCGTAAGCATCTTCGTTCCCTTGATGCGTCCACCAGGGGTAAGGAATATTTGAAGAGTAAGCATAATTCGAACCTCCATCTTTATTTAACTCAAAAAGGTACTTTACAATTGATTACAAGGAGCCCCTAAGCGTAATAACGTTTAAGGTGCTCCACATGCCATGCATGCTTCAACACTTTCCCTTCTAAATTAGCTAACTTAAACGACCCGAGGCACCCTGTGCGTAGGATAATATATGGTCCTTCCCATTTGTTTCCTAGCTTCCCTGGAGCAATTACACTTCGTAGCACCAAATGACCTGCTCTAAGCTCATTCACTTTTATCTTCGGGTCATATCATGCCTTCGTTTGGTCATGGTACTTCATCAGATTGGTGACAGGTCGAAGCTTTGTTTATTCTGACAAGTCCAGCGAAGTGTTTCTTTCATCATCATCCCTAGGCTCCGTTACACGAAGGGATCCACCTTTAAGCTCCGTAGGAGTCATGGCCTCATCTCCGAATAACAGCGTAAATGGGGTGAAGCCCGTGGACCTAGCTTGAGTGGTCTGAATGGACCATAAAATCTTAGGAAGCTCTTCGGTCCATAGCCCCTAAGATAACCCAACAATCCTTCGATTCAAACCAGAGAGAATATTTCCATTTGCCCGCTCGATGGCTCCGTTGGATTGGGGGTGGCGAACAGCTGCGAAGCTTAACTTGATGGTCAATCCTTCACAAAACTCTTTAAAAGGCTCGGCTTCAAATTGAGTGTCATTATCAACAGTTAACTCCCTAGGCACTCCGAACCTGCAAATGATATTCTGCAAAAAGAATTTCTGTACATTTCTTGAAGTGATAGCAGTTAAGGGCTCAGCTTCGACCCATTTAGAAAATTATTCGATTGCTACCATCGCAAATTTCAAGCTTCCTTTTTCCATTGGAAAAGGGCTGATGAGATCCATTCCCCATCGTGCCATTGGCCATACCGGAGAAATAACTTGAAGAGGTGTCAGTGGATGATGGCTCCGCCTACCCATCCACTGGCACCCTTATAATTGTTGGCCAATAAAGCCCCTGACGAACTGTCTTCCCCGCTAGAGCACGAGGGGCTAGATGGCTGCCGCATAGGCCTTCGTGAATCTCCCGAAGTATATCTTGGCCTTCAGGTAGTGAGATGCACTGGAGTAGGGGAGAACAAACTCTAGCTTTATAAAGTATTCCGTTGACAAGCTCATAATATTGAGCCCTTGCTTGGAGCCTCCGGAAATCCAGACCTTCTAACGAAGCCGCACTATTTTGCAAAACATCCAAAATTGGAGTCTGCGAATCGGCGACTGGAATGCAAAGGACCTCTGCGGAGGGTAGTTGATGCACCGTAGGCTTGACAAGTTCTTCATAAAAAGCGCCCTCCAGGACGTCCAATGCTCCAGCTGTAGCCTTGGCTAGAATATCTGCAAGTTGATTATCCGCTCGAGGGATTCTTCGAATAGAAATTCCTTTAAACAATGCTTCGGTCTTGCGGATTTCTTCTAAATACTTTGCAAGATGCAGATTCCTAGCTTGGAAGCTCTGTTCAACATGCCCTACGATGACTAGGGAATCTGTTTTTATTATAATTCTTGTTGCTCCAAGTGCTCTTGCCTTTCGGAGGCCTAGCAGGATCGCTTCATATTCTGCAATATTGTTAGTGGTATTAAAGTTAAGACTCGCAGAATACATGGCCTTCTATCCTAACGACGATATTATTACAGCTCTAGCTCCAGCACCAGATGCATAATAGGCTCCATCAGAAAATATTGTCCAGAGACCATTGGAGGTTTCTTCCAGAGCCCAAACTGCGGATGGAATCCACTCGGCCACGAAGTTAGCTATGACTTGGGACTTGATAGTTGTTCTTGCCGTGAAGGAAATAGCGAAGGAGGCTAGCTCGACAGCCCATTTTCCAATCCTACCCATGGAGTCTTTGCTCCGAAGCATATCACCAAGGGGAGACAAGGTAGGGACAATTAGATTATATGCTAAGAAGTAATGCCTTAGCTTCCGCGAGGCCATTACCAAAGCATAAACAAATTTTTCGAGCTCAGAGTATCTTGTCTTTGCTCTGGACAAAGCCTCTGAGATGAAGTATACTAGGTTCTACACCAGTTTTCCTTTAAGCTCTATTTCCCTGACAAGCACTGCACTTAATGTGGAGCCCGTTGCTGCAAGATAAAGGAGGAGAGTTTCTTCTAGGAGGGGCATAGTAAGTGTTGATTGATTTCCAAGATAATCTTTAATATCATCGATGATTTTCTGACACTCCGTCGTCCATTTGAAACTCTCGGACCCCTTTAGGGCTTTAAATATTGGGAGGCTTCGCTCTACTGATCTGGCCAGGAATCTACTGAGGTTTGTGAGCCCTCCTGTTAGCTTCTGGACTTGCTTCAGATTTTCTAGTGGAGCCATTCTTTGCAGTGCACTTATCTGCGTCGGGCTAGCTTCGATTCCTCTACTCGAAACTAAGTACCCTAGCAATTTTCCTGCTTGCACCCTGAATATACATTTTTCAGGGTTGAGGCGAACTCCACATGCTCGAAGGCTCTCAAAAGTTTCTGCTAGGTCTAGACTATGATGGTGCTTTACAACACTCTTTATTATAATGTCATCTATATAGGCTTCAACATTTCGACCTATTTGGTGACCTAGAGCCTTAGCAATAAGACGTGAAAAAGTAGCCCCGGCATTCCACAAGCCAAAAGGCATTCGAACATAACAAAATACTCTGGAAGAAGTTATGAACTCGTCTTGGCTTCATCTTCACGCTTTAGCCAAACCTGATGATAACCGGAGTATGCGTCCAGGAATCTTAGAAGTTCGGAGCGAGCCGTAGAATCCACAAGTTGATCTATACGGAGCATAGGGTACGGGTCTCGCGGGCATGCTTTATTTAGTGACGTGAAATCGATGCACATGCGCCACTTGCCGGAGCCCTTTTTCTTGACAAAAATGGGGTTAGCCAACCACTCCGTGTGGGCTACTTCCTTGATGATTCCAGCCCTCAGCAATTTCTCCACCTCCACCTTGGCGAGGTCTGCCCTTTCAGTTGACAACTTATGGAGCCTCTGGAAAATCGGTCGAGCCTTCGGATTAATTAGTAAACTATGCTCGATGATGCTTTGGTCAACTCTGGGGATATCTTCGTCGGTCCACATGAAGATATCTATGTTTTCTCTAACTACTTCCTCCAGCGAAGTAGATATTTCCAAAGGTAGCCCCTTGCCAAATTGGATTGTATATTCCTTGCCATCTTTTAGGATCATCTTTGTGATCACATCACTTTCTGGGCTTGGCTTTACGGAAGGGCCCTTCGAGGGGTTTGAGGACCCCGAAGCTTCCTCCAAGTGCTCCAGCACACTATTCACCTGCTGAGGGTCTAGAAGTGGACCATGGCCATACTCCGCTCTCCGAGCAGCAGCTTGGTCTCCTAAAATAGTGAGAACTACACCTTGCGTGGGCATCTTGAGATATAGATAGTTATGATGTGCTACATCTCCGAATTGGTTTAGCATCCCCCTCTCGAAGATTGCGTTGTAGGCGTACGGGGCGTCGACGACATCGAAGATAACCTCCTCAACCCTAGCCAGGGGGCCCTCTCTTAAGGCAACCTCGAGACCTATCTGGCCGAGGTCATCGAGAGGAGGACCTGCGAAACCTTGGAGTGGGCGAGCTGCTGGAAGTAATTGTCTTTTGGGAATGCACATCTGGTCGAAGGCCTAGACAAAGAGTATATCCGCGGAGCTTCCACTGTCCACCAATATCCTTCGGACTTCAACTCCCGCTATATCAGCCGAAATGACAAGAGGGTCAGCATGGGGGAATTTCACCCCTGCAGCATCGTGGGCAGTAAAAGAAATAGGTACATGGAAACACTCGGGCATTTTTGCATCCAAGCTCAAAGTCCCTATATGCCCTACTTCGTGCACATAGTCCCTCCGCTGTCGCTTTGACATATTGCCAAAGGTCCCCCCTCCGGAGATGGGCAGGACCACGTGCTTGCCCCGATCTTGGGGATCCTGCTGCTTCGGTGGTGGCATAATGTTGGCCACCGGGAGTTGCATCGGTGCTTCAGGATTGCTAGCCCGAACCACAACTTGTATAGGCTCCGAACATACTACTGGAGGGGCCCGATCTGAAGTACCTCGCCCTGAGCTTCGCCCTAAATACTCGCCCCGAAGGGTCAATATGTACTTACAATCTTTAGTGTCATGGCTTCTATTTTCACCATGTACACAACAAAAGAAAGTCTGGTGCCTTCCAACCATCTTCTCTTGAGGCTTCGAGGTACTAGCCTTGTTAGCTTGTGCCTATTGAAAGTTGAAAGGCATCTTTGGGGCGGAGGGTGCAATATTTAATACCTCGGAGCCGAAGTGCTTCATTCCCCTTCTATGATCATTGAAGCGATTATCATGGGGGACTTGCGGAGGAGTCAAGACTACTGGCTCCGTCTTCACTTCATGAAGGAGGACTGGTCCAAGCACCACAGTTCTTCGGAGGCAGCCTTCTTCTGCCTTAGCATACTATTCGAAGTATGCCATTAGTTGTGCTACAGATGACACTAGCTTCCGGTGAAGTTTGCTGAGGAGGTCTGGATTCAACACCACTTCGCGCGTCGTGTCCACTACCGAAGAGGTAGACAAGCCTTTTATCTAGGACTTGGTGTGGGCGAAGCGTGTAAAGTACTCCCGAAGGGTCTCTCCTGCTTGCTGCTTCACCTAGAACAAGCTTCCCATGGACATCGAGGCTACAAACATACCCTGGAAGTTACTCACGAACTTCCTTTTTAGCTGCTCCCATGACCTAATTGATCCTAGCTTTAGAGACCAGAACCATCGGAGAGCCACACCTTCCAACGTGAGGGGGAAGCATTTCTTGCCTCTTGCCTCCACCTTGTTACTTCCTCCTGAAGCTGTGCTAATTGGGTAGCCATATCCTTAGGAAGGTCTTCGCTTCCTCTGGAGGGGACTTCCGGGTCTTGAGAACTAGGATAATCGGTTTGAAGCACCGAGGGAGCTGCTCGGGGAACTCTGGGTGCTCGAGGTCTGATGACCACTTCGGGAGTTTGTGGAATGGTTGAAGGTCCTACACCGTTGGTCCGAGGGGACCTTCGGGGAGGATCGGTGGCTATTATCTGCTTGGGAGGCATGGCTTACAAAGCTAAGGTCCAAAGACCGAAGACTTTGAATGATTTGGGAAGGCGAGAAAAGGCCTTCAAGCTACACTTGGAAGCCCCTTACCAAAGGGTGCACAGAATCTTTAGACTCTGAAACTCCCTCCTCAAGTGCTCTTTGAAGTGCAGTCAGCGGTAGAGAACTAGCTTTTAGAACTAAGTTCCCCACGGACGGCGCCAACTATTGGCGTAAAAGATTACGCTAACAGGTTCTCTAAGATTAAGAACTAACAAACAAAGAGTTTGTGAAGTGGACTATCTCAAGCCTCTTAAAAGGATAATAGGTCGAAGTACTTCGAAGTTGTGTATTGAATCTCTGAATATTCAATGCCTAATACAGGGTGAGAAAGGGGGTATTTATAGGTAAAAACTCTAAGGAAAAGACCTTTTTACCCCTCAATTACAACCGACATAGTGGAAACTATTCGGTACCCCGAATAGGGCTAAAATGGGAAAATAGTTTCAAAGGAGGTAGATAAGGTAGACGTCCCATCCTTCTGGCTGTTTCCCACCACAGTATTGTATCTTCGAAGGGTATCTTCAGACCAACAGTTTAGACGAACCCTTCGACTTTAAACCTTCGTCAATTCAGAGACAAGTCTTTGGCTTAGAACATTATGAGTTGTCTTTGTCTCTTAATCTTGAAGGTCCTGAGGATGAAGTATTTCCTCCCAATAGTAGCCCCTCGAATACGCTTCTCCAAATAACCTGTATAGAAGGAGAGGAGTATACGCAAGAAATATTTTCATGCTCAGGGACTTAGAAAAAATTGAAAGTACTATAACCATTCGAAGTGTCTTCAACATCGAAGGTATATCTGATGGAAGCTTCAAACTTGGATTCCCGTGTGATTGCTTCGTAGGAAAATGAACTGTTAAATTTGAGCTGTTACTGCTCAGATAGCCGTTAGGCTCTTTTGAGAAAGTAACGGATACAAATTTAATTGTGCGTTCACACCCTTTTACCTTCTAGGCCTAGTTGTCAATGGCGGAAGTGGAAGCTGCAGTGTAAACTCACACGTGAATCATAACAATTGAAGGCAAAGGGGCTATAAAAAGGGGATTTGTGGCACAACGGAAATCTTTACAGAGCTTTAGTTCTAAACTTCCGCACTTCAACCTTCAAACTTTCCCCAACTCTCCTAAGAGATTATCCCAATGGCGAGGACCAGTGTGACAGTTTCGACAGTGGCGGGGACCTTGGCACAGAGGCAGGCCTGGGCAACATCAGTAGTAGCAACAATGGCGGGATCCCCGGGGGGTTCTTGGCCCAAAAACCCGTGAGAGCTCCGCCCCCCATCCAAGAAGTCATTGAAGCAAAGCTTCCTCCTCAGGCAATCAATGAGCATGGCAGAGTCTATCAAGGAAGCAGTGGACGGTAAACTAGGTCCAAGGATGAGAACTAGGGTCCCTGGAACGGATGTGACTCCGGCGCCACGAAGCGGAGAAGTGGTGGTCTTCGAGACCTTCTTCGAAGCAGTGCTGGGTCTTCCTACGATCGATTTCCTGGCGGAGGTACTTGAAATGTTTCATATTACCTTGCCACAGCTATCTCCCAATGCCATCGCTAGACTGGCAGTCTTCAAATGGGCCCTCTGGGTACAAGGGTGCGAAGGGAGGTCAGAGATCTTCACTGCTACCCATGAAGCCTACTGCCAACAAAACCCGCAAGACGGACCCAGAGATTCCAAGGTACTGGTAGCCTTCAGAAGTGTCAACTTCCATCTTCGTAACGAGTACTTGAAGAGCTTTCCGGCAAAGGCAATCAATGACTGGTGGTATACCAATTGGATACTCCGGTGGTTCTACACTGAAGTTGGGTAAGATTCCAGCCTTGCGGGGGCTCTGCAAGAGATATGGTATCGAAAGGAGGCCGATGTTACTCTGGACCCAAGCTTGCTATCAACGCTGCTTGGGTTACTTTCTTCGGTGGCCAGGTGCATGAGTATGCGAGACTTGGCCAAGGAATTCATCAGTCTTTGGATCCCTCCTCTCGGAGCTCAATGGCCGATAGTGTTTTAGAATGCTTCAGAGGGAGAGCTTCGAAGCTTGGGTAAGTCTTCATAATTTATGCATTAACACTGATTAGAAAACATATAACATACTTAACAGAATGCTACCTTTTCAGTGGCTCCTTTGACGCTAGCCCCAGAGAAAATTGCCAGAGCTATAGAACGGGTGCTCGGAGCCCCTACTATAGTAGAGAAGCAGCGGAGGGTGGAGCTGGTTGGGAGCTAGGAACGCTCCAACCGAGTGTGGAGTTCTCTTGGAATGGAGCCTCCTCCCCTACCGGACTTCGACTCGACGGGAGCGGTCTCTTAGAAAAGAAAAATCACTACCGAGACCTCCAAGAAGGCTGCGAAGACTCCCATCAAGAAAGGGAAAAAGACAACCAAGCTCCCCACACCTTCGTCTTCACCATCTTCGCATGGTATCCGGAGCTCCTCTTTGGAGGAGTCAGAAGAGAGGGAGTCAAATGTGCAGATGGGAAGGGAGCTCGAAGGTTACCTGCTGTAGGGTGACGAGGGTGAGTCTCAAGCCGCAGCTGAAGACTCCCTTCGGGAGGCTATGGAATCTGAAGTTGTTGCCCCCTCTGAACCTGTCGTGGTTGTCTTAGCGCCGGAGTTAGGAAATCCTAGCTCGCCCGTGATCAGAGTGGTAGCGACAGAAGTCAGGGCTTCGACTTTGGCTACTCCTGCACAGACTTCGGGGGATGACCTTGAAGAATACCTCCAGATGTACGAGTTTCTAGGGACCCCAAAATTCTCCCTCAAGGTTTGGACGGAGGTATATCTCGGAACTCTTCCTTTGAAATTCCTGAAATGACTTCACTGTATCAACAAGTAATTAACGAATACCTTGAATTTTGCAGATCCATCGAGGAGCGGCGTGGCTCCAACCACTGGTGGAGCTTTGTCTCCACTTGGAGTTGAGGCTCCGGTTGAGGTAGTGGCTCCGACGACTGAATTTGTTTCGGGTGAAGTGACTCCACCCGAAGGAGCGACGATCGAAGGAGGATCCACTCTAGCTGAAGCAGCAACTCCGATTTTTGTACTGGGGAGAGGCAAGGGCAACACAGGTCTTGGCCCTCTCCCCTCTTTGACGACGACGCCTTCATCCAACGATCCTTCAGTGAGCGCTTCGGAAGAAGACCCTGCTGAAGATGATCAATGGGCCCTATCTTGGCTCCCCCTACTGACTCCATTGTTGGAGCAGTAGACAGGGCTCTGAACACTTTTGGAACCCTTGGCAGATAAGTGCCAAGAGGTCGGGAGCACCGAACTAGTTTCTATCTTGAGTGAAGCCAGTGGATCAGAGCTCGACTTGGCCCTCGAAAGGGCTGCCCTTCAGGTATGCAACATACAACAAATATATTTAGTTAGTTAAAATTGCATTGTACTCACTTTGCTTTTCTGTAGAAATTCGTCCTCGCTAGAGCGGCAGCGAATTCCAACTAGCCCGAAACCAATCGGCTAAAGAGGAAGGTTACAACCCTCCAGAATGTCCTCAGGGGCTCCAAAGACAAGACTTTACAATTGGAGGAAGAGCTCCTTGAAGAGCGGAGGGCGAAGGCCATTGCGGATGAACACTCTAGATTGATCAACAGACCTGTGCTGCACTCAGATCTTCAATGGAAGAAATCCAAGCTGAGCATATGGTGCTAAGGGCAGAAGTTGAAAGGCTTCGAAAAGTAGAGTCGGACTCTGGCGCTCAGCTAGTAGAGCTTCAGAATTCAGTCAAACACGGGTTGTCTCAGAAGAACTACTTGTTATCAAGGATAGCCGAAATCTCCGCTTCTGCTGCTGAGCTAACGAAGGCCGAGGAGAAGAACATTGTGATAGCTAATCAGAGTATGGACACCCTCTGGGGTGTTCTAGAATATTTTGGTACGATGTGCCCTTCATCTTCATCTGCGGCAAGTGAGCCCCTTGAATGGAAGCTGAAGATGATCCAAGCGGCGACAAAGATGATGAAGTTAATGGGGGATTGGTCCCGATCTTCCGCTAGGTAAGGATAACTTGGATTGGTGGAGAATCTCGACGTTGACAATCCAAGGCTCCGGTCCGGCGGATCAAAACCTTGCAATCGCTACACCACTGTCTCCGTCGGTTATCAACCACGCAGGGCAGGATTGACCTTGCCACGAAGGCTAGTTCCTGCAAGCGAACCCAAGAACACAAGCAAGAACAGGAAGAACACAAGTCGAATGCAAAATCACAGATGAACTATGACGAGGAGAGGTTTCACAAATGTTGATGCAGCAGCCAATCGGTCCGGTGCAGGAGCGGGATCTAAACACACAAGTGTAGATGCAAACAAAGAAAAACCTAACCCTAGAGACAGTTGTCGTGAGTATATATAGCGTGGGCAGCCTATAGGGAGCGCACACGACTCGGACTATGGGCCAACACGGCCTCCAAACTCAGTACAAGGTCCAACTCGGCCCAGTTCTGTCACGCCGGACTGTTTCAGTCACACAACACGACTCGAGACTCCAAATGAGGCGAAACCTCCAAAAGATCCGTCTTCTCCTTAGCTTTCCAAAAAGTCCAAGAACGAGCCAATCGGACTTCGTATGAGGAAGTTGTGCCCATTTTGGTGCATTGTGGTTGATGTAGTCCGAACCAGCAAATTCTTGACTTCAAATCATCCGTGCGACTCCGTCTTCAACTCCAACTCTCCTATTCCATCTCCCATGTTCCTAAGCAACAAAATATCACTAGTATTCAGTAGCATCCCATCCAAACAAATATTAACATAGTTGCTAAGGAAAGAATTAACCTCATGGTTCAAGCGACAGGCACGGGCGCGTGTGATTGGTCCCTGTAATTGAATTGTAGGTTGATGGTGCATGTGTGTATGGTGGTGGTGCATGTGTGTATCATGTTGGTGCATGTGTGTATCATGGTGGTGCATGTGTGTATCATGTTGGTGCATGTGTGTATCATGGTGGTGCATGTGTGTATCATGTGAAGTGATGTCCTCATCATCCTCCCCCTCTTGAATTGGAGTCGTCCTCGACTCAAGCTCATCGACATCTCCCAAATAGGGCTTTAAATCTGAAATGTTAAATGTGGGACTAACCCCAAAAGCTGCAGGCAACTCAAGTTTATATGCATTATCATTGATCTTCTCATGCACACGAAAAGGACCATCAGCACGGGGCATCAATTTAGACTTTCTCAAATCAGGAAAACGATCCTTGTGCAAGTGCAACCAAACAAGATCACCCGGTTCAAATCTCTTTTCTACCCTTACTACCATAAGCACGATATTTCTCATTCATTTTCTCTATGTTTGCTTTAGTAGTTTCATGCATCTTAAGCAATAATTCAGCACGTGTAGTAGCATCAAAATTCAATTTTTCAGATGGTGGCAATGGTAGCAAATCAATAGGAGCACGCGGATTAAAGCCATAGACCACTTGAAACGGACTTACCTTAGTAGTGGAGTGTACTGACCTATTATATGCAAACTCAATATGAGGTAGTCACTCTTCCCAGAGCTTCAAGTTGGTCTTCAAAACAGCCCTCAACATGGTGGACAGTGTACGGTTGACGACCTCCGTTTGCCCATCCGTTTGTGGGTGACAAGTAGTAGAAAACAGCTGCTTCGTTCCCAACTTATGCCACAACGTCCTCCAAAAATGACTTAAGAATTTAGCATCACGGTCTAAAACGATGGTATTGGGAACTCCATGCAAGCGTACGACCTATCTGAAAAACAAATCAGCAACATTGGTAGCGTCGTCGCTCTTGTGACAAGGTATAAAATGTGCCATTTTAGAGAACCGATCTACCACCACAAAAATACTATCCCTCTCCCTCTTAGTTCTAGGTAATCCTAACACAAAATCCATAGAAATATGTGGACAGCGCATCTTCAGTTTTCTTTGATCCAAAATGACCCATCAAACCACCACCATGTGCTTCCTGCAATAACAACAAGCGAAGAGAGCTAGCCGGCACACATAACTTGTTAGCATGAAAAAGATATCCATTATTCAGCACATATTTGTTCCAAGCACGGTCATCTGTACAATTTGAAAAAGCATCTTTGAAGTCCAAATCAGTAGCATACATGTCCTTCAATGTTTCTAAACCAAAGATCTTATAATCAAGTTGAGAAAGCAATGTATAACGTCTAGATAAAGCATCGGCAATCACATTATCTTTCCCTTTCTTATGCTTAATGATATATGGAAAAGTCTCAATAAATTCTACCCGTTTAGCATGTCGTTTATTCAGATTTGCTTGACTACGTATATGCTTCAATGCTTCATGATCCGAATGAATAATAAACTCCTTAGGCAAAAGGTAATGTTGCCAAATTTCAAGCACACGCACTAAGGCATATAATTCCTTATCATAGGTAGAATAATTCAACTGTGGACCATGTAATTTCTCACTAAAATAGGCCACGGGTTTACCTCCTTGTAGCAGCACACCTCCTATTCCAAAACCACTAGCATCACATTCTAACTCAAAAGTCTTACCGAAGTCGGGTAGCTGAAGTAGAGGTGCATGTGTAAGGCGATCCTTGAGTGTGGCAAAAGCTTGTTCTTGTGCTGGTTCCCAAGTAAAAGTAACTCCCTTCTTGGTCAACTCATGCAAAGTGCCGGCTATGGTGCTGAAATCTTTCATAAAACACCGGTAGAAACCTGCAAGACCAAAAAAACTACGTACCTGTGTGATAGTTTGGGGTTGCGGCCAGCTGTTGATTGCTTCTACCTTTGTCGCGTCAACCTCAATGCCCTGTGAAGTGACAACATATCCAAGAAACACAACTCGATCCGTGCAAAACGTGCACTTCTCAAGGTTACCAAACAATCTAGTCTCACGTAGGACAGAAAACACAACACGTAGGTGTTCAACATGTTCAGTGAGAGACTTGCTGTAAATCAAGATATCATCAAAGTATACTACCACAAAGCATCCTATAAAGTGCCGTAGGACTTCATTCATCAAGCGCATGAAGGTACTAGGTGCATTAGTAAGTCCAAAATGCATGACAAGCCACTCATATAATCCAAACTTTGTTTTAAAAGCAGTTTTCCATTCATCACCTAGTTTCATGCGAATTTGGTGGTAGCCACTGCGGAGATCGATCTTAGTAAAGATAATGGCACCACTAAGCTCATCAAGCATGTCATCCAATCTAGGAATAGGGTGTCGATATCGAATAATGATATTATTAATAGCACGACAATCAACACACATGCGCCAACTACCATCTTTCTTAGGCACCAAAAGAATGGGTACTGCACAAGGACTAAGGCTTTCACGGACGTACCCACGATCAAGAAGGTCTTGTACTTGGTGCTGAATTTCTTTTGTCTCCTCTGGATTGGTACGATATGCTGCACGATTAGGAAGAGACGCTCCCGGGATCAAATCAATTTGGTGCTCGATGCCGCGTATCGGTGGCAGCCCGGGTGGTATCTCAGCAGGAAAAACATCGTTAACTCCTGCAAAAGGGCAGTGACTGCAACAGGAACAGAGCTAGGAATGTTCGCAAGTGAAAATAGCACGTTCGTGCAAATCAAGCCATATATCAAGGGAGTATCATCACAAATTTCAGCAAGGTCAGTTTTAGTTGCAAGCATGACACGTCCTTTCAGATTAATAACTTGTGATGAAGAAGGAGAAGCAACTTTATCTTTCTGTTGCCTCAAAAGCATCTTAGCAACTTGCTGATTTTCAGAAGGTTGTGTGCTCGTTTGTGCGTCCTTAGCATGTTTTTCTTGTTCAAATTTCACAATTTCAACAGGAGTCATAGGAAGCAAAGTAACTTTCTTTCCTTTATACATAAATGTTTACTTATTGCTCCTACCATGGTGTGTAGCATCAGTATCATACTCCCAAGGTCTACCAAGTAATAGAGAACATGCTTGCATTGGTACTACATCAAAATCAGCAACTCTGAAGTATGTACCAATGGAAAATCTGATGTGAGCAGTTTGTGTTACCTTGACCTTACCGCTATTGTTGAACCATTGCACATGGTAAGGGCGTGGATGCGCACGTGTGGGAAGTTGAAGCTTCGTTACCATGTCGTGGCTCACCAAATTATTGCAACTACCGCTGTCGATGATTACACGTACACGACGGTCATTGACGATGAAGAAGGTCTGAAACAGATTATTCTGTTGTGCCCGATCGTCCTGCTCCATGTGAGTTCTCAAAACACGTTGTACAATAAGTGCTTCATGGTCAGCAGAGGCATCCGGTGCAAAAACAGCTGGAGGGGTACCGTTGTTATCTGCCATGTTAGTGAAAAGACAAAACAACAAAGAATAATCCTTATGGAAAGCAATTAGGTGGGGTGGTGGGTGTGTGGTGGAAGCAATCCGTCAAGCGCCTTACCCACGCTTGCAAGTGTTCTTACCACGCCGCAGTGAGGTCACCGGCCTACAGGTGAAGAACCAAGTGGAGGGTGGTGGGCGATTGCAAGATATGAACCTGTCCTGACCAAGAGAAGGTGTAGCTTGGAAGGCAAAATGAGTAGCAAGGAATAGCGATAGTAATAACAGTTAAACCAAGTTCAATAAGTGTTCCCTAGTACTCGTCAAAGTTGCTGGTATAAGTGCTCCCAAGGTGAAATTCAAGCAATAGAGGGAAACTATGTGCCCAAAACTCAAGTGGAGGCAGAACAAGGTAGCAAACGACAGGACCGGTTCTCTTTTGCTTCGCTACTTCTCGTTTCTTTTTTTGTTCTTCTCTGTTTTTTCACTATATGTTTTTTGAACAAGGATGACAAGAGATGCAACTAAAAAATTGGCACCTGCAACCGAGGTGGGATGTGGTTCACAGAAATTCAACAAGTTTGCTGAACGGCGTGCAAAAATTTTGACCAATTTTTTTTATCTTTCTAATTTTTTTTGGCAATTCTAATGAAGGCTAACAGGCGAAAAGTTATGCCTGTTTTACCGAAGGGGGGTCACAAGGACTCGATGTGGAAACCGACTTGGGTTGTGGAGGGAGGCTTTCGGGTGGGGAATTTTTTGAGACACAAGATCAACTACTACTCAAACGACACAAAGGGGGGAATAAACCAGCAACAAGACTCGACCAAGAACACAAACTCAACAAAGTTAAAAACTGAAATTAAAATCGCGAGGCACAAATGGGTTCTCGGTTGGGGATTTTTTTGTGAGGGTTTTCTGGACTCTAGGTAAAAATAAAAGAAGATCGAGATTACCTAACGGGAAATCTGAGTTCTGATACCAAGTAATGGGGGATTGGTCCCGATCTTCCGCTAGGTAAGGATAACTTGGATTGGTGGAGAATCTCGACGTTGACGATCCAAGGCTCTGGTCTGGCAGATCAAAACCTTGCAATCGCTACACCATTGTCTCCGTCGGTTATCAACCACGCAGGGTGCGATTGACCTCGCCACGAAGGCTAGTTCCTGCAAGCGAACCCAAGAACACAAGCAAGAACAGGAAGAACACAAGTCGAATGCCAAATCACAAATGAACTATGATGAGGAGAGGTTTCACAAACGCTGATGCAGCAGCCAATCGGTCTGGTGCAGGAGTGGGATCTAAACACACAAGTGTAGATGCAAACAAAGCAAAACCTAACCCTAGAGACGGCTGTCGTGAGTATATATAGCGTGGGCAGCCTGTAGGGGGCGCACACGACTCGGACTATGGGCCAACACGGCCTCCAAACTCAATACAAGGTCCAACTCGGCCAAGTTCTGTCACGCAGGACTGTTTCAGTCACACAGGAAAAAGACTCGAGACTCCAAATGAGGCGAAACCAATGCCAAAAGATCCGTCTTCTCCTTAGCTTTCGAAAAAGTCCAATAACGTGCCAATCGGACTTTGTATGAGGACGTTATGCCCATTTTGGTGCATGGTGGTTGATGTAGTCCGAACCAGCGAATTCTTGACTTCAAATCATCCGTGCGACTCCGTCTTCAACTCCAACTCTCCTATTCCATCTCCCATGTTCCTAAGCAACAAAATATCACTAGTATTCAGTAGCATCCCATCCAAACAAATATTAACATAGTTGCTAAGGAAAGAATTAACCTCATGGTTCAAGCGACGGGCACGGGCGCGTGTGATTGGTCCCTGTAATTGAATTGTAGGTTGATGGTGCATGTGTGTATCGTGGTGGTGCATGTGTGTATCATGTTGGTGCATGTGTGTATCATGGTGGTGCATGTGTGTATCATGTTGGTGCATGTGTGTATCATGGTGGTGCATGTGTGTATCATGTGAAGTGATGTCCTCATCAGAAGGCCTCCGGGACTCGCTACTGAGAGATCTCCGGGCAAGTAGCCAGGATCGGAGTCCTTCGACATCTCGAAACCGTTGATGTTTCTGTTGCTCCAGTGGGGGGTTCGACGCCTATAGGCTTTACCGACGAAGACTTGTTGTGTCCTTCTTTGTATGTGGCTTCTGCCTAGGAAGCATTCCGGGCGACCTGGAAAATAGATCATGAAGCTGCAGCCAAGGCTTGGATCGACGAGGCTCGTCGGCAGAAGCAAGCTTAAACGAAGCCTCTAGCTCTGACTCCACTAGCTCCACCAACCGACCCGCAGGTCTAGCTCGTAGGGCGCTTAGACATGTACAAGAATTCTTTAAAGCCCTTTTATCTTAATGAATGAAAAGTTTATAAATGAGAAGTCTTTGCTTGGATGTTTATTTTTATGTTTGTTTATATACTTCGGAGCCTGACCTCGAAGTATTAGAGCTTAACTAAGGGCTTCACTAGCAGTGGGCTATCCTCGAAAGCTTAAGGCCTTACCGGCGTTCGCGTTTTTCTATTCCTTGAGGGGAACAAGGAGAAATAGCACCTGATATTCAAAGCGAAGTCCTAGCTTATATTAAAGAAGAGAATAAGGAAGTAGCATCTTCGTCCTCAGAGTATGTAGATTGGTCTGACTCAGAGTACCAAGTCGAAGACCCAACGGAGGCTAGCTTCAAAAGACTTCTGTCCTAGGCTGAACTTCAAGAAGAGCAGAAAAAGCTGCAAGCTTCGAAGAAGAAAGGCACTTGGACTAAGAGGAAAGTTTTCAGAACTACGGGCTCCGAAGACCGAAGCGATCCTAGAAGTAGCTCTAGAGGTCGGAGGGGTCTCCGTTTTTATTTAGGCTTAGACCAGAATTTTTCTTAATGTAATGTAATATGATTACCCAATTAATATAATTTATTTCAGAAGCATTACTTGATTGTTCCTTATTCCCCTGCCCCTCCTTGTGGGTGGGGGGCCATACGCAATGCGATAGGGTCCGTCGGACACAATGATTGATATAACAACCTGATGGTTAGCATAACACATGGTAATCATAATCTACTCTTTCGTAGAGTTCTTAGAATTAGTACGTTCGTATTGTGATGTTTATAAATTTTGGAACTAAGTCTATACTTGTAAGCTCCAATAATAATCGCTTAGGACTTTAAGAAGTGTTTCATTGGGCCAGAGCCTTGAAACCTTATTGCTTGGTCGCCTACGACTCTTTAAAGATGCTTCGAACCCGGAGGCCAGAAATCTGTTCTTTTAAAGTCCTCAGACTCTTCTACGGATCCTAACAAGCTAGAGCCTATAATCCGTAGGCTTTGGCCACCTTCGGCTCTTTTACAGATGCTTCGAACCCGGAGGCCAGAAATATGTTCTTTTAAAGTCCTTAGACTGTTCTACGGATCCTAACAAGCCGGAGCCTAAATCCATAGGCTTTGGCCACCTTTGGCCCTTTTACGGAATTCTTGAACCGATGGTTCGAAGGCCGTTTGTCGAGTTACGATGAAAGATGCTTACCTCCGTAAGCATCTCCGTTTCGCTGATGCATCCACCGGGGCTAAGGAATATTTGAAGAATAAGCATAATTTGAACCTCCATCTTTATTTTACTCAGAAAGGTACTTTACAATTAATTACAAGGTGCCCCTAAGCATAATAACGTTTAAGGTGCTCCACATGCCATGCATGCTTCAACTCTTCCCCTTCTAAATTAGCTAACTTAAACGACCCGAGGCGCCCTAAACGTAGGATAATATATGGTCCTTCCCATTTGTTTCCTAGCTTCCCCGGAGCAATTACACTTCGCAGCACCAAATGACCTGGTCTAAGCTCATTCACTTTTATCTTCGGGTCATACCATGCCTTTGTTTGGTCTTTGTACTTCGTCATATTGGCGATAGCTTGAAGCCTTGTTTCTTCTGACAAGTCCAGCGAAGTGTTTCTTTCATCATCATCCCTAAGCTCCGTTACGCGAAGGGATCCACCTTTAAGCTCCATAGGAGTCATGGCCTCATCTCCGAATAACAGCCTAAATGGGGTGAAGACCGTGGACCTAGCTTGACTGGTCCGAATGGTCCATAAAATCTTAGAAAGCTCTTCGGTCTATAGCCCCTTAGCTAACCCAACAATCCTTCGATTCAAACCGGAGAGAATATTTCCATTTGACCGCTCGATGGCTCCGTTTGATTGGGGTGGCAAACAGCTGCGAAGCATAACTTGATGCCCAGGCCTTCGCAAAACTCTTTAAAAGGATCGGCTTCAAATTGAGTGGCGTTATCAACAGTTAACTCCCTAGGCACTCCGAACCTGCAAATGATATTCTGCCAAAAGAATTTTTGTACATTTCTTGAAGTGATAGCAGTTAGGGGCTCAGCTTTGACCCATTTAGAAAAATATTCGATTGTTACCACCACAAACTTCAAGCTGCCTTTTGCCATTGGAAAAGGGCCGATGAGATCCATTCCTCATCGCGCTATTGGCCATACCAGAGCAATAACTTGAAGAGGTGTCGGTGGACGATGGCTCCGCCTACCCATCCACTAGCACCCTTGGCAAGTTCGAACCAATTCTTCTGCATCTCTTATAATTGTTGGCCAATAAAAGCCCTGATAAAGTGTCTTTCCCGCTAGAGCACGAGTGGCTAGATGGTTGCCGCATTGGCCTTCGTGAATCTCCTAAAGTATATCTTGGCCTTTGGGTTGTGAGATGCACTAGAGTAGGGGAGAACAAACTCCGGCTTTATAAAGTATTCCGTTGACAAGCTCATAATTTCGAGCACTTTCTTGGAGCCTCCGGAAATCTGGACCTTCTAACGAAGCCACATTGTTTTGCAAAACATCCAAAATTGGATTCTAATATGTGGATGGGTCCCGATCTTCCGCTAGGTAAGGATAACTTTGATTGGTGGAGAATTTCGACGTTGACGATCCAAGGCTACGGTCCGACGGATCAAAACCTTACAATCGCTACACTACCGTCTCCGTTGGTTACCAACCACGTAGGGCACGATTGACCTCACCACGAAGGCTAGTTCCTGCAAGCGAATCCAAGAACACAAGCAAGAACAGGAAGAACACGAGTCTAATGCCAAATCACAGATGAACTATGATGAGGTGAGGTTTCACAAACGCCGGTGCAGCAGCCAATCGGTCCGGTGCAAGAGCGGGATCTAAACACATGAGTGTAGATGCAAACAAAGAAAAACCTAAACCCTAATGATGGCTATCGTGAGTATATAGGGCGTGGGTAGCCTGTAGGAGGCGCACACGACTCAGACTATGGGCCAACACGGCCTCCAACTCAGTACAAGGTCCAACTCGGCCCAATTCTGTCATGCAGGACTGTTTCAGTTACACAGGACGACTCGAGACTCCAAATGAAGTGAAACCAACGCAAAAAGATCCGTCTTCTCCTTAGAATTCCAGAAAGTCCAAGAACACGCCAATCAGACATCGTATGAGGAAGGTACACCCATTTTGGTGCATGGTGGTTGATGTAGTCCGAACCAACGAATTCTTGACTTCAAATCATCCGTGCAACTCCGTCTTCAACTCCAACTCACCTATTCCATCTCCCATGTTCCTAAGCAACAAAATATCACTAGTATTCAGTAGCATCCCATCCAAAAAAATATTAACATAGTTGCTAAGGAAAGAATTAACCTCGTGGTTCAAGCGACGGGCACGGGCGCGTGTGATTGGTCCTTGTAATTGAATTGTAGGTGGAGGCTCCATGTGTGTATCATGTGAAGTGATGTTCTCATCATCCTCTCCCTCTTGAATTGGAGTCATCCTCGACTCAAGCTCATTGTCATCTCCCAAATAGGGCTTTAAATCTGAAATGTTAAATGCGGGGCTAACCCCAAAAGCTGCACGCAACTCAAGTTTATATGCATTATCATTTATCTTCTCAAACACACCGAAAGGACCATCAGCACGGGGCATCAATTTAGACTTTCTCAAATCAGGAAAACGATGCTTGCACAAGTGCAACCAAATAAGATTGCCCGGTTCAAATGTTATCTCTTTTCTACCCTTACTACCATAAGCACGGTATTTCTCATTCATTTACTCTATGTTTGCTTTAGTAGTTTCATGCATCTTAAGCAATAATTCAGCACATGTAGTAGCATCAAAATTCAATTTTTTTAGATGGTGGCAATGGTAGAAAATCAATAGGAGCACGCGGATTAAAGTCATAGACCACTTGAAACGGACTTACCTTAGTAGTGGAGTGTACTAACCTATTATATGCAAACTCAATATTAGCTAGACACTCTTCCCAGAGCTTCAAGTTGGTCTTCAAAACAGCCCTCAACATGGTGGACAATGTACGGTTGACGACCTCCATTTGCCCATAAGTTTGTGGGTGACAAGTAGTAGAAAACAGCAGCTTCGTCCCCAACTTATGCCAGAACGTCCTCCAAAAATGACTTAAGAATTTAGCATCACGATTTAAAACGATGGTATTGGGAACTCCATGCAAGCGTACGACCTCTCTGAAAAACAAATCAGCAATGTAATCCTAACACAAAATCCATGAAAATATCCTCCCAAGATACACTAGGAACATGCAGAGGCATATAAAGACCATGTGGGTTTAGACGGTGTTGGCGTAAAAGATTACGCTAACAGGTTTCTGTAGAAAAGAAACTAACAAACGAAGTGTTTGTGAAGCAAACTGTTCTAAGCCTCCGAAAGGATAATAGCTTAGAATAGTTCGAAAGTGTATATTGAATCACTTGTAATCGGTCCCCATTACAGGGTAAAATGGGGGGTATTTATAGGCCTAAACATTAAGGAAAAGACCTATTTACCCCTCTATTACAACCGACATTAAGGAAACTATTCGGTTTCCTTAATAGGGCTAAAATGGTAAAAGACTAATCTAATAGGATAGAAGATAAGTCTTCCATCTTAGCTGGCAGAAAAGATCCTGAAGGGCTTTGGTTCGAAGACATACTTCGAACTAGTGCCTGTCTTCGGGCTTCGAACGAGGTTCTGGGCATCTTCAAAGATGGTCTTCGGACAATCTACGAACTGGTTGACTGCCTTTATGCTGCTTCGGCAATAACCCCGAAGATGAGATATTTTCCCCCAACAGTAGCCCCTCGAATACGCTTCTCCGTTTGACCTGTAACGTTAGGAGAGCAGTATACGGAAAGAAAAGATAACCAATCATAGGGGTTATTGATTTTTATTTTATCTTCGAAATGCATGAAGATATGAACTTCGAATCAGTCGTAAGGTAATTACTTTTCGAACTATCTTAGAACTGACTCAGGAAGTTCGAATGTCTTTTTAGACTTAGAAAAAATAGCCGTTAGTTCCTATTTCTAACGGAAGTTATATGATGTGTTATTTCCGGAGGAAAATAACGGGCAGGAATGCGAAAGGGCAGAGCCCAAACGGTAACAAACGGAACGATTAGGCTATAAATAAAGAGCCCAAAACTTACCCGATTACCTTTTCACCGCTTTCTCTCAGTCAAAAGCTTTTGAGCCCTTTGAGTTCTTGAGCCCTAGCCTTTGAGTTCTTGAGCCCTAGCCTCCATTCCCTCAGATCAATCCAGCGATCGCGATGGTCAAGACCAAGGGATCTGCACCTCCTTCGGCCTTGGCTCGGCAACAGACGGCCGCAGCAGCAGCAGCAACATTGGCGGCGACACCCTCGATGCAGGCAGCAACATCCATGGCGGTAGGGGGGAGAAATCCCCAAATCCCCGATGACCAAGGTCTGTGCCCACCATCGACTAAATACTTGGATCAATCTTTTGAGTTGGGGCCGTCTACCTGCAAGAAAGAATCTTTGGCAATCACAGCAGGGGGAAAGATTAGTGATGGGGTTATGATTCGGAAGCCGGGCAAAGAATCGATTCCATCACCGAGACCCGGAGAGGTTGTAGTGTTCGAAGCTTTTTTCGAAGCAGGCTTGGGCCTCCCTGCTGTGGATTTCTTGGCCGAAGTACTTGACCTGTTTCATGTAACCCTCCCTCAACTATCTCCGAATGCTGTAGCTAGATTAGCTATCTTCGAGTGGGCGCTGAGAGCCAAAGGTTGTGAGGGGAGGGCTGAAATCTTCGCTGCACTTCATAGAGCGACTTGTCAGCCGAAGACATTCACAGGCTCCGGAGGTGAGAAAGTGGTGGTTGCCTTCGGAAGCATTAATTTTAGGCTTCGAGATGAATATGCCCTGCAATTCCCTGCTAAGGCCATCAATGCTAGATGGTACACCGACTGGGTCCTGAGGTGGTTTTATGCCGAAGTTGGAGCGAGCAGTCCTCTGGCTGGACCTCTCAAAGAAATCCAATTCTGGAAGGAGGCCTTAGTGCAACCTGACGAAGGCCAGCTCGAAGCTCGCCTCAACTTACTTCAGAAAATCAGCCGAAGGTTAAGTATGCGAGACTTGGCCGAAGAATTCATCGGACTTCAAATTCCTCCGCTGATGGCCAACTGGCCTATCGTCTTCGAGGATGACTCGGAAGGCGGTCTTCGCAAGATTAACTATACTTCGAGCCCTGCAGGTAACTTTGAATCCAGCATGTATTGTACATATTTACTTCGAAGAAAAACTAACTCAAGTTATTTTTTAGCTTCTTCAGCCCCTATTACTTCAGAGCAAATTGTAAGGGCTTCGGAGAAGATTCTGGGCGCCCCAACTCCGTCGGAAAAAGAATGGCGAATCAAATTGGTCGGAAGTTGGGAGCGATTTAACAGAGTATGGGGAATGCTGGAGCTATCTCCGCCCCCTCTGATGGATTGGGTGCCTTTGGAGAAAGGGCCCCAGAAAAGGAAAGCCGAGACTGGAACTTCGAGTTCAGCAAAAACTCCGGTGAAGAAGGTGGCTCGGAAGCCAAAGAACCTTGCGCCTTCAGATCCAGCACCTTCGAGCTCAAGAGCTTCGGTTTCCGACTCCCAAGAAGAAACGGGGAGATTGCTTGTGGACCTGATAGAAGAGAATGAAACTCAAAGGGTCGCACAAGCCGAAGTACCTGCGAACGTACCGGAGTCCGGAGATAATGTTGATCAACCAAGGACTTCGGTAGTTCAAGAAGATGTAACTCAGGATGAAGTTCCTATGAATGAAGGTGGGGTCGAAGTCACTATGGCTTCAATTCCCGAAGAAGCGACGAGGACTCCCCAGGACGATGCTCCTGCAGTCCAAGATTTAACGGCTGATTTGGATGAGGACTACACTTTTGATCCTCTGATCAGTCCGGTGCTCGATCTCCCAGAGAATGTCCAAGGTAAATTTTGCATAATTTTTATCAATTTCTGCAAAATTATACAATGTATAATATTTTTGTTTTTTCAGAGCCTCCTGTTGTCGAAGTACTTCACGAAGATACAATTCAAAGGCCTTCGACAACTTCGGAGCCACAGCCGGAGGTTACTTTACAAGGGCCTGGAAGAGGTAAAAGACACATAGAGCCTCTCCGTACTCAAGGATCGACTTCATCTGAGTCAACAGATGAAAGTGAATCGACTGAGGGGGGGCCAACTTCAGAAGTTCCAAGGGCCTCGGAAGAAATCTCCGGACCTTCGCTAAGCAGAGCTGACCAGAAGGCTTTAGTAATGCTTCCTCTTATAACTCCTTTTTTGGAGGAGAAAACCGGACTTGGGACTTTGGTTAAACCTTTGGGTCAAGCCAGTCGCAAAGTCGGGGAAACAGAACTGGTAGCCCTTTTAAGCAGAGCAAAGGGTTCGGAGCTTAACCTTGCTGTGGAAAGAGCAGCTTATCAGGTATAAAGCATCTTCGAACCAAATAGCAAATTATATATGAATAATTTCTTATTTCAGTTTTTCTTTTTTCTTAGCAAGCAGTCTTAGCCCGCGCTGCGGCTTTATCAAGCGAAAATGAAATTGCTCAACTTCGGGAAGAGAATGAAGCTCTTCAAAGAAATTTTAACTTCTCCGAAGGTCGAGTAGCTCAGATGGATAATGTAATACTAGCAGAGCGAAGGGCTAGGCAAAGCTTGGAGGCTGCGAAGAAAGAGCTCGAAGCAGAAAGAATTGCGCTTCGAGCGGAGGTTGAAAGACTGCGGACGGAGGATGCTGCTAAGGGGTCCGAACTTGTAAGACTTCGAGAAGAGGCTGGCCAACTCCGGACTCAAAAGAATACTTTGACTATGGAGAATGCTAGAATCTCCGAAGTTTTAGCAGAAACGTCTTCGGCCAAGGATGCACTTATTGCGGAAAAACTCAAGTCTGAGAAGGTGGCTTCGGAGGTCATCGAGCAGATGCTAGGTGTCTTGGAGTACTTCGGTACTACGGGATCACTATCTTCGGATGATAATGTGACTCTGCTGCGCCGGTTAAAGAGGATCCAAGGAGCAGCGAAGCAAATGAAGACGGCAGGCATGCGTTATGGAGAACTCTCCGGACAAGTGTCTGCCCTTGGATTACTTCGTTACTATGAGGATTTGGGCCGAATAATTACTCCGAGCGCAGAGGGTTCCATCATCTTCGACGACGCGAGACTTTTGACTCCTTCCGAAGGCGTGGCTGCCGCCTGGCGAGCCTTTCAAACTTCATGGAGAGCCGAAGGTCGATCTGCGATCAAGGCTTGGATTGATGAAGGCCAACGCCAGAAGCAAGTTCGGAGCCAAGCTTCAAGCAGTCAGCCTCCTTCGAACCCGCAGGTTTAGGAATTACTTAGGATTTTTTGATTATGTAAAGCTGATGCTTGTAAACATTTATCAATGAAAGTCTTGCTTGTCATATTTTTAGGCTTTGCCTCTTATGGAAGATATCGAAGTGTTAGAACTTAACAGCGAACTTCGCTCACTGTGGAACACCTTCGAACTTCTAAAGAGTTATAAGCGTCCTCAATTTCTTATTCCTCGAGATGACTCCGGCGTTATTGCGCCCGAAGTAATCAAAGACATATTGTCTTATATTAAAGAGGAAGATAAAGAGATTGACGCAAACACCTCGTCTTCTGAAGACACTAATTGGTCCGAAGACGAAGGTGAAGCCCAAAATAAGAGATCTGAAGATCTTAGAAGCTGGGAAAGAAGCCCCGAGCGGCTTCGAACTTGGGCCGAGCTTCAACAAGAGCAGAAGGATTTTAGAGCTTCGAAGGGGAGGAAGAGAGTTAAACGTAAAGTTCTTAGAACTTCCGATGTTGGAACTAGTCGTTCCACCCCTAGCTCTCGGGACCGAAGAGGTCTCCGATTCCTTCTTGGTATAGATACCAATTTTTCATAATGTAATCTGTAAACACATTTGTTTCAATAATGAATGCCAATTAAAATTGTCTCCATATTTACTAGCCCCTCTTTGGGTATAAGCAACTTCGAACTGTATTCAAAGATGGTTATGCGCAAAGAAAAACTTCGGAGTACAATTTTTTGGGGGTTCGGAGCCCCTCTGTCATTTAAAGATCTTTTGAAATCTTATGAAATGTCTTCGACTTTTTGTAGTCAGAAGAATGGTAACTTGGTACCTTTGTTTGCTTTACGAAAGAAATCAATTGAGATAACTTCCAGGACACTTTAGTGTCTTAAGAAATTTGTCACTCTGGACTATGTTAACAGACATTCGAAGCCCATGGCTCAAATGCTTTTTTGTTTTAGCCACCTTCGGCTGTTTTTGCAGAAGTCTACCAGCCGGAGCTTGGACTTCGCAGAATTTGGCCACCTTCGGCTCTTTTTTGCAGAAGTCTACCAGCCGGAGCTTGGACTTCGCAGAATTTGGCCACCTTCGGCTCTTTTTACGGATGTCTGCAAGCTGCAGCTTGGACTCCGCAGATTTTGGCCACCTTCGGCTCTTTTTACGGAAGTCTACCAGCCGAAGCTTGGACTCCGTAGAATGTGGTATTGGCTCTTTTACGGATGCCTACAAGCCGAGACTTGGGCTCCGGATGGATTTCAGCCACCACACCGGAGGCTTCGACTTTATGGGTACGAAGTCTGGAAATACAGACCAGCTTAATTACACTTCCCTCTCGGTCGACTTCCATTCCAGCGCGTCCGCTCGGGAAGCTAGGAGTCAACAAGGGGAAGGCAACTATCAGGGTGTATGCTTTATTAATTTAGAGGTGATTACAAGCGAATTACAAGGAGCCCTTATGCGAAGTATCGCTTTAGGTGCTCCGCATGCCAAGTATGTGCTAACTCTTCACCTTCTAAATTAGCTAATTTGAATGAACCAGGGCGCCCTGAGCGGACAATTAGATATGGACCTTCCCATTTATTGCCTAACTTCCCTGGTGCTATAATGCTTCGTAGAACAAGATGACCCGGCCTTAACTCGCTGAGCTTAACCTTCGGGTCATACCAAGTCTTCGTCTGCTGATGATACTTTGATAAATTAGCTATAGCCCGAAGTCTTGTTTCTTCTGACAAATCTAACGAAGCTTGTCTTTCTTCTTCGATGTCTGGTTCGGTGCTGCGAAATGACCCCCCTTTGAGCTCCGTTGGAGTCATAGCTTCATCTCCGAATAGTAGTCTGAACGGAGTAAAACCTGTGGACCTTGTTTGCGTAGTCCGAATGGACCACAGAATCTTCGGAAGCTCTTCGGTCCACAGTCCCTTTGATAATCCTACTATTCTTCGATTTAGCCCTGATAAAATATTTCCATTGGCTCGCTCAACGGCTCCATTGGACTGAGGATGTCTCACTGCAGCAAAACATAGTTGAATGCCTAGGTCTTCGCAAAACTTCCTGAAGGGTTCTGCGTCGAACTGTGTTCCATTATCAACTGTGAGATATCTAGGCACTCCGAACCGGCAAATAATATTCTTCCAGAAGAATTTCTGTACATTGTTCGAAGTGATAGCTGTTAAGGGCTCTGCTTCCACCCACTTAGAAAATATTCAATAGCTACCACTGCGAACTTCAAATTTCCCTTTGCTAACGGAAAGGGACCAATTAGATCCATACCCCATCTGGCCATGGGCCATACCGGAGCAATGACTTGAAGAGCTGTTGGTGGGCGATGACTCCGTCGACCCATCCACTGGCATCCTTGACAAGTGCGGACCAAGCTCTCCGCATCAGCTGTTATTGTGGGCCAATAAAGCCCCTGGCGAAGTGTTTTTCCTGCCAGAGCTCTAGGGGCTAAATGACTTCCACAAAGGCCTTCGTGAATTTCTCGAAGAATTTCTTGGCCTTCGGCTTGAGATATACATCGGAGTAGAGGGGAACATACTCCGTCCTTGTATAATATACCGTTGATTAACTGATAGTTTCTTGCTGTGAGCTTTAATCTTGACAATTGGGGCTCTTCGGGCAAATTTGTTCCTCCTTGCAAGAGTTCTATGATCGAATCTTTCCAATCTGCACTAGGAATGCAGAGAATCTCTGCAGAGGCAATTTGTGGCACCGAAGGTACATTGAGCTCCTCATAGAAAGCTTCGTCAGGCACATCCACAGCTCCGGCAGCAGCCTTCGCTAAAATGTCCGCTTGCACGTTTTCAGCTCTTGGTATACTCCGAATGGAAATACCCTTGAAGTGTGCTTCGATCTTGCGGATTTCTTCCAAGTACTTTGCAAGCTGTGGATGTCGGACTTGAAAACTTTTGTCTACGTGCCCTGCTACTATCTGAGAATCTGTTTTTATAATTATCCTTGTAGCCCCTAGAGAACGTGCTTTCCGGAGTCCCAATAAAATTCCTTCGTACTCCGCTATATTATTGGTAGACTTAAAGTTGAGTCTTGTGGAGTACATTGCTCTTTGCCCTGACGGTGAAATTAATACTGCCCCAATGCCTGCTCCGGATGCTTGGAAAGCTCCATCGGAGTAAATAATCCAAACTCCGTCATCTGATTTCTCTGGAGTCAACTTCGCAGGTGGAGTCCACTCTGCTACGAAGTCTGCTAGGACTTGAGATTTGATAGCTGTCCTTGCCAGGAAAGATATGCCGAAGGGTGCTAGCTCTACTGCCCACTTTCCAATCCTTCCAGTGGAATCTTTGCTTCGGAGCATATCTCCTAAATGATACGAAGTTGGTACAATTACATTGTGAGCCAAAAAATAATGTCTTAGCTTCCTCGAAGCCATTATCTGAGCATAAACGAACTTCTCAAGTTCGGAGTATCTTGTCTTCGCTCCTGACAATGCTTCGGATACAAAATAGACAGGATTTTGGACCAACTTCCCATTGATATCTGCTTCTCTGACGAGGACTGCGCTGACAGCTGAACCTGTAGCTGCAAGATATAGAAGTAGGGTTTCGTCCGCAATAGGCACCGTGAGTGTAGCAAGATTGCTGAGATAATCTTTAATATCTTCGAAGCTTTTCTGACACTCCGGTGTCCATGCAAAATCTTCGGACCCTTTCAAAGCTTTAAAAATTGGCAGGCTCCTCTCCGCAGACCTTGATAAAAACCTGCTAAGTGCGGCCAAACGTCCAGTCAGCTTTTGCACTTGCTTTAAATTCTCCGGAGGGGCCATCTTCTGTAGCGCAGTTATTTGAGTAGGGCTAGCTTCAATTCCCCTGCTTGAAACTAAGTACCCTAACAACTTTCCAGCCTTAGCTCCGAATATACATTTTTCGGGGTTAAGACGGATCCCACATGCCCGAAGGCTATTGAATGTTTCTGCTAAGTCTAGGCTATGTTGGTGCTTTAAAGCACTCTTTATTACAATATCATCCATATAGGCCTCCACATTGCGACCTAGTTGATGACCTAGAGCCTTAGCGACTAATCTTGAAAAAGTAGCCCCGGCATTTCTTAGGCCGAAGGGCATTCTTACATAGCAGAAGACTCCCGAAGGAGTTACAAAGCTCGTCTTGATTTCGTCTTCGCGCTTCAACCATATTTGATGATAACCAGAATACGCGTCGAGGAAGCTTAGTAACTCCGAACCTGCAGTGGAGTCAACTAGTTGATCAATTCGGGGCATGGGGTAGGGGTCACGTGGGCACGCTTTATTCAAAGATGTGAAATCAATGCACATGCGCCACTTTCCGGAAGACTTCTTCCTGACGAAGACTGGGTTGGCTAACCATTCTGTATGGGCCACTTCTCTGATAATCCCAGCCTTCAACAGTTTTTCAACTTCGTCCTTAGCTAGAGCAGCTCTCTCTGCGGACATCTTCCGGAGCCCTTGTCGAACAGGCCGGGCCTTCGGGTTTACAAGCAAACTGTGCTCAATAATATCCCGATCGACTCCGGTGATATCTTCGTCAGACCAAGCGAAGACATCCAAATTTTCTTCTACGACCTTTTCCAAGGAAGTTGCAACTTCAGGAGGTAAATCTTTACCAAATTGAAAGGTGTATTCTTTACCATCTTTGACAATGACCTTCATTGCAATCTCTCCTTCGGGACTTGGTCTTGGAAATGACTTCTTCGAAGCTTCGGAGGAGGCTGAAAAAATTTCTTCATTATCTTGGACACTGTTTACTTGCCTCGGATCAAGAGGAGGACCATGACCATATTCTGCCCTCCGAGCCATGGCTTGATCTCCGAAGATTGTCAGGACTCCTGCTTGTGTGGGCATCTTCATGCACAAGTAGTTGTGATGCGCCACAGCTCCGAACTGATTCAACATGCCCCGTCCGAAGATGACATTATAAGCATACGGGGCATCTACCACATCAAAGATAACTTCTTCAGTTCGTGCTAGTAAACCTTCTCCGAAGGTTACTTCCAAGCCTATCTGGCCGAGTGCATCAAGCGGAGGTCCTGCGAAGCCTTGCAGAGGACGAGCCGCTGGGAGAAGATGCTTCCGGGAAATGCATAACTGATCGAAGGCTTGTACAAAGATAATATCTGCTGAACTACCTCCGTCAATTAGCACCCTTCGGACTTCAGTCCTTGCAATATCAGCAGTGATAACCAATGGATCTGCATGCGGGAACTTAATACCAGCTGCATCCTCCGCAGAGAAAGATATTGGAACATGAGGACCACTCCGGCATTGCAGCTGCAGATGACGAAGTCCCAATATGGCCTACTTCCCGAACGTACTCTCTTCGCTGTCTCTTGGACATGCTTCCGAG
>JAAALK010000085.1:18603129-18690154 GCA_019279435.1 Zizania palustris | reverse complement strand
CCAGGCTGTGGCGCGGATAGAAACTTCGAAGCTGCAAGACGCCCTCCGGTGGTCAATGTTATGCCACCTCCGAAGCAAGAAGAAGGGCAAGACCGAGGAAAAAGAGTAGTCCTCCCCATCTCCAGAGGAGGTACTCTTGGAAGCATGTAAAAAAGGCAGAGAAGATAGTATGTCAGAGAAGTGGGCCACATTGGAACTTCGTCATCTGCAGCTGCTATGCCTGAATGGTCCCATGTGCCAATATCTTTTTTCTGCAAAGGATGCAGCTGGCATTAAATTTCCACATGTAGACCCACTTGTCATTACTGCTGACATTGCAGGAACTGAGGTTCGAAGAGTGTTAATTGACGGAGGCAGTTCGGCAGACATTATTTTTGTTCAAGCCTTCGATCAATTGTGCATCTCTAGAAAGCACCTTCTTCCAGCGGCTCGTCCTTTGCAAGGCTTCGCAGGACCTCCGCTTGATGCACTCGGCCAAATAGGCCTAGAAGTTACCTTCGGAGAAGGACTGTTAGCCAGGACAGAGGAAGTAATCTTTGACGTTGTAGATGCTCCATATGCCTACAACGTCATCTTTGGAAGAGGCATGTTAAATCAGTTCGGAGCTGTGGCACACCACAATTACTTGTGCATGAAGATGCCCACGCAAGCAAGAGTGCTCACTATCTTCGGAGATCAAGCTACCGCCCGAAGAGCGGAATATGGTCACGGCCCTCCTCTTGATCCAAGACAAGTGAATAACGTGCAAGATAATGAAGAAAATTTTTCAGCTCCTTCCGAATCTTCGAAGAAATCCTTCCCGAGACCAAGTCCTGAAGGAGAAATTGCAACGAAGATTATTGTTAAAGATGGTAAACAATATGCATTTCAATTTGGTAAAGATTACCACTAGAAGTTGCTACCTCCTTGGAAAAAGTAGTGGAAGAGAATTTAGATGTCTTTGCTTGGTCTGATGAAGACATCACCGGAGTCAATCGGGATATTATTGAGCATAGTTTACTTGTAAACCCGAAGGCCCGGCCTGTTCGGCAAGGACTTCCGAAAAATGTCTGCAGAAAGAGTTGTTCTTGCAAAATATGAAGTTGAAAAATTGTTGAAGGCTGGGATTATCAGAGAAGTGGCTCACATAGAATGGTTAGCCAACCCAGTCTTCGTCAAGAAGAAATCCTCCGGGAAGTGGCGCATGTGCATTGATTTCACATCCTTGAATAAAGCATGCCCTCGTGACGCCTACCCCATGCCCCGAATTGATCAACTGGTCGACTCCACTGCACGTTCGGAGTTATTAAGCTTCCTTGACGCGTATTCCGGTTATCATCAAATATGGTTGAAACGCGAAGATGAGATCAAGACAAGCTTCGTAACTCCCTCGGGATTCTTCTGTTATGTAAGAATTGCCTTTTGGCTTAAGAAATGCCGGAGCTACTTTTCGAGGTTAGTTGCTAAGGCTCTAGGTCATCAATTAGGTCGCAATGTGGAGGCCTATATGGATGATATTGTAATAAAGAGTGCTTTAAAGCACCAACATAGCCTAGACTTAGCAGAAACATTTAATAGCCTTCGGGCATGTGGGATTCATCTTAACCCCGAGAAATGTATCTTCGGAGCTAAGGCTGGGAAATTGTTAGGGTATTTAGTTTCAAGTAGAGGGATTGAAGCTAGCCCTACTCAAATAACTGCACTACAAAAGATGGTTCCCCAGAGAATTTGAAGCAAGTGCAAAAGCTGACAGGTGGTCTAGCAGCACTTAGCAGATTTCTAGCAAGGTCTACGGAGAGAAGTTTGCCTATTTTCAAAGCTTTGAAAGGGTCCGAAGATTTTGCATGGACCCCGGAGTGTCAGAAAAGCTTCGAATATATTAAAGAGTATCTCAATAATCTTGCTACACTCACGGTGCCAACTGCGGACGAAACCCTACTCCTTTACCTTGCGGCTACTGGCTCTGCTGTCAGTGCAGTTCTTGTCAGAGAGATTGATGTCAGTTGGAAGTTGGTACAAAATCCAGTTTACTTTCTGTCCGAAGCATTGTCCGGAGCAAAAACAAGATATTCCGAGCTTGAGAAGTTTGTTTATGCTCTGATAATGGCTTCGAGGAAACTAAGGCATTATTTTTTAGCTCACAATGTAATTGTACCAACTTCGTATCCTTTGGGAGATATGCTCCGAAGTAAAGATTCCACTGGAAGAATTGGGAAGTGGGCAGTTGAGCTAGCACCCTTCGGAGAAGTCAAGTGAAGGAATTTGGATTGTTTTTTCTGATGGGGCTTTCCAAGCATCCAGAGCAGCTGTTGGAGTAGTTTTAATCTCGCCTTCAGGGCAAAGAGCAATGTACTCCGCAAGACTGAACTTTAAGTCTACCAACAATATAGCGGAGTATGAATGGATTTTACTGGGACTCCGAAAAGCACGTGCTCTAGGGGCTACAAGAGTTGTTATAAAGACAGATTCTCAAATAGTAGCAGGGCACATAGATAAAAGCTTTCAAGTTCGGCATCCACAGCTTGCAAAGTACTTAGAAGAAATCCGTAAAATCGAAGCACAATTCAAGGGTATTTCAATTCAGAGTATACCAAGAACAGAAAATGTGCAAGCGGACATCTTAGCAAAAGCTGCAGCCGGAGCTATGGATATACCAGAAGAAGCTTTTTATGAGGAGTTCAGTACACCTTCGGTACCACAAATTCCCTCCGCAGAGATTATTTGCATTCCAAGTGCAGATTGGAGAAATTCAATCATGGAACTTTTGCAAGGAAGAGCAAATTCATTTGAAGAGCCACAATTTTCAAGATTGAAACTCAGGGCTAGGAATTATCAAATAATCAACGGTATATTATACAAGGCTGGAGTATGTTCCCCTCTACTCCGATGTATATCTCAAGCCGAAGGTCAAGAAATTCTTCGAGAAATCCATGAAGGACTTTGCGGTAGCCATTTGGCCCCTAGAGCTTTGGCAGGAAAAACACTTTGCCAAGGGATTTATTGGCCTACAATAACAGCTGATGCGGAGAGCTTGGTCCGCACTTGTCAAGGATGTCAGTGGATGGGTCGACGGAGTCATCGCCCACCAACAGCTCTTCAAGTTATTGCTCCGGTATGGCCTATGGCCAGATGGGGTATGGATTTGATTGGTCCCTTTCCAGTAGCTAAGTGAAATTTAAAGTTCGCAGTGGTAGCTATTGAATATTTTTCTAAGTGGGTAGAAGCAGAGCCCTTAACAGCTATCACTTCGAACAATGTACAGAAATTATTTTGGAAAAGTATCATTTGCCGGTTTGGAGTGCCTAGACAACTTACAGTTGATAATGGAACACAGTTCGATGCAGAACCTTTCAGAAAGTTCTGCGAAGATCTAGGCATCTAGTTATGTTTTGCTGCAGTGAGGCATCCTCAGTCTAATGGAGCTGTAGAAAGAGCTAATGGAAATATTTTGTCAGGGCTAAATCGAAGGATAGTAGGATTAGCAAAAGGACTGTGGACCGAAGAACTTCCGAAGATTTTATGGTCCATTCAGACTACACAAACAAGGTCCACAGGTTTTACTCCATTCAGATTGCTATTCGGAGATGAAGCTATGACTCCAACGGAGCTCAAAGGAGGATCACTTCGCAGCACCGAACCAGAGATTGAAGAAGAAAGACAAGCTTCGCTAGATTTAACAGAGGAGACAAGACTTCGAGCTGTGGCCAATTTATCAAAGTATCACCAGCAGACGAAGGCTTGGTTTGACCCGAAGGTTAAGATCAATGAGATTAGACCGGGTCATCTCATTTTGCGAAGCATTATAGCGCCCTGAAAATTAGGAAATAAATGGGAAGGTCCATACTTAATTGTTCGTTCAGGACGTCCTGGCTCTTTTAAATTAGCTAATTTGGAAGGTGAAGAGTTAGCACATACGTGGCATGCGGAGCACCTAAAGCGATACTTCGCATAAGGGCTCCTTGTAATCATGTGTAATCGCTTTTCAAATCAATAAAGCATATGGTTCAGATAATGCCTACCCCTCATAAACTTCTAGCTTCCGAGTGGACGCACTGGAACCACAGAGTTGATCGAGAGGGAAGTGTCATTAATTTGAATCATATTTTCCGAGGTGGTGGGCTGACATAATCCGGAGTCCAAGCCACCGGCTTGAAGACATCCATAAAAGAGCCCGAATACCACAGAATGCGGAGTCCAAGCCACCGGCTGGAAGACATCGGTAAAAAGAGTCCAAAGAGACCACTGCGAACTCCAAACCACTGGTTTGACAGAATTCGCAAAAAAGAGCCGAAGGAGGCCAAAACAAAACAGAGTTTGAGCCATGAGCTTCGAATGTCTGTTAAGAAAGTCCAAAGTGACAAATTATCTAAAACACTAAAGTGTCCGGAAAGTTATCTTAAGTGATTTCTTTCAAAAACATAAGGTGCTAAGTCGCCATTCTTCAGACTACAAATAGTCGAAGAGAATTTTATAAGATTTTAAAAGATCTCTAAGTTATAGAGGGGCTCCGAACCCCCAAAATTGTACTCCGAAGTTTTTCTTTGTGCCTAACCATCTTTGAATACAGTTCGAAGTTGCTTACACCCAAAGAGGGGCTAATAAATAGGGAGACAATTTTAAATCGATATTTATTATTCGAACAAATATGTTTACATCATGAAAAATTGGTATCTATACCAAGAAGGAATCGAAGACCTCTTCGATCTCTAGAGTTAGGGTTGGAATGACTAGTTCCAGTGTCGGGAGTTCTAACAACTTTACGTTTAACTCTTTTGCCTCCCTTCGAAGCTCTAAAGTCTTTTTGTTCTTGTTGAAGCTCGGTCCAAGTTCGAAGCCATTTGGGGCTCCTTTCCCAGCTTCCAAGTTCTTCAGGCTTTTTACTTTGAGCTTCATCTTTGTCTTCAGACCATATAATGTCTTCAGAAGACGAAGTTTCCAAGTTAACTTCCTTTTCTTCCTCTTTAATACAAGATAAAATGTCTTTACTTATTTCGGATGTAATTGCTCCGGAACTATCTCGAGGAATTAGAAATCGAGGACGCTTGTGAAGTTTTAAGATATCAAAGGTAGCCCATAATAAGCGAAGTTCGTCGTTAACATCTAACACTTCGACATCTTCAATATGAGGCAAAGCCTAAAAACATGATAACAAATCTTTATTCATAAATGTACATAAGCATAATGCTTTACATAGTCAAAGATCCTAAGATATTTCTAAACCTGCGGGTTTGGAGGAGGCTGACTGCTCGAAGATTGGGTCCAAGCCTGCTTTTGGCGTTGTCCTTCGTCAATCCAGGCCTTGATCGCAGAGCGACCTTCGGCTCTCCATGAAGTTTGGAAGGCTTGGCAAGCAGCGGCCACACCTTCGGAAGGAGTGAGAAGCTGATCGTCGTCAAAGGTAATTGGGCCCTCCCCTGCGCTCGGAGCTATCGACCGACCCAGATCTTCGTAGTAACGAAGTAGTCCAATGGCAGCCACTTGTCCGTAGATTTCTCCGTAACGAATGCCTGTTGTCTTCATTTGCTTCGCTACTCCTTGAATCCTTTTCAACCGGCGCAGCAGGGAGATGTTGTCATCCGAAGGAAGCGTCCCAGTAGTACCGAAGTACTCCAGAACGCCTAGCAATTGGTCCATGACCTCCGCAGCTACCTTCTCAGACTTCAGCTTATCTTCAATTAGCGCATCCTTCATCGAAGTTAGCTCTTCTACCACTCCAGAGAGCCTAGCCGCTTCCGTAGTTAAAGAATTTTTGTGATTCAGTAGCTGGCTAGCTTCTTCTCAGAGTCTAACAAGCTCGGCCCCCGCAGTAGCGTGCTCCGTCCGCATCTTTTCAACTTCTGCTCGAAGCACAATTTTTTCTGCTTCGAGCTCCTTGTTCGCAACCTCCAAGCCTTGTCTGGCCCTGTGCTCCGTTGAAACCATGCTGTCCATATGAGTCACTCGACCTTCGGAGATAATGAGATTCCGTTGAAGAGTTGCGTTTTCCTCTCGAAGCCGAGCGATTTCCCGTTCATTTGATATGTTCGCAGCTCGGGCCAAGACTGTTTGTTGTGAAAAGAAAAGACTAAGGTAAGAAATTATTTGTATATAAATTTGATGTTGTTTTGCAGATACTTCGTACCTGGTAGGCTGCACGTTCCATGGCAGCGTTAAGCTCCGAGCTCTCCGCCTCACTCAAGATGGCCACCAAGTTCGTCTCCCAAACTTCGCGACTAGCTCGATCCAAAGGCTCAAGCAAAGTCCGAAGACCAGTTCTTCGCTCTAAGAAAGGAGCTAGAAGAGGGAGCATGCTTAAAGCTTGTTTGTCATCTTCATTTGGCGAAGGCCCGGAGTGTTGAGCTGTAGTCTTCGGAGCCCCCGGAGACTGGCCCCCTTGGTAGATTGGCTCTCGTCTGTTGACTCAGACGGAGTTGATCCGGAGCTCAGAGAAGGGAGGGGGTCCATCTTTCCTTTGCCTTTTCCAGGCCCCATCTGAGTGGCTTTTGGGATTGGCTCCGAAGTTGTCGAAGGTCCAGGAACTGTAACTTCAGGATGGACCTCTTCCATAGAAGTGGACTCTGTAAAAACAAAGGTATTATACATTGTATAATTTCGCACTTAAAAAGAAGAGGATAAAAATTATTCGAGGTTTACCTTCGACATTTTGGCGGCGGGTAAGCATCGGACTGCTTGGCTGATCGAAGGCGAGATCTTCGTCCGAATCAAGCGTCAAATCTTCGAATGTAGGAACATTTTCTTGAACAGTCATTGTTGCTTCATCCGGAATCGAAGCCACAGTGACTTCGATTCCACTCTCATCCACAGGAACTCCGTCCTGAGGTAAATTCTCTTGAACTGCCGAAGTCCTCGTTTGCTCAAGATTCTCTTGAGACTCCGGCACGTTCGCAGGTTCATCAACTTGTGCAGTTCCTTGGGCTACGTCCTCGTCAATCAGCCTCACAAGTAACCTGCCTTCGTCCTCCTGAGAATCGGAGATTGAAGCTCTTGGGCTCGAAGGTGCAGGGTTTTTTGGCTTTCGAGCCACCTTCTTGACTGGAGTCTTGGCGGAGCTCGAAGTCCCAGCTTCAACTTTCCTCTTCTTGGGCCCTTTCTCCAAAGGCAGCCAATCCACCAAAGAGGGCGGAACCAATTCGAGTAGCCCCCATACTCGGTTGGATCGCTCCCAACTACCAACCAATTTAATTCTCCATTCTTTCTCGGTCGGAGTTGGGACGCCCAAAATCTTCTCCGAAGCTCGTACGGTTTGCTCCGAAGTCATAGGGGCTGAAGAGGCTGAAAAATGAGTTAAGTTTGTTAAATCTTCGAATAAATATACATAGAGTATGTTCTAAGTTACCTGCAAGACTTACAGTTGAAGAGATTTTCCGAAGACCACCTTCTGAATCCTCTTCGAAGGTGATTGGCCAGTTGGCCATCAAAGGAGGGATTTGGAGCCCGAGGAATTCTTCGGCTAAGTCTCGCATGCTCAACCGATGACTGATCTTTTGAAGCAAGCTAAGGCGAGCTTCGAGCTGACCCAGATCTGGATGCACAAGGGCTTCCTTTCGGAAGTTGATGTCTTGTAGAGGTCCAGCTAGATGGTTGCTCGCCCCAACTTTGGCATAAAACCATTTCAGGATCTAGTCTGTATACCATCTGGCGTTGATAGCCTTGGCTGGAAATCGGAGAGCATACTCATCCCGAAGCTTGAAGTTAATACTTCCGAAGGCCACTACCATTTTTTCACCTCCGGGGCCTACGAAGGTCTTCGGTTGGCACGAAGCTCTGTGCAGTGCTGCGAAGATCTCTGCCCTCCCCTCACAACCCTCGGCTCGCAGCGCCCATTCGAAGACGGCGAGACGTGCTACAACATTCGGAGAGAGTTGGGGCAGAGTGACGTGGAATAACTCCAATACCTCGGCCAAAAAGTCTACTGCTGGAAGACCCAAACCAGCTTCGAAGAAGGCTTCGAAGACGACCACTTCTCCAGGTCTCGGTGAAGGAATGATTTCCTTCCCAGGTTTGCGAATCATCACCCCCAAACTAATTTTCCCTTCTACTACAGCCGCAAGAGATTCTCTTCTGCAGGTCGACGGCCCCAGTTGATAAGATTGGTCTGTGTACTTCGTCGAGGCTGGAAAGAGGTCTTGAGGGCCGACATTTTGGGGATTTCCTCCCACTGGCGCCATTGACGCCACTAAAGGATTTGGAGTTGCTGCCGCCAAGGTTGCAGTCGCCGCTGCTTGCCGCAGCCTGCTGCCGGGCCAGGGTTGAAGCTGCTCCAGGGCCCTTGAAACTAGTCTTCGCGATTGAATCTCACGGATTGCTTCAGAAGAAAAATGGAGGCTAGGGCTCGGGTTGGAGGCTAGGGCTCAGGTGATGGTTTGTTTGCACGAAAGCAGTGAAAGGGTACTCAAGAAGGGTTTGGGCCCTCTATTTATAGCCCAAATCCTGATTTTTTACCGTTTGTTTGTATCGCTTCACATTCCCAACCGTTACTTTGCTCCGAAATTAAAGCATTCTGTAACTTCCGTTAGAAGAAAGAAGCTAACGACTATTTCTTCTAAGTCTAAAAAGGCTTTCAGACTTCTTGAATTAGTTCTAAGTTACTTCTAATGTAATTTTATTAGAAACTGATTCGAAGCTTACATCTCCACATAATTCGGAGATGGTTTAAATCTGCTAACCCCTATGCATGATTATTTTTCTTGCGTATACTGCTCTCCTAACATTACAGATTTAGCGGAGATGCGTATTCGAGGGGCTACTGTTGGGGGAAAATATTCCATCCTCAGGGTTATTGCAGTGACAAGATAAAGACTGGAGATTAAGCTAAAGACTTCAAGCGTATACCTTCGGAGGTACATTGAGTCAAGTTCGAAGCATGATGACGGGCTCTAGTTCGAAGTATATCTTCGAACTTGGACTCTTCCGTGAACTTCTTTGCCAGCTAAGATGGAAGACTTATCTTCTTTCTCATTAGATTAGTCTTTTACCATTTTAGCCCTATTAAGGTTACCGAATAGTTTCCACTATGTCGGTTGTAATAGAGGGGTAAAAAGGTCTTTTCCTTAATGTTTGGGCCTATAAATACCCCCCGTTCTGCCCTGTAAAGAGGACCGAATACAAGTTATTCAATACACACATTCGAACTATTCTAAGTTATTATCCTTTCGGAGGCTTAGAACAGTAAACTTCGAAAACACTTCGTTTGTTAGTTTCTAATCTTCAGAAACCTGTTAGCGTAATCTTTTACGCCAACAAATAGTCTTCGCAGTCTTTGACAATAACCTTCGTTACAATCTCTCCTTCGAGGCTGGGTCTTGGGAAGGACTTCTTCGAAGGTTCACCTGAAGCAGAGATATCCTCCGGGTTGCCTTGTATGTTGTTCACTTGTCTCGGGTCAAGAGGGGGGCCATGACCATATTCTGCTCTTCGCGCAGTGGCCTAATCTCCGAAGACACTGAGCACTCCCGCTTGCGTGGGCATATTCATACATAAATAATTATGATGCGCCACGGCTCCGAACCGATTTAACATGCCCCTCCTGAAGATAACATTATATGCGTACGGGGCATCCACAACATCAAAAATCACATCCTCCCTCTTGGCCAGTAGCCCCTCTCCAAAAGCAACCTCCAGACCTATTTGGCCGAGGGCATCAAGAGGGGGTCCTAAAAAACCTTGCAAAGGACGAGCTGCAGGGAGGAGATGTTTCCTAGAGATACAGAGCTGATCGAAGGCTTGGACGAAGATAATATCTGCTAAACTCCCTCTGTCAATCAGCACTCTCCGGACGTTAGTCCCTGCTATATCGGCAATAATGACAAGGGGATCTACATGCGGAAACTTTATGCCAGCTGCATCATCTGCACAGAAAGATATTGGCACATGGGACCACTCAAGCATGGTAGATGTAGACGAAGAAGTTCCAATATGGCCCACTTCTCGGACATATTCTCTTCGTTGTCTCTTCGACATACTTCCGAGGGTCCCTCCTCTAGAAATGGGGAGGACTACTCTTTTACCTCGATCTTGACCATCTTCCAGCTTCGGAGATGGCATAATATTGACCACTGGAGGTTGCCTTGTAGGGTCGAAGTTGTCTATGCCACGGCCTGGACAGGCTCCGGACGCACCTCGGAAGGAACTCGGTCTGTAGTGCCTCAACCCGAGGTTCTTTCAAGCTACTCGCCTCTTAAAGCGAGTATAGACTTGCATGCATCAGTAGCATGACTTCGATTCTCACCATGGACGCAGCAGAAGAAGGCCTGGGCTTTGCCAGCTAGCTTCCTTAGCGGCCTCCAGCCGCTGTCCTTTGTTCCCGAGGCTTGTGAAGTCTTAGGGGCAAATTTCTGCTGTGGATCAATATTCAAGACTTCAGAATAAGGATGCTTTTGCCCCCGATGTCTGTCATGCTTGACTTCGATTTTAGGCCCCTACGCAGGTGTTGAAATCTTTACTTCGAACTTGACTTCTTGCAGGATTGACGGAGTTGAAGCAGTTCTCTGAAGCCACCCTTCTTCTGACCTAGCATACTCTTCAAAATAAGCCATCAGCTGAGCAACAGAGGATATCTGTTTCCGATGAAGTTTATTAAGGAGGCCCGCATGGGTAACTTCCTCTCGAGCTGCGTCAACTACGGAGGATGTAGTCAGCCCTCAAATTTGCGACTTCATATGGGCGAAGCACTTGAAAAATTGTCTTAAAGTCTCTCCAGGCAGCTGCTTCACCTGGAAAAGACTTCCCATAGACATTGGGGGTATGAAGGTACCCTGAAAGTTACTTATGAACTTCTTCCTTAATTGCTCCCAGGTTCTAATTGATCCCGGCTTCAGGGACCAAAACCACCGCAAAGCCACCCCTTCGAGAGCAAGAGGGAAATACTTGGCCATGGTGTCTCGCACTCCTCCACTCGCCTCAATTGCCAAACCATAAGAACGAGAGAACTCCCCGGGGTCCTCCTCTCCGGAATACTTACAAAGCTTTGAAGTTTTAAACTTAGGGTCGAAGCGCACTTTCTGTAGCTCGGGATGCAGCGGAGACTCGCTATCGAAGGAAGCATTCTCTGGGGCTTCGGGATAAGGAAGTTCGTCGTCTTGAGGCACTTCGGAAATCACTGGGGTGGCTTGATAACGAAGCCTATCTGTGGCTTCTTGCCTCCACCTCACCTCTTCAGCTTGGAGACTGGCCATTTGGCCTGCCATATCACCAATACAATCTTCATTTCCTCCGGAAGGACCTTCCGGGTCTTGGGAACTGTACGTGTCAGTTCAAAGCGGAATTGGAGCAGGAGAAGGGACTCCGGCTGGCCGAAGTATAGATGGGGTTGGAGGAGGAACTCTGTATGCTCGAGGAAGGGGAATCCCTTCGGGGGTCTGAGGTGGAGGAATTACCGAAGGTCCTCCGACCTCGACTGTGTTCGAAGGTCTTACTCCGGAGGTCCGAGGAGACCTCCGGGTTCTACCACCTGAACTCCGCTTAGGAGGCATGGTTTGAGAACTTGGTAGAGAACGAAGTTTTTTGGACTAGGCTCCCCACGGACGGCACCAACTGTTGGCGTAAAATATTATGCTAACAGGTTTTCAGAGATTAGAAACTAACAAACGAAGTGTTTGTGAAATGAACTATTTCAAGCCTCCGAATTGGATAATAGCTCGAAGCAGTTCGAAGATGTGTATTGAATAACTCAGTATTCGATGATCATTACAGGGTAAAATGAGGGGTATTTGTAGGCGAAAATCTTAAGGAAAAGACCTTTTTACCCCTCAATTACAACCGACATAGTGGAAACTATTCGGTACCCTTAATAGGGATAAAATGGTAAAAGACTAATCTAATGAGAAATAAGATAAGTCTTCCATCCTAGCTGGCAGGGAGGTTCTCTGAAGAGTCGACGTTCGAAGCTATACTTCGAACAAGAGTCCGCTTTGATTCTTCAAACTTGACCCAGTACTAAACCAGAGTTAGATACTGGAACTTTGGTTTAATAGATTGCCTTCATCTTGTTACTGTTGTGACCCTGAGGATGAAGTATTTCCCCCAACACCAACCACTCCGTGTGGGCTACTTCCCTGATGATTCCAGCCGTCAGCAATTTCTCCACCTCCGCCTCGGTGAGGTCTACCCTTTTAGTTGAAAACTTACGAAGCCCCTGGTGAATCGGTTGAGCCTTCAGATTTATGAGAAACTATGCTCGATGATGCTCCAGTCAACTCTGGGGATATCTTCATCGGTCCACGCAAAGATATCTAAGTTTTCTCTAACTACTTCCTCCAGCGAAGTAGATAGTTCCAAAGGTAGCCCCTTGCCAAATTGGATTGGATATTCCTTGCAATCTTTTAGGATCATCTTTGTGATCACATCACCTTCTGGGCTTGGCTTTACGGAAGGGCCCTTCGAGGGGTCTGAGGACCCCGAAGCTTCCTCCGAGTGCTCCAGCACACTATTCACCTACCGAGGTTCCAGAGGTGGACCATGGCCATACTCCGCTCTCCGAGCTGTAGCTTGGTCTCCTGAAATAGTGAGAACTACACCTTGCATGGGCATCTTGAGATACAGGTAGTTATGATGTGCTACAGCTCTGAATTGGTTTAGCATCCCCCTCCCGAAGATTGCGCTGTAGGCGTACAGCGCATCGACGACATCGAAGATAACCTCCCCAACCCTAGCCAGGGGCCCCTCTCCGAAGGCAACCACGAGACCTATCTGGCTGAGGGCATTGAGAGAAGGACCTGTGAAACCTTGGAGTGGGAGAGCTCTTGGAAGTAAGTGTCTTCGGGGAATGCACATCTGGTCGAGGGCCTGGACGAAGAGTATATCCGCGGAGCTTCCACCATCCACCAATATCCTTCGCACTTCAATTCCCACTATATTAGCTGAAACGACAACGGGGTCAGCATGGGGGAATTTCACCCCCATAGCATCATGGGCAGTAAAAGAAATAGGTACATGGAACCACTCAGGAATTTCTACAGCTGAGCTCAAAGTCCCTATATGCCCTACTCCGCGCACATAGTCCCTTCGCTGTTGCTTTGACATATTGCTTAAGGTCCCCCCTCCGAAGATGGGCAGGACCACCCGCTTGCCACGATCTTAGGGATCCTCCTACTTCGGTGGTGGCACAATGTTGGCAACCGGGAGCTGCATCGGTGCTTCAGGTTTGCTGGCTAGGACAACAACTTGTGTAGGCTCCGAACGTATTGCTGGAGCAGCCCGATCCGAAGTACCTCACCCTGAGCTTCACCCTAAATACTCACCCCGAAGGGTCAATATGGACTTATAATATTTTGTGTCATGGCTTCTATTTTCGCCATGTACACAATAGAAGAAAGTCTAGCGCCTGCCAGCCGTCTTCTCTTGAGGATTCGAGGTACTAGCTTAGTTAGCTTGCGCCTGTTGAAAGTTGAAAGGCATCTTCGGGGCGGAGGGTGCAATATTTAATACCTCACAGCGGAAGTGCTTATTTCCCCTTCTATGATCATTGTAGCGATTATCAAGGGGGGCTTACGGAGGAGTCGGGACTTCTAGATCCGTCTTCACTTCATGAAGGAGGACTGGTGCAGGCACCACAGTTCTTCGGAGGTAGCCTTCTTCTGCCTTGGCATACTATTCGAAGTCTACCATTAGCTGTGCTACAGACGACACCAGCTTCCGGTGAAGTTTGCTGAGGAGGTCTGGATTCAACACCCCTTCGCGCGCCGCGTCCACTACCGAAGAGGTAGACAAGCCTTTTATCTAGGACTTGGTGTGGGCGAAGCGTGTAAAGTACTCCCGAAGGGTCTCTCCTATTTGCTGCTTCAATTGGAACAAGCTTCCCATGGACATCGAGGCTACGAACGTACCCTGGAAGTTACTCACGAACTTCCTTTTACCTGCTCCCATGACCTAATTGATCCGAGCTTTAGAGACTAGAACCATCAGAGAGCAACACCTTCCAACGCGAGGGGGAATCATTTCACCATTGTATTTCGCACCCCTCCGCTGGCTTCTATTGTGAGGGAATTAGAATGAGAGAATTCTCCGGGGTCAGACCTAACGGAGTATTTGTGCAACATCGAGGCTTTGAACCTGAGGTCGAAGGGCACCTTCTGCAAGTCCGGATGCAGTGGAGAATAATCGTCGAAGGATGCATTCTCGGCATCCTCTAGGACTCGAAGAGCTTTGAGATAATTATCAAGACCGTCGTCTTGAGGCACCTCCAAAGCAAGGGGAAAAGCTTGAGGGCGAATCCTATCTGCAGCCTCTTTCCTCCACCTTGTTACTTCCTCCTAAAGCTGCACTATTTGGGTAGCAATATCCTCAGGAAGGTCTTCGCTTCCACCGGAGGGGACCTCCTGGTCTTGAGAACTAGGATAATCGGTTTGAAGCACCGAGGGATCTGCTCGGGGGAAATCTGGGTGCTTGAGGTCTGATGACCACTTCAGGAGTTTGTGGAATGGCTAAAGGTCCTGCACCATTGGTCCGAGGGGACCTTCAGGGAGGATCGGTGGCTAGGATCCGCTTGGGAGGCATGGCTTACAAACCTAAGGTCCAAAGACTTTAGACTCCTAAACTTCATCCGCATGTGCTCTTTGTAGTGCAGTCAGCGATAGAGAACTAGATTTTAGAATTAAGTTCCCCACGGACGGTGCCAACTGTTGGCGTAAAAGATTACGCTAACAGGTTCTCTAAGATTAAGAACAAACAAACAAAGAGTTTGTGAAGCAGACTATCTCAAGCCACCGAAAAGGATAATAGCTTGAAGTAGTTCGAAGTTGTGTATTGAATATCTGAATATTCAATGCCTAATACAAGGTGAGAAAGGGGGTATTTATAGGTAAAAAATCTAAGGAAAAAACATTTTTACCCCTCAATTCCAACCGACATAGTGGAAACTATTCGGTACACCTAATAGGGCTAAAATGGGAAAATAGGTTCGAAGGAGGTAGATAAGGCAGACGTCCCATCCTTCTGGCTGTTTCCCACCACAGTATTGTATCTTCGAAGGGTATCTTCGGACCAGAGTTCAGACGAACCCTTCGGCTTTAAACCTTCATCAATTCGAAGACAAGTCTTTGGCTTAGAACTTTATGAGTTGTCTTTGTCTCTTAATCTTAAAGGTCCTGGGTGATGAGGACATCACTTCACATGATACACAAATGGAGCCTCCACCTACAATTCAATTACAAGGACCAATCACACGCGCCCGTGCCCATCGCTTGAACCATGATGTTAAGTCTTTCCTTAGCAACTATGTTAATATTTGTTTGGACGGGATGCTACTGAATACTAGTGATATTTTGTTGCTTAGGAACATGGGAGATGGAATAGAAGAGTTGGAGTTGAATACGGAGTCGCACGGATGATTTGAAGTCAAGAATTCGCTGGTTCGGACTACATCAACCACCATGCACCAAAATAGGCATAACTTCCTCATACGAAGTCCGATTGACGCGTTCTTAGACTTTTTGGAAAGCTGAGGAGAAGATGGATCGTTTGCCATTAGTTTCGTCTCATTTGGAGTCTCGAGTCGACCTGTGTGTTTGAAACATTCCTGCATGACAGAATTGGGCCGTGTTGGCCCATAGTCCCAGTCTGTACGCCTTCTAGCCCATAAGTCCGAGTCTGTACGTCTTCTACAGGCTGCCCACGCCTTATATACTCACGCCAGCCACATTTAGGGTTAGGTTTTGCTTTGTTTGCACCTACACTTGTGTGTTTAGATCCCGCTCCTGCACCGAACCGATTGGCTGTTGCATCAGCGTTTGTGAAACCTCTCCTCTTCATAGTTTATCTGTGATTTGGCATTTGACTTGTATCCTTCCTGTTCTTGCTTGTGTTCTTGGGTTCGCTTGCAGGAATTAGATTTCGTGGCGAGGTCAATCGCGCCCTGCGTGGTTGATAACCAACGGAGACGGTGGTGTAGCGATTGCAAGGTTTTGATCCGCCGGACCGGAGCCTTGGATCGTCAACGTCGAGATTCTCCCCCAATCCAAGTTATCCTTTACCTAGCGGAAGATCGGGACCAATCCCTCATTAGTTGGTATCAGAGCTCAGATTTCCCATTAGGTAACCTCGATCTTCGTTTGTTTTACCGAGAGTCCAGAAAACCCTCACAAAAAAAATCCCACCGAAAACCCCTTTGTGCCTTGCGATTTTAATTTCAGTTTTTAACCTTGTTTAGTTTGTGTTCTTGGTCGAGTCTTATTGCTGGTTTAGTAATCCCTTTGTGTCGTTTGAGTAGTAGTTGGTCTTGTGCCTCAAAAAATTCCCCACCCGAAAAACCCCCCTCCACAGCCCTACTCGTTTTCCACATCAACTCTTTGTGACCCCCCTTCGGTAAAACAGGCATAACTTTTCGCTCGTTTGGCAGAAAAATCTGAAATTTTTTGAGCATCTTCTTGACCCTGCTAGCCTTCATTAGAATCGCCAAAAAAATCAGGAAGATAAAGAAAAAAATTGGTCAAAGTTTTTGCTCGCCGTTCAGCGAACTTGTTGAATTTCTATGAACCACATCCCACCTCAGTTGCAGGTGCCAATTTTTGTGGTTGCATCTCTGGTCATCCTTGTTCAAAAAAAATAGAGTGAAAAAAAGAGAAAAAAAACAGTCCTGTCGATTGCTTGTCCGATCTCTTGTCCGATCCCTTGTCCGATCTCTTGTCCGATCCCTTGTCCCGATCAGCGGCAGCGGCAGATTATGTTTGTCCGATCCCTTGTCCGATCTCTTGTCTGATCCCTTGTTCGATCAGCGGCAGTGGCAGAGAGCTGAATTTGGCCTATTATAGCCTCCACTTGAGCTTTGGGCACATAGATTCCCTCTATTGCTTGAATTTTCACATTGTGAGCACTAAGGCCAGCAACTTTGACGAATACTAGGGAACACTTATTGAACTTGGTTTAACTGTTATTACTATCGCTAATCCTTGCTACTCACTTTGTCTTCCAAGCTACACCTTTCTCTTGGTCAGAACAGGTTCATTTCTTGCAATTGCACACCACCCTCCACTTGGTTCATCACCTGTAGGCCGGTGACCTCACTGCAGCGTGGTAAGAACACTTGCAAGTGTGGATAAGGCGCTTGACAGATTGCTTCCACCACACACCCACCACTCCACCTAGTTGCGTTCCATAACGATTATTCTTTGTTGTTTGTCTTTTCACTAACATGGCAGATAACAGCGGTACCCCTCCATCTGATTTTAATGACTGTGTCTCACGACGTGGTCTACTAGAGTCTCAGCGGCAGACCCAACATTCCATCAAACGTCTCGCGCGTTCTGTGGCTGACCTAGTGGACCGGATGACTGCCCTAGAGACACGCTTGCCTGCTGCACAAACCGGCGATGACCATGTTGAGGAGGAAGACGATCATATTGAAGAGGAAGACGACCTATCCTATGCCGAGAACAATGGCATTGGCCCTGACGAGGCTGCACGTCATCCCTTTCAGTTCAATCATCAAGGTATGGGCGGCCACCGCAACCGCCATCCACGAGGTAACAATGACAACCGCAGGAACAATGATCCCTACTCGAAGGTAAAATTTTCAGTACCTCATTTTGCTGGCACCTATGATCCAGATGCTTATTTAGATTTGGAGATGTCAGTCGAACAAAAATTTAATGCCCACATGGTTCCTGCTATCCACCGCGTGCGCTTAGCTACTAGTGACTTCACTGGATATGCTCTTCTTTGGTGGACTAAAATAGTTCAGGTTGGCAATGAACCACAAAATTGGGGTATGTTAAAACGGCAAATGCGTGGTAGATGGGTCCCTCCTTCATATAAACGTGATTTGAGAAAAAAATTGCAGCGCCTAAACCAAGGAAATAAATCGGTAGAGGAGTATTATCAGGAGTTGCAAATAGGTTGCATGCGTGCTGAAATTGAGGAGGACAATGAGGATAAAATGGCCCGTTTTTATGGTGGTTTAAGACGTGAAATTCAGGATATCATTGATTATAAAGAATACAATACTATCACTCGTCTTTTCCACCTTGCTATTTGTTGGGGGAAATTACTCCATTTCAAGGGCTTAAAGATTAATCCTTCAAAGGCTGAGGAGGACTCCGAAGCTAGTGAGCGGTTCTTCGAAGTATGAGTCACCGCACCGAAGGGTGCAGCGGTGCGAAGCCCTGGAGAACCCTCCGAATGAAATATGGAGGCCTCGGAGCCGAAGGACATGATTGATGGGATGTCCAGCTTATCCATCTACCTTGTAGTATTTTACCTTATATAACCTTGTTTATGGTACCGAATAGTTTCCACTATGTCGGTTGTAATCTAGGGGTAAATAGGTCTTTTCCTTATGCTTTTCACCTATAAATACCCCCCTTTTGTACCCTGTAAAAGGGGATCCAGAACAAGTTATTCATTACACTGATTCGGGCCACTCGAGTTATTAACCAATTCGGAGGCTCGAGATAGTCCTAAAACGCAAGCTTCTTGTTTGTCCGTTCTTGATCTCAGAGAACCTGTTGGCGTAACATTTGCGCCAACAGTTGGCGCCGTCCGTGGGGACCCAAGTTCTAAAAGCTTGTTCTCTGCTGCTGACTGCACTTCGAAGAGCACTTACGGAGGGAGCCTCGGAGCCTCAAGATCCCGCGCACCCTTCAGTTAAGGGCTTCTTAGTGCAGCCCGAAGGCCTTCACTCGACCCCTCGAGTCATTCGAAGTCCTCCGTCTCCAAGACCTCTTCGTGGCTAGCTATGCCTCCAAAGCGAAGTCAGGCTTCGAGTCCTCTCCGAAGGTCCCCTAGGACCACGGGAGCCGGACCCTCGGCTACTCCGGCGATTCCCGCCGAGGCTGCTGGGCGTCGAGCACCCCGGGGCCCTCGATCTCCTCCTACGGTGTTTCAGACCGATTATGTCAGCTCCTGAGACCTGGAGGTGCCCTCCGATGAAGACGAAGACCTTCCTGAAACCGAGGCTACGCAACTAGCCAGGCTTCATGAGGAAGTATCCAGGTGGAGGCAAGAGGCCGCCGATCGCCTCCGCACTCAAGCTTCCACCGAAACTCCAAAAGGGCCTCAAGACGGTGGTACCCACAATCTCCCAGAAGTTATCGAAGTCCCGGAGGAAGCCGAGAATGCATCCTTCGATAACGAGTCTCCATTACATTCGGATTTACAGAGAGTGCCTTTCGACCCCAGATTCAAGGCCTCGAAACTGCACAAGTACTCCGGGGGGTCGGACCCCGGAGAGTTCGCCTACTCATATGCCCTGGCAATAGAAGCGAGTGGAGGGGTGCGAAGCACTATGGCAAAATGCTTCCCCCTCGCCCTCAAAGGCGTGGCACTTCGCTGGTTCTGGTCCCTGAAGCCAGGATCGATCAGTTCCTGGGAGCAGCTGAAGAAGAAATTTGTGAGCAACTTCCAAGGCACCTTCGTGGCCCCGATGTCCACAGGAAGTTTGTTCCAGGTGAAGCAGCGGGTGGGAGAAACACTGCGGGAGTACTTGACGCGCTTCGCCCACACCAAATCATAGATCAAGGGCCTGTCTACCTCTTCGGTAGTCGATGCTGCCCGCGAAGGGGTGCTAAACCCCGACCTCCTCAGCAAACTCCATCGGAAGCCGGTGACGTCTGTGGCGCAGCTCATGGCATACTTCGAACAGTATGCCAAGGCGGAGGAAGGCTGTCTTCGGCGAGCTGAAGCACCATCGCCCACCCTCCCAGAAGTCAAAAGGGAGCCCGAAGCCTCCGCTCCGATACAACCTCCACAAGACAACCGCTTCAACGAGTACAAGCGGGGGAAGAAGCATTTCCGTTCGGAGGTGCTAAGCATTGCACCTTCCGTCCCGAAGGCACCTGCCAATTTCCAGCAGGCACAGAACTTCAAGGCTGGAGCACCGAAGCCTCAAGAGAGAGCGCCTGGCAGGCGCCAGAGTTTTTTCTGCTGCGTGCATGGCGATAATAGGAGCCATGACACGAAGGACTGCAAGTCGGTGTTAACTCTTTGAGGTGAATACCTAGGACGAAGTGCGGGGCGGGGTGCTTCGGATCGAGCCCCACCATCGGCACGGTCGGAGCCTTTGCATGTTGTGGCCCGAGCCGGTGCCCTTGAAGCCCCCATGCGGCTGCCGGTGGCCAACGTTATGCCACCACCAAAACATGGTATGACCCGAAGGTAAAGCTAAATGAGTTAAAGCCTGGTCATCTAGTGTTGCGAAGTGTAATAGCTCCAGGAAAGCTAGGAAACAAATTGGAAGGACCATATGTTATCCTACGCTCAGGACGTCTCGGATCGTTTAAATTAGCTAATTTAGAAGGAGAAGAATTGAAGCATGCATGGCATGCGGAGCACCTTAAGCGTTATTTTTCTTAGGGGCCCCTTGTAATCACTTGTAAAAACTTTCCTTTCTATGAATAAAGATAAGGGTCGAATTTTGTTTGCTCTTCGAATATCCCTTACTCCTGATGGACGCATCGGGAGGATGGAGATGCTTGTAGAGCCAAGCAGTTTTGCCAAGACCCAGGCAGCTGCCATCGAACCATTGGTTTAAAGGATCCATTGCCACCCTACGGATTCCAGGCTCCGGCTTGTTAGGATCCGTAGAAGAGTCTAAGGACTTTAAAGAAAAACAGACTTTCGGCCTCTGGGTGCGAAACATCTGTAAAAGAGCCGAAGGTGGCCACCCTACGGATTCCAGGCTCCGGCTTGTTAGGATCCGTAGAAGAGTCTAAGGACTTTAAAGAAAAACAGACTTTCGGCCTCCGGGTGCGAAACATCTGTAAAAGAGCCGAAGGTGGCCACCCTATGGATTCCAGGCTCCGGCTTGTTAGGATCCGTAGAAGAGTCTAAGGACTTTAAAGAAAAACAGACTTTTGGCCTCCGGGTGCGAAACATCTGTAAAAGAGCCGAAGGTGGCCACCCTACGGATTCCAGGCTCCGGCTTGTTAGGATCCGTAGAAGAGTCTAAGAACTTTAAAGAAAAACAGACTTTCGGCCTCCGGGTGCGAAACATCTGTAAAAGAGCCGAAGGTGGCCAACCTAGGGATTCCAGGCTCCGGCTTGTTAGGATCCATACAAGAGTCTAAAGACTTTAAAAGCAAATAGATTTTTAGTCCTCGAGCGCGAGTTATCTGTACAAGAGCCAAAGGTGGCCAAAGTATGGATTCCATGCTCCAGCTTTGTCAAGATCAGTGTAAAAAAATATTTTTTTAAGAGAGCCGCGAAGCGGTACTGCTAAAAGTACAAATGACAAGTGTAAATTCGAAGCATTCAGTTGTTCGGAGCATTATTGTGCCTAGCGAACCCTTTTCTATAGTAAAGGCTCCACCACCCACAGGGGGGTCGGAGGATAGGAGTCACACAGCATACTTTCGAAGCATTTCACATTAAATCATTATACTTTTACATCAAGAAAAGTTTTGGTCCAAGCCTAGGAAAAATCGAAGACCCTGTCGACATCTAGAGCTACTCCTCCGGCTACTCTGCCTTTCGGAGCTCGAAGCTGTCGGCTTGGCCCTCTTCGTTCGAACACTTCTCTTCTTCTTGGAGGCTCGTAGTTTGTTTTGCTCTTCATGAAGCTCCGCCCATGTCAGGAGCCTTACGGAGTCAACCTCCGCAGGGTCTTCGGCCCGGTACGCTGAGTCAGACCAGTCAATAGGTTCGGAAGATGAAGATCCCTTCGCCTTCTCTTCCTCTTTAATATAAGCTAAGACATCTTGGCAAACTTCGAGGGTGATTTCTCCTCCATCTCCGCGAGGAACAGAAAAGCGGGAACGGCGGTAAGGCCTCAAGCCCTCGAGGTTTGCCCACTCCTTTCGGAGCTCGTCGGTAATTTCCAAAAGTACGAAGTCAGGGCTCGAAGGGCATGACAAAACCTAAAAAAGAGCAGAACACCCAAGACAAGTTCTTGTTTATGGCTTTTTCATTAATAAAAAGAGGCTTTACAAGGCTTCGTGTACATAATAACCCTAAGTGGCTAGACCTGTGGGTCAGTTGGCAGAGCAGGAACCGAAGGAGCTGGCGAAGTAGGAAGTGGTGGCCTTGTATGCGCCTGCTTCTGCCGACGGGCCTCGTCAATCCAAGCTTTAGCTGTGACCTTGTGGTCCGTCTTCCAGGTTGACCGGAAGGCTTCCCAGGCCGAAGCCACTTCCGAAGATGGCCGCAGCAAGTCGTCGGATGCGAAGCCTCCAGGGGTCGAACCCCCGACTGAGCCGAGGAGGATCCGAAGAGACTCAAGGTGACGAAGAACCCCAATGCCGGCACACTGTCCGGAGATCTCTCCGTACCGAATGCCGGAGTTCATCATCAGCGATGAAGCCACTTGGATCCTCGTCAGCTTTTGGTCAAGGGGCTCGTGGGTCGCAGCAGAAGACGAAGGGCACAGAGTGCCGAAGTACTCCAAGGTACCCTAAAGAGCCTCCAAGGTACGGTCCGCAATGCTGGAGTTCTTCTTCTCCGCTGTTTCTAGCCCTGCAGTAGTCGCAGACACTTCGGCCACCTGGAGCATTAAAGAGCTCTTGAGGGCCATCGCCTGGCTAAGAGCCCCTTGGAGCTCCACCAACTGCGCGCTCGAAGTAGCAGCCTCTTGGCGGAGTCTTTCAACTTCCGCCCGAAGGATGACGCGCTCGGCCTCGACCTCTTGGGCAGACGAGCGAAGGGCATCGCTGTCTTGTCGCGCCACCCGGAGGGCTTCGTCAGACGCCGCCCTAGCCCTCCGTTCCTCTAGGACCTCTTCCTCCAGCCTGAGGGATCTCTCGGTGGAGTCGTTAAGGGCCGTCTGGAGGGTGGTGACCTTCCGGTTAAGTCGATTAACCTCGGCCTCGTTGGAAGTCGCTGCCGCTCTAGCAAGGACAAATTGCTGCAAAAAGAACAAGTAAGTACTAAAGTATTTATGGTCACTAATGCGAAGCAACTATGGTGTCTTTTCATACCTGAAGGGTAGCCCTTTCGAGGGCTGAGTTGAGTGATGAAGTCCTGGCCTTGCTCAAGACGGAGACCAAGTCCGAATTGGCGATATCCTGGCTTCTCTATGCCAGGGGCTCCATGAGGTCCCGGAGGCCACTCCGATGCTCCAAGAACGGAGCCAGCAGAGGAAGCCAAGACAAAGCTTGGAGATCATCCGCTGCGAACTCATCCTCCGAATTGCCGGTGGAGGTCGTGGCCTGGCCAGGAAGAAGGCCGAGGCTAGATATGCTCTTGCCCCTCCCCGGTACGAAAGAGGCCGAAGCAGGGACACTCCGATCGTCGGCAGCTACCCCTTCGACTAGAACCGCAGCGGCAGAAGCAACCTCGGTGGTCGGGGCCGCCGCTGCAGGGATGACCTCCGTCGCCAAGTTCGTCTCGGCAGGCGCATCATCCGCTCCGATGGACGCGTTCTCCACCATCAAGCTCGGAGCGTCTGAAGGCACGAGAGGGTCCGCTTGAGCAGCAGCCTCCGAAGGTGCAGGAGTTTCGGAAGTCATCGAAACATCGACAACCGTAGAGGTACCTACTTCAATAACAAAATTAATAAGCATATTTCCAGAGATAGTGTGCAGGTATTGATTAAAAAAAGGGAGCTTCGGAAAGTACCTGCGGGAGCCTCGTGGGGTAGGATCGTTGGATACTCCAGGACCTCGTACATCTGAAGGATGTCGGCGAAGTCATCCCCCGAGGTCCTACCCCCAACATTTCCTGCCGGAGCCGCGTTTTCCTCCGTAACCTCCTCGGGTGTAGGCAAGTTGGGAGTGTTGGAGCCCGACTCCACTTGCACGACGACGGGAGCAGGGGGGACCGCCCCTAGGTCTTCGTCATCGTTCAGGAGGTAGCTCTCGAAGGCCGCCGCCGTTTGGGCGTCGGAGTCCTCTACCTCTTCGGAGTCGGAGCTCTGATCACCCGGAGGCGAGGCAGACGAGGCAGGCGTCAAACGAGAAGGGGGCTTTGCTACTTTCTTCTTCCGGGGCGGCTGCTTGCTGGTTTGTTTGGACAGCTCAGCCGTGGCTTTCCTCTTACGAGCAGCTGCTCTGGTCGAAGCAAAGTCAGGAAGCGGAGGGGGCTCCATCCCAAGGGCTCCCCACACCCTGTTGGATCGCTCCCAGCATCCCACCAGCTCAAGTCTTTTTTGCTTCTCGGCCACCGAAGGGGCTCCAAGAACTCGTTCGGTGGCTCGAACTATGTCCTCCGGAGCCAATGCCAGGGGGGCCGCTGAAAGAAAAGGGGTATGAAATCATAAGTATAGTTGTTCTCTTCATATAATATCATACTGCAGGGATTGAAGTCTTACCTAGGTTTCGGAGATCCCCCTCCGAGGCCTGTGGAAACACGATCGGCCAAGTAGCCCCGAGGGGAGGGATCCGAAGGGCAATGAACTCTTCGGCCAGATCGTGCATACTCATGCGGCGAGCCACCGAAGTAAGCAACCCTAGCCTCGTCGAGAGCAGGCTAGGGTTCGGAGAAATCTCGCCTCCTTGCAGAACCAGATCTCCTGGAGAGGGCCAGCGAGGCGGGAGTCCTCTCCGACTTCGGCGTAAAACCACCGAAGTATCCAGTTCGTATACCACCTGTCATTTATGGATTTTGCAGGGAAGTGAAGAGCATGCTCCCTCCGTAGCTGGAAATTGACGCTGCCGAAGGCTATGACCACCTTGGAATCCCCCGTCCCGTCTTGTGGCTTCGGCTGACATATAGCTTCGTGGGTCGCAGCGAAGATCTCGGAGCGTCCCTCGCATCCCTCCGCCCGGAGCGCCCATTCGAAGATGGCTAAGCGCGCGATGGCATTGGGTGACAGCTGAGGCATGGTTATATGGAACAGGTCCAGGACCTCCGTCAAGAAATCCACGGCCGGCAGCCCCAAGCCTGCTTTGAAGAACGCTTCGAAGACTACCACCTCCCCGCTTCGTGGCCTCGGAGTTGATTCTGGCACGGGGACCCGAGTCCTCAATCCAGCACCCAGCATCCCGTCCACGGCTTCTTCAATAGAATCGGCGGTGCTCACGGATTGACCGATGATGAAGCTTTGGGTTATCTTCTTCTTGGAAGGTGGACGGAGCGCCCGAGGATTCTTGGGCCAAGCGCCGCTCGAAGTCCCCGCCATTGCCGCTGCTGCCGAGGCAGCCCACGCCTGCCTCTGCGCTAGGGTGTTGGCTGCTGCCGGAGTGGTGTGGCTAGTTCTCGCCATCTCGCTCGGATGCTCGAAAGGTTGGAGGATTGGGGAAAAGTGAATCGTGAATAATGGATGTGGTAAAAAACCTCGGTTAATCCCTGTCTTTCCCTTTTATAACCGCATGTCCAGTGCTAATCTTCGATTGGTTTCACACTGCAGGTTCGGCTTCTGTCGCCGACAAGTGGGTCTGGTAATTGGAACGGCGAGCAACCGCCGTAAAAATCGACCGTTACCTTTTTTGCAGAGTGTAACGGCTACTTGCGCTGTAACGGCTACAATCAAACGGTGCTCCACGACGTTTGCACTCTAAGACCGTTCCTTTCCTAACGTGCATTCCCATTGCATCAAGAACCCGAAGGGGGAGGTTCGAACGCATTGGGCTCGATGTTCTCGGCTAAGTCGCAACATGCTCAAATCCTCTTTAAGCCTTAAAAATAGAAATGTTCCTTCCGTATACTGCCTTCTTCCTAAAAAGGTTAACTACAGAGAGGCGTATTCGAGGGGCTACTGTTGGGGGAAATTACTCCATTTCCAGGGCTTAAAGATTAATCCTTCAAAGGCTGAGGAGGACTCCGAAGCTAGTGAGCGGTTGTTCGAAGTATGAGTCACCGGACCGAAGGGTGCAGCGGTGCGAAGCCCTAGAGAACCCTCTGAATGGAAGATGGAGGCCTCGGAGCCGAAGGACATGATTGATGGGATATCCAGCTAATCCATCTACCTTGTAGTATTTTACCTTATATAACCTTGTTTATGGTACCGAATAGTTTCCACTATGTCAGTTGTAATCTAGGGGTAAATAGGTCTTTTCCTTATGCTTTTTCACCTATAAATACCCCCCTTTTGTACCCTGTAAAAGGGGATCCAGAACAAGTTATTCATTACACTCATTCGGGCCACTCGAGTAATTAACCAATTCGGAGGCTCGAGATAGTCCTAAAACGCAAGCTCCTTGTTTGTCCGTTCTTGATCTCAGAGAACCTGTTGGCGTAACATTTGCGCCAACACTATGCTTGCAGAAAAAGAATTGCAGGGTCGCCAACAACCACAACGCAGCATGAGGACCAACATTGGTGGTGCTACTTCACGCTCAAGTGGGCAGCAGCAACGACCACCACCACCACCTTCTCGACCGATGGCTACATCAGCACCTTCTACATCTACAGCCCAGGCTGAGATCTCCAAGGCTACAGCCTCCAAGGCGCCAGCCAAGCCCACCTCCTCGGCGGCCTCTACTGCACATTCTGCAGTGATCCAGTGTCACAGATGCAAAAGGATTTGGCCACGTTATGAAGGACTGCCCTAGTCAGCGGGCTTATATCGCTACGGAAGATGGTGGCTACGTAAGTGCTAGTGATGTTGAAGATGAATATGCACTTGCTGCTAACATTGCAGTAGATGACGATACATCCGACGATGACGCTATTTTTGCGCCGGATGCCTCTGCCGACCATGAAGCACTTATTGTACAACGTGTCTTGAGCACTCACATGGAGCAGGACAATCGGGCACAACGGAATAATCTGTTTCATACCTTCTTCATCGTCAATGACCGTCGTGTACGTGTCATCATCGACAGTGGTAGTTGCAACAATTTAGTGAGCCACGACATGGTAACGAAGCTTCAACTTCCCACACGTGCACATCCACACCCTTACCATGTGCAATGGTTCAACAATAGCGGTAAGGTCAAGGTAACACAAATTGCTCACATCAAATTTTCCATTGGTACATACTTCGGAGTTGCTGATTTTGATGTAGTACCAATGCAAGCATGTTCTCTGTTACTTGGTAGACCTTGGGAGTATGATACTGATGCTACACACCATGGTAGGAGCAATAAGTACACATTTATGTATAAAGGAAAGAAAGTTACATTGCTTCCTATGACTCCTGCTGAAATTGTGAAATTTGAACAAGAAAAACATGCTAGCGACGCACAAAAGAGCAAACAATCTTCTGAAAATCAGCAAGTAGCCAAAACGCTTTCGAGGCAACAGAAAGATAAATTTGATTCTCCTTTTTCATCACAAGTTATTAATCTGAAAGGACGTGTCATGCTTGCAACTAAAACTGACCTTGCTGAAATTTGTGATGATACTCCCATGATATATGGCTTGATTTGCACGAACGTGCTGTTTTCACTTGCGAACATTCCTAGCTCTGTTCCAGTTATAGTCACTGACTTTTTGCTGGAGTTTAACGATGTTTTTCCTGCTGAGATACCACCCGGGCTGCCACCGATACGCGGCATCGAGCACCAAATTGATTTGGTCCCGGGAGCGTCTCTTCCTAATCGTGCGGTGTACCGTACCAATCCAGAGGAGACAAAAGAAATTTAGCGCCAAGTACACGACCTTCTTGGTCGTGGGTACGTACGTGAAAGCCTTAGTCCTTGTGCAGTACCCGTTCTTTTGGTACCTAAGAAAGATGGTAGTTGGCGCATGTGTGTTGATTGTCGTGCTATTAATAATATCACCATTCGATATCGACACCCTATTCCTAGATTGGATGACATGCTTTATGAGCTTAGTGGTGCCATTATCTTTACTAAGATCGATCTCCGTAGTGGCTACCACCAAATTCGCATGAAACTAGGTGATGAATGGAAAACTGCTTTTAAAACAAAGTTTGGATTATATGAGTGGCTTGTCATGCCTTTTGGACTTACTAATGCACCTAGTACCTTCATGCGCTTGATGAATGAAGTCCTACGGCACTTTATAGGACGCTTTGTGGTTGTATACTTTGATGATATCTTGGTTTATAGCAAGTCTCTCATTGAACATATTGAACACCTACGTGCTGTTTTTTCTGTCCTCCGTGAGGCTAGAATGTTTGGTGTTGGGGGAAAATATCTCATCTTCGGGGTTATTGCCGAAGCAACATAAAGGCAGACAGCGGATTCGAAGGTTCCCAGATGATCATCTTCGAAGATACCCGGAACCAAGTTCGAAGTACGAAGATAGGCATTGGTGCGGAGTACATCTTCGAACTAAGGCTTTCCAAGATCTTCTTTCTCAAGACCCGGAAGATCCTTCCAGAGGAAATGAAAATAATCTTGGAGATATGGCCACTCAAATGGCCAACCTTCAAGCTGAAGTGGCAAGGTGGTGACAGGAAGCTGCGAGCAGGCTTCGCTCTCAAGCCACCCCAACTATCCCCGAAGTGCCCGAAGACGATGATCTCGATTATCCCGAAGCCCCGGAGAACGCCTCCTTCGACAATGAATCTCTGCTGCATCCTGAGCTGCAGAAGATTCGCTTTGATCCAAAGTTTAAAACTTCGAAGCTCTGTAAGTATGCCGGAGATGAAGATCCCGGAGAGTTCGTTCGTTCTTATGCCCTAGCAATTGAGGCTAGCGGAGGTGTTCGAGACACCTTGGCGAAGTGCTTCCCTTTGGCTCTTCAAGGAGTGGCATTGAGATGGTTCTGGTCCTTGAGGCCAGGATCAATCAATTCATGGTCACAGCTGAAGAAGAAGTTTATAAGCAACTTTCAGGGCACCTTCGTGCCTCCTATGTCAACAGGAAGCCTTTTCCAGGTGAAACAGCTCCCCGGAGAAACATTGAGGTAGTACTTTAAGCGCTTCGCTCATACGAAGTCGCAAATTCGGGGGTTGTCCGCATCTTCAGTGGTTGATGCAGCTCGGGAAGGCGTCAGTCATCAAGGCCTTCTGGATAAGCTGCATCGAAAAAGCATCTCCTCGGTTTCTCAGTTGATGTCATACTTCGAGGAGTATGCGACGTCAGAAGAGGGTTGGCTTCGGAGGACTGCTGCTACTTCATCCATATTGCAAGAAGTCAAAGTAGATGTGAAAACTTCGGCACAGCCGCAGGAACCAGTCTTCGAAGTGCAACATGATCGGAGAAGAGGGCAAAAGCAACCTCGTTCTGAAGTCATGAATATTGCACCCCCACAGAAGTTTGCACCAAGAGCTCCATAGTCTACGGGGAACAAGGCCAGCGGCTGGAGGCCGCCAGGGAAAACGGCTGGCAAGGGCCAGACCCTTTTCTGCTGCATTCATGGAGAAAATCGAAGCCATGCAACTGATACTTGCAAGGCTATACTTACCCTAAGGGGAGAGTACTTAGAGAGAACTTCGGGTCGAGGCAGTACCGACCGAAGTCCAGCGGTAACGCGCCCAGAGCCGGTACAGGCTGTGGCGCGGATAGAAAATTTTGATGCTGCAAGACACCCTCCGGTGGCCAATGTTATGCCACCTCCGAAGCAAGAGGAAGGGCAAGATAGAGGAAAAAGAGTAGTTCTCCCTATCTCCGGAGGAGGTACCCTCGGAAGCATGTCCAAGAGACAGCGAAGAGAGTACGTTCGGGAAGTAGGTCATATTGGGACTTCGTCATCTGCAGCTGCAATGCCGGAGTGGTCTCACGTTCCGATATCTTTCTCTGCAGAGGATGCAGCTGGTATTAAGTTCCCGCACGCAGATCCATTGGTTATCACTGCTGATATTGCGGGCACTGAAGTCCAAAGGGTGCTGATTGACGGTGGTAGTTCGGCAGATATCATTTTTGTTCAAGCCTTCGATCAGTTGTGCATTTCCAGGAAGCATCTCCTTCCAGCGGCTCGTCCTCTGCAAGGCTTCGCAGGATCCCCGCTTGATGCACTTGGCCAGATAGGCCTGGAAGTTACCTTCGGAGAAGGTTTATTGGCCCGGACTGAAGAAGTAATCTTCGATGTGATAGATGCCCCGTATGCTTACAACGTCATTTTCGGGAGGGGCATGTTAAACCAGTTCGGAGCTGTGGCGCATCACAATTACTTGTGCATGAAGATGCCCACACAAGCCGGAGTCCTTACAGTTTTCAGAGATCAAGCCATTGCTCGGAGGGCGGAATATGGTCATGGTCCCCCTCTTGATCCGAGGCAAGTAAACAGTGTGCAGGATAATGAAGAAATTTTTTCAGCCTCCTCCGAAGCTTCGAAGAAGTCCTTTCCGAGACCAAGTCCCGAAGGAGAGATTGCAACGAAGGTCATTGTTAAAGATGGTAAAGAGTATACTTTTCAATTTGGCAAAGATTTACCTCCTGAAGTTGCAACCTCCTTGGAAAAGGTGGTGGAAGAAAATTTGGATGTCTTCGCTTGGTCTGACGAAGATATCACCGGAGTCGATCGGGATATCATTGAACACAATTTACTTGTAAACCCGAAGGCCCGGCCTGTTCGACAAGGTCTCCGAAAGATGTCCGCAGAAAGAGCTTCTCTAGCTAAGGACGAAGTTGAAAAATTATTGAAGGCTGGGATTATCAGAGAAGTGGCTCACACAGAATGGTTAGCCAACCCAGTCTTCGTCAGAAAGAAGTCTTCCGGGAAATGGCGCATGTGCATTGATTTCACATCCTTGAATAAAGCATGCCCACGTGACCCCTACCCCATGCCCCAAATTGATCAACTGGTTGACTCCACCGCAGGTTCGGATTTATTAAGCTTCCTTGACGCGTATTCTGGTTATCATCAAATATGGTTGAAGCGCGAAGATGAAATCAAGACAAGCTTCGTAACTCGTTCAGGAGTCTTCTGTTATGTAAGAATGCCCTTCGGCCTAAGGAATGCCGGGGCTACTTTTTCGAGATTAGTTGCTAAGGCTCTAGGTCATCAACTAGGTCGCAATGTGGAGGCCTATATGGATGATATTGTAATAAAGAGTGCTTTAAAGCACCAACATAGCCTAGACTTAGCAGAAACATTCAATAGCCTTCGGGCATGTGGGATCCGTCTTAACCCCGAAAAATGTATATTCGGAGCTAAGGCTGGAAAATTGTTAGGGTATTTAGTTTCAAGCAGGGGAATTGAAGCTAGCCCTACTCAAATAACTGCGCTGCAATAGATGGCTCCTCTGGAGAATTTAAAGCAAGTGCAAAAGCTGACTGGGCGTCTGGCCGCACTTAGCAGGTTTTTATCAAGGTCTGCGGAGAGGAGCTTGCCTATTTTCAAAGCGTTGAAAGGGTCCGAAGATTTTGCATGGACACCAGAGTGTCAGAAAAGCTTCGAAGATATTAAAGAGTATCTCAGTAATCTTGCTACACTCACGGTGCCTATTGCGGACGAAACCCTACTCCTGTACCTTGCAGCTACAGGTTCAGCTGTCAGCGCAGTCCTTGTCAGAGAAGTGGATTTCAATCGGAAGTTGGTCCAAAATCCTGTCTGTTTTGTATCCGAAGCATTATCAGGAGCGAAGACAAGATACTCTGAACTTGAGAAGTTCGTTTATGCTCTGATAATGGCTTCGAGGAAGCTAAGACATTATTTTTTGGCTCACAATGTAATTGTACCAACTTCGTATCCTTTAGGAGATATGCTCCGAAGCAAAGATTCCACTGGAAGGATTGGGAAGTGGGCAGTTGAGCTAGCACCCTTCGGCATATCTTTCTTGGCAAGGACAGCTATCAAATCCCAAGTCCTAGCAGACTTCGTAGCAGAGTGGACTCCACCTGCAAATTTGGCTCCAGAGAAGTCAAGTGATGGAGTTTGGACTGTTTACTCCGATGGGGCTTTCCAAGCATCCGGAGCAGGCATTGGGGCAGTATTAATTTCACCGTCAGGGCAAAGAGCAATGTACTCCGCAAGACTCAACTTTAAGTCTACCAATAATATAGCGGAGTACGAAGGAATTTTATTGGGACTCCAGAAAGCACGTGCTCTAGGGGCTACAAGAATAATTATAAAGACAGATTCTCAGATTGTAGCAGGGCACGTAGACAAAAGTTTCCAAGTTCGGCATCCACAGCTTGCAAAGTACTTAGAAGAAATCCGTAAAATCGAAGCACACTTCAAGGGTATTTCCATTCGGAGTATACCAAGAGCAGAAAACGTGCAAGCGGATATTTTAGCGAAGGCTGCAGCCGGAGCTGTGGATGTGCCCGAAGAAGCTTTCTACGAGGAACTCAATATACCTTCGGTGCCACAAATTCCCTCTGCGGAGATTCTTTGCATTCCTAGTGCAGATTGGAAAAATTCGATCATGGAACTTTTGCAAGGAGGAACAAATTTGCCCGAAGAGCCCCAGCTGTCAAGATTAAAGCTCAGAGCCAGGAACTATCAAATAATCAACGGTATATTATACAAGGCCGGAGTATGTTCCCCTCTACTCCGATGTATATCTCAAGCCGAAGGCCAAGAAATTCTTCGAGAAATTCATGAAGGCCTTTGTGGAAGCCATTTAGCCCCTAGAGCTCTGGCAGGAAAAACACTTCGCCAGGGGCTTTATTGGCCCACAATAACAGCTGATGCGGAGAGCTTGGTCCGCACTTGTCAAGGATGCCAGTGGATGGGTCGACGGAGTCATCGCCCACCAACAACTCTTCAAGTCATTGCTCCGGTATGGCCTATGGCCAGATGGGGTATGGATTTAATTGGTCCCTTTCTGTTAGCAAAGGGAAATCTGAAGTTCACAGTGGTAGCTATTGAATATTTTTCTAAGTGGGTGGAAGCAGAACCCTTAACACCTATCACTTCGAATAATGTACAGAAATTCTTCTGGAAGAACATTATTTGCCGGTTCGGAGTGCCTAGATACCTCACAGTTGATAATGGAACACAGTTCGACGCAGAACCCTTCAGGAAGTTTTGCGAAGATCTAGGCATTCAGCTATGTTTTGCTGCAGTGAGGCATCCTCAGTCTAATGGAGCCGTAGAGCGAGCCAATGGAAATATTTTATCAGGGCTAAATCGAAGAATAGTAGGATTAGCAAAGGGGATTGTGAACCGAAGAGCTTCCGAAGATTCTGTGGTCCATTCGGACTACGCAAACAAGGTCCACATGTTTTACTCCATTCAGACTATTATTCGGAGATGAAGCTATGACTCCAACGGAGCTCAAAGGGGGATCATTTCGCAGCACCGAACCGGACATTGAAGAAGAAAGACAAGCTTCGTTAGATTTATCAGAAGAAACAAGACTTCGAGCTGTAGCTAATTTATCAAAGTATCATCACCAGACGAAGGCTTGGTATGACCCAAAGGTTAAGCTCAATGAACTAAGACCGGGTCATCTTGTTCTACGAAGCATTATAGCACCAGGGAAATTAGGGAATAAATGGGAAGGTCCATACCTAATTGTCCGTTCAGGGCGCCCTGGTTCATTTAAATTAGCTAATTTAGAAGGTGAAGAGTTAGCACATACTTGGCATGCGGAGCACCTAAAGCGATACTTCGCATAAGGGCTCCTTGTAATTTGCTTGTAATCATCTTCTAAATCAATAAAGCATATGATCCTGATAGTGCCTTCCTCTGAAGAAGACTTCCAGCTTCCAAGTGGACGCACTGGAACCGCGGGGTCGACCGAGAGAGAAGTGTCATGAAGCTGGGTTGTATTTCCAGACTTCGAACCCATAAAGTTCGAAGCTTCCGACGTGGCGGCTGGCATAATCCGGAGCCCAGGCCACCGGCTTGTAGGCATCCGTAAAAGAGCCCAAAACCACACCCTACGGAGTCCAAGCCATTGGTTGGTAGACTTCCGTAAAAAGAGCCGAAGGTGGCCAAAATCTGCGAAGTCCAAGCCATTGGCTGGTAGACTTCTACAAAAAGAGCCGAAGGTGGCCAAAATATACGGAGTCCAAGCCATTGGCTGGTAGACATCCGTAAAAAAAAGTCCAAAGAGACCATTGCAAACTCCGAACCATTGGTTCGACAGAGATTGCAAAAACAAGCTGAAGGTGGCTAAAGCAAAACAGAATTTGAGCCATGAGCTTCGAATGTCTGTCAACATAGTCCAAAGTGACAAATTTTTTAAGGCACTAAAGTGTCCTGAAAGTTATCTCAAGTGATTTCTTTCATAAAACAAAGGTACTAAGTTGCCATTCTTCCGACTGCAAAAAGTCGAAGACATTTCATAAGATTTTAAAAGATCTTTAAATGACAGAGGGGCTCCGAACCCCCAAAAAATTGTACTCCGAAGTTTTTTTTTTCTTTGCGCATAACCATCTTTGAATACATTTCGAAGTTGCTTATACCCAAAGAGGGGCTAGTAAATATGGAGACAATTTTAAATCGGCATTCATTATTGAAATAAATGTGTTTACAGATTACACTATGAAAAATTGGTATCTATACCAAGAAGGAATCGGAGACCTCTTCGGTCCCTAGAGCTAGGGGTGGAACTAGTTCCAACATCAGAAGTTCTAATAACTTTACGTTTAACTCTCTTCCTCCCCTTCGAAGCTCTAAAATCCTTCTGCTCTTGTTGAAGCTCGGCCCAAGTTCCAAGCCGTTAGGGGCTTCTTTCCCAGCTTCTAAGATCTTCAGATCTTTTATTTCGAGCTTCATCTTCGTTTTCAGACCAAATAGTGTCTTCAGAAGACGAGGTGTTTACGTCAACCTCTTTCTCTTCCTCTTTAATATAAGACATTACATCTTTGATTACTTCGAGCGCAATTACGCCGGAGTTATCTCGAGGAATTAGAAATCGAGGACGCTTGTAAGCCTTTAGAAATTCGAAGGTATTCCATAATGAACGAAGTTCGTCGTTAAGCTCTAACACTTCGATGTCTTCCATAAGAGGCAAAGCCTAAAATATGACAAAAAAGATTTTCATTGATAAATGTTTACAAGCATGAAGCTTTACATAGTCAAAAATCCTAAATGATTCCTAAACCTGCGGGTTCGGAGGAGGCTGACTGCTCGAAGCTTGGCTCCGAACTTGCTTCTGGCGTTGGCCTTCATCGATCCAAGCCTTGATCGCGGAACGACCTTCAGCTCTCCATGATGTTTGAAAGGCTCGCCAGGCAGCAGTCACACCTTCAGAAGGATTTAAAAGCCGCTCGTCGTCGAAGGTAATGGAGCCCTCTGCGCTCGGAGTAATTGTTCGGCCCAAATCCTCATAGTAACGAAGTAGTCCGAGGGCAGACACTTATACGGAGAGTTCTCCGTAACAAATGCCTGCTGTCTTCATTTCTTCGCTGCTCCTTGGATCCTTTTTAACCGGCGCAGCAGAGTCACGTTGTCATCCGAAGGAAGTGATCCAGTAGTACCAAAGTACTCCAGGACACCTAACATTTGTTCTATGACCTCCGTAGCTACCTTCTCAGACTTAAGCTTTTCTTCGGTTAATGCATCCTTGCTCGAAGTTGTTTCTGCTAGAACTCCGGAAATCCTAGCATTCTCCGTAGTTAAAATATTCTTCTGATTTAGGAGTTGGCTAGCTTCCTCTTGGAGCCTCACAAGTTCGGACCCAGCACTAGCATGCTCCAACCACACTTTTTCAATTTCTGCTCGAAGCACGATTCTTTCTGCTTCGAGCTCTTTATTAGCAGCCTCCAAGCCCTGTCTGGCCCTACGCTCCGTTGAAATCATGTTATCCATTTGAACCACTCTAGCTTCGGAGAAAGACAAGTTGCGTTTGAGAGCTTCATTTTCTTCCCGAAGCTGAGCAATTTCATTTCGCTCGATAAAGTTGCAGCGCGGGCCAAGACCGCTTGCTAAGAAAAGAAAAAACTGAAGTAAGAAATTATTCATGTATAATTTGCTATTGGTTCGAAGCCGTTCCGTACCTGGTATGCTGCTCGTTCCAGGGCAACGTTAAGCTCCGAACTCTTCGCCCTGCTTAATTTAGCTACCAGCTCTGTCTCCCCGACTTCGCGACTCACTCGACCTAAAGGTTTGAGCAGAGTCCGAAGCCCGGTTCTTTGCTCCAAAAAAGGAGTTAAAAGAGGGAGCATTGCCGAAGCCTCTTGGTCGTCCCTGCTTGCCGAAGCTCCGGAGCGTTCTCCCGAGGTCCTTGGAACTTCGGTAGATGGCCCCCCCTCAGTCGATTCACTTTCATCTGTTGATTCAGACGAAGTTGATCCTTGAGTAGGGAAAGGCTCTATATGTCTTTTACCCCTTCCAGGCCCCAGTTGAGCCACCTCCGGGTGCGGCTCCGAAGTTCACGAAGGCCCTGGAATGGGATCTTCACGATGTACTTCTACAGAAGGGGGCTCTGCAAAAGCAAAGGTATTATACATTGTATAATTTTGCAGAAAATAATAAGAGAATTATGCGAAGTTTACCTTCGACATTCTGGGGGCGATCGAGCACCGGACTACTCGGAGGATCAAAGGTGAAGTCTTCGTCTGAATCTACGGTTAAAACTTCAACTACCGGAGTATCTCCGTGAACAGTCCTCCCTTCATCTACAACAGAAGTTGTAGTAACTTCAACTTCATCTTCGCCCATAGGGGCTTCGTTTTGCTCTTCTTCTTGAGCATCCGGAGCTCTCACTTCTTCAATATTAGCTTGAGGCTCCAGCATACCTGCAGTATCTTCAATGTGAATATCTTTCTGAGCCGCATCTTCATCAATCAACCTCATTAATAGTATACCTTCATCTTCTTTAGAACCGGAGATTGAGGTTCTTGAGCTCGAAGGCGCAGGATTCGAAGGTGCGAGATTTTTTGGCTTCCGAGCCACCTTCTTCACCGGAGTCTTTGCAGAGCTCGAAGCTCCGGCTTCAGCTATCCTCTTCTTGGGTCCGTTCTCCGAAGGCACCCAGTCCATCAGAGGGGGCGGAGTCATCTCCAACATTCCCCATACTCTATTAAACCTCTCCCAACTCCCGACCAATTTAACTCGCCATTCTTTTTCAGTCGGAGTTGGGGCACCAAAAATCTTCTCTGAAGCCCTTATAATCTGCTCTGAAGTAATAGGGGCTGAAGAAGCTAAAAAATAAATAATTCAAGTTAGTCTTTCTTCGAAGTAAATATGTATAATGCATGTTGGTTTCGAAGTTACCTGCAGGGCTCGAAGTCAAGTTAATTTTGCGGAGACCGCCTTCCGAGTCATCCTCGAAGATGATAGGCCAGTTGGCCATCAGCGGAGAAATTTGTAGGCCAAGGAATTCTTCGGCCAAGTCTCGCATGCTTAACCTTCGGCTAATCTTTTGAAGCAGATTAAGACGGGCTTCGAGCTGGCCTTCGTTAGGCTACACTAAGGCTTCCTTCCGGAATTGAATTTCTTTGAGGGGCCCGGCCAGAGGACTGCTTGCCCCAACTTCGGCATAGAACCATCTTAGAACCCAATCAGTATACCATCTGGCATTGATGGCCTTGGCAGGAAACTGAATGGCGTATTCATCTCGAAGCCTAAAGCTGATACTACCGAAGGATACCACTATTTTTTCACCTCCGGGGCCTACGAAGGTTTTTGGTTGGCAAGTTGCTCTATGCAATGCAGCGAAGATCTCTGCCCTTCCTTCGCACCCTTCGGCTCTCAAGGCCCATTCGAAGATAGCTAATCTAGCTACTGCATTCGGAGATAATTGGGGGAGGGTTACATGGAACAGATCAAGTACCTCCGCCAGGAAGTCCACTACAGGGAGGCCCAAGCCAGCTTCGAAGAAGGCTTCGAATACCACTACTTCTCCGGGTCTTGGCGATGGAATCATTTCCTTGCCTGGCTTCCGGATCATAACTCCATTACCAATTTTCCCTCCTACTGCGATTGCCAGTGACTCTCTCTTGCAGGTAGAAGGCCCCAACTGGAAAGATTGATCCAAGTATTTTGTCGATGCTGGGCACAGACCTTGGTCATCGACGATTTGAGGATTTCTCCCTCCTGCCGCCATGGATGTCATCGCCGGAATCGAAGGTGCCACCGTCAACGTTGCAGCCGCTGCTGCAGCAGTCGCCTGCTGCCGGGCCAAGGCCGACGGAGGTGCAGATCCCTTAGTCTTCACCATTGCGATCGATGGATTGCTTTGGGGAAAATGGAGGCTAGGGCTCAAGAACTCAAAGGGCTCGAAAAGTTTTTGGATGCGAGAAGACGATGAAAAGGTAACCGGGTAAGTTTTAGGCCTTCTATTTATAGCCTAGACTTCACTTTTTTACCGTTAATCCATGTCGTGTCGCATTCCTGCTGTTACTTTTCTCCGAGATTAACGCTTACTACAGTTTCCGTTGGAAACAGAAACTTAACGGCTATTTTCTCTAAGTCTAAAAGACTTTCGAACTTCTTGAGTCGGTTCTAAGATAGTTCGAAAAGCAATTACCTTAAGACTGATTCGGAGTTTATATCTTCATGCATTTCGGAGATGAACTAAAAATCAATAACCCCTATGTTTGGTTATTTTTTCCTTCCGTATTCTGCTCTCCTAACGTTACAGGTCAAACGGAGAAGCGTATTCGAGGGGCTACTGTTGGGGGAAAATATCTCATCTTCGGGGTTATTGCCGAAGCAACATAAAGGCAGACAGCGGATTCGAAGGTTCCCAGACGATCATCTTCGAAGATACCCGGAACCAAGTTCGAAGTACGAAGATAGGCATTGGTTCGGAGTACATCTTCGAACTAAGGCTTTCCAAGATCTTTTCTGCCTGCTAAGATGGAAGACTTATCTTCTTTCTCATTAGATTAGTCTTTTACCATTTTAGCCCTATTAAGGAAACCGAATAGTTTCCATTATGTCGGTTGTAATAGAGGGGTAAATAGGTCTTTTCCTTAATGTTTGGGCCTATAAATACCCCCCATTTCACCCTGTAATAGGGACTGAATACAAGTTATTCAATACACACATTCGAACTATTCTAAGTTATTATCCTTTCGGAGGCTTAGAACAGTTCTCTTCGCAAACACTTCGTTTGTTAGTTTCTCTTCTACAGAAACCTGTTAGCGTAATCTTTTACGCCAACATTTGGTAACCTTGAGAAGTGCACGTTTTGCACGGATCGAGTTGTGTTTCTTGGATACGTTGTCACTTCACAGGGTATTGAGGTTGACGCGGCAAAGGTAGAAGCAATCAACAGCTGGCCGCAACCCCAAACTATCACACAGGTACGTAGTTTTCTTGGTCTTGCAGGTTTCTACCGGCGTTTTGTGAAAGATTTCAGCACCATAGCCAGTCCTTTGCATGAGTTGACCAAGAAGGGAGTCACTTTTACTTGGGAACCAGCACAAGAACAAGCTTTTGCCACACTCAAGGATCATCTTACACATGCACCTCTACTTCAGCTACCCGACATCAGTAAGCCTTTTGAGTTAGAATGTGATGCTAGTGGTTTTGGAATGGGAGGTGTGCTGCTATAAGGAGGTAAACCCATGGCCTATTTTAGTTAGAAATTACATGGTCCACAGTTGAATTATTCTACGTATGATAAGGAATTATATGCCTTAGTGCGTGTGCTTGAAACTTGGCAACATTACCTTTTGCCTAAGGAGTTTATTATTCATTCGGATCATGAAGCATTGAAGCATATACGTAGTCAAGAAAATCTGAATAAACGACATGCTAAATGGGTAGAATTTATTGAGACTTTTCCATATATCATTAAGCATAAGAAAGGGAAAGATAATGTGACTGTCGATGCTTTATCTAGACGTTATACATTGCTTTCTCAACTTGATTATAAGATCTTTGGTTTAGAAACATTGAAGGACATGTATGCTACTGATTTGGACTTCAAAGATGCTTTTGCAAATTGTACAGATAACCGTGCTTGGAACAAATATGTGCTGAATAATGGATATCTTTTTCGTGCTAACAAGTTATGTGTGCCGGCTAGCTCTCTTCGCTTGTTGTTATTGCAGGAAGCACATGGTGGTGGTTTGATGGGTCATTTTGGATCAAAGAAAACCGAAGATGTGCTGTCCACACACTTCTATTGGCCTAGGATGAGACGAGATGTTGAGCGCTATGTGGCACGATGCACTACTTGCAATAAAGCTAAGTCTTGTCTAAACCCACATGGTCTTTATATGCCTCAGCCCGTTCCTAGTGTACCTTGGGAGGATATTTCTATGGATTTTGTGTTAGGATTACCTAGAACTAGGAGGGGGTGAGATAGTATTTTGTGGTGGTAGATCGGTTCTCTAAAATGGCGCATTTTATACTTTGTCCCAAGAGCGACGACGCTACCAGTGTTGCTGATTTGTTTTTTAGAGAGGTCGTACGCTTGCATGGAGTTCCCAATACCATCGTTTCAGATCGTGATGCTAAATTCTTAAGTCATTTTCTGACGACGTTGTGGCATAAGTTCGGGACGAAGCTGCTATTTTCTACTACTTGTCACCCCCAAACGGATGGGCAAACGGAGGTCGTCAACCGTACATTATCCACTATGTTGAGGGTTGTTTTTAAGACCAACTTGAAGCTCTGGGAAGAGTGTCTACCTCATATTGAGTTTGCATATAATAGGTCAGTACACTCCACTACTAAGGTAAGTCCGTTTCAAGTGGTCTATGGCTTTAATCCGCGTGCTCCTATTGATTTGCTACCATTGCCACCCTCTAAAAAATTGAATTTTGATGCTACTACACGTGCTGAATTATTGCTTAAGATGCATGAAACTACTAAAGCAAACATAGAGAAAATGAATGAGAAATATCGTGCTTATGGTAGTAAGGGTAGAAAAGAGATAACATTTGAACCGGGTGATCTTGTTTGGTTGCACTTGCGCAAGGATCATTTTCCTGATTTGAGAAAGTCTAAATTGATGCCCCGTGCTGATGGTCCTTTCCGTGTGCTTGAGAAGATAAATGATAATGCATATAAACTTGAGTTGCCTACAGCTTTTGGGGTTAGTCCCACATTTAATATTTCAGATTTAAAGCCCTATTTGGGAGATGACGATGAGCTTGAGTCGAGGACGACTCCAATTCAAGAGGGGGAGGATGATGAGGACATCACTTCACATGATACACACATGGAGCCTCCACCTACAATTCAATTACAAGGACCAATCACACGCGCCCGTGCCCGTCGCTTGAACCATGAGGTTAATTATTTCCTTAGCAACTATGTTAATATTTTGTTTGGACGGGATGCTACTGAATACTAGTGATATTTTGTTGCTTAGGAACATGGGAGATGGAATAGAAGAGTTGGAGTTGAAGACGGAGTCGCACGGATGATTTGAAGTCAAGAATTCGCTGGTTCGGACTACATCAACCACCATGCACCAAAATAGGCATAACTTCCTCATACGAAGTCCGATTGACACGTTCTTGGACTTTTTGGAAAGCTGAGGAGAAGACGGATCGTTTGCCATTGGTTTCGTCTCATTTGGAGTCTCGAGTCGACCTGTGGGTTTGAAACATTCCTGCGTGACAGAATTGGGCCGTGTTGGCCCATAGTCCGAGTCTGTACGCCTTCTAGCCCATAAGACCGAGTCTGTACGTCTTCTACAGGCTGCCCACGCCTTATATACTCACGTTAGCCGCCTTTAGGGTTAGGTTTTGCTTTGTTTACATCTACACTTATGTGTTTAGATCCCGCTCCTGCACCGGACCGATTGGCTGCTGCATCAGCTTTTGTGAAACCTCTCCTCTTCATAGTTTATCTGTGATTTGGCATTCGACTTGTATCCTTCCTGTTCTTGCTTGTGTTCTTGGGTTCGCTTGCTGGAATTAGCCTTCGTGGCGAGGTCAATCGCGCCTTGCGTGGTTGATAACCAACGGAGACGGTAGTGTAGCGATTGCAAGGTTTTGATCCACCGGACCGGAGCCTTGGATCGTCAACGTCGAGATTCTCCCCCAATCCAAGTTATCCTTTACCTAGCGGAAGATCGGGACCAATCCCTCATTACTAGGGATGAAGTATTTCCTCCCAACAGACACCGAACATCACCGATAGGGTGATCATGCCGAGGGGGATGAATCCCTTCCCTAGGACAATCCCGTAGAAGGGAGTGTCCATCTTTTGGAGCATCGAGTGGTCAATGTCGAGAGCCCCCAACATCCCTTTGAATAGGACAGTGAGGGCACTTCCCCCATCAATCGGCGCCCTTTTGAGGCGGACCTTCAGGATGACAGGGTCGATGATGAGCGGGAAGCGTCCAGGTTTAGGGACACCATCCACTGGTCTCGGTGGTCGAAGTTGATGGGCATCTCCGACCATATTAGGCGCTCTGTCATCTCAGCATTGATGGTGTTGATGAGGCGGGCCATCAGTTTCTGTTGGCGTCTAGATTCGGTGGCCACCGTGCCTTCGAATATCATGCGGACCATTTTGGCAGGCTCCTAAAAATTGTTCCTTGTCGAGGGAGCATCGCCATTTCCCATGTCATCTTTGGTCCTTCGCTCCCTAGCATCCTCACCGATGCTTATTAGGCCGGCGGCCAGCTCTAGTTTCTTTCACCATCTGCTTTTGTAGCTGAAAGAAACGTTGAGTAGTGTGATTTCCATTAGGAAGGAGGATGTATGGCTTATCTAGCAATTCTTGTAGCGTCGTGCCGTCTCAGCTCCATGGCTGAGCGCTTTTGTTGGCGACCATTATCTCCTACTCTTTCCTCTTCTTGTCGTTGAGATGAGGTCGATCGCGGTTATCGCGATCACTGAAGGGAGGCGATCGACGTTGTATGGGCGACCACCGACGCTCTTTCTTTTTCTTCTTGTCTTTGACGGAGCCGTGCAATCTTGGGAGCATTTGCTACCACTTGGCGTCCTCAGCGTTGGCGAATTGTTTGGCGACGGTGATCATATGGTCGACATTGATTGTCTCGTTCATCACTAGGTGGAGGAACAACTCGGACGGCTTCCTCAAGCCGTCTAGGAAGATGGTTATGACGTCGGTGTCGGAGATGTTGGCGACGGCATTGCGCTTCTCGAAGAATCATCGTATGTACTCCCTCAGGGACTCTGCTTCCTTTTGGCGGACTTGGTGCAGGTCGTGCCGGGAGGCATGCCTTTGCCACGTCTCCCGGTAGTTGGTGATGAAGATCTCGCACAAGTCATCCCAGGAGTTTATGGAGTCCTCAGGGAGCAATGTCAACCAGTTAACGGTGGAGGTAGATAGCATGACCAGGAGGTAGCTGACCATAATGTCCGGGTCTCCTCCTACTGCATGGATGGTAGTGTAGTATAGTCACAACCATTGAGACAGGTTAGTTTTTTCATCATATGGGAGATTCCAGTCGGTCAGAAGTGGTGTAGCAAGTCGACACGTCGCAACCTCTTAGAGAAGGTGAGGAAGTCTTCATGACGAAGGATGTTACGGTCAGCGTGGTCCCAATTCGGGGCCCCTTGATCACGACCATGTCACTCGCGATGACGTAGCTCCTCCTGCTCTCTCCCTTGTCGCCGGCGAATGATGAGGTTTCGGGCGTCCAAACGATCGTTGATGATATGTCAGGCATCTCGAACACATGAGCTTCCTCTGTGCTCAGTTCAGCGACTGTGCTCCCTAGCCTAGATGGCTTAGAGCGTGAGCTCTGCGCTGGTGATCATGGTCAGTGAGAAGGTGGTGGCTCCGCTATCTATGCCGCAACAGCCTAGGTCATAGCCCGGGCCCTCTGGAGTTCAGGCATGTTGGGGAGCGCCGCCAACACCCTCTTGATGGCGACAAGGTTGGCCGTGGGCATTCGGTACATGTCATGGCCTTCAAAGGCCACCATGTCGGGTGACTCCTGCTCATCCTTAAACCTCCGTGCACTGATTGCGTCTGCCGGAATTGCGCCCTCGGTGCTCTCAGCGATGAGCGCTGGATTCAACATCATCGGAAGGTTCATCCTCTGAGATGACTCCAGTGATTGCCATAACAGTAACCATGGAAGGATCTTGGTGAGTCGGTGGAGTCGATTGGTGAGGTTGGTCAATAGATACTGTGGTGAACCATCGACGTTGAATGGTGCGCCATCCAAAGTTGGCAAAGATGACATAGTTAGCAGGCGAGTCGATGACCCTTTGCTGATGTTCCTTGGAGGGCGTCTTCGGCGGGGTAGTTTGTCATGGCACCTGAGTTGTTGGCAAAGTAGGTGTCGATGATGGCACGGGTGGAGTCTTTGATTTCTTTAATGAAGGGGTGGTGGGAACCAGTTGGTTTATGCAATCGCTGATGAAGATCAAACTCCGAAGGCGATTACGGCATTCTTCGACACCTTCACATTGAACTTGCAAACAACGGCCATCGGTCCGTTCTACGGGTCACAATACTTCACCCCTACCTGACGCGCCAGTTGTCGTTGTGTGGGAACAACAAGAGCCTACGGGGGTGCCCGTAGTGTGATTTGTTTAGGTTGAGGGGAGAGTCGCGACTATGGATCGATGATTACCTTGATTGGTGAGGCAGAAAAAGAGTGAGAGGGTGGACATTAGAGGATGTTAGACAAGTACGGGCCTCCTCGGGGATAATATCCCTACTCCTTTGTGTATGATTGCTCTATGTCACTATAGTTATAATTGCTTTTCATGTGTGGAGAGTTCTCTTTGCTCATTTGTCTATGTGTGTGTCTAGGGCTTCCCCTAGGTCCTTTTATATGAGAAGGATGAGGGGGGTTACAGGAGTTTAACTGTTGTGATTATGGTTGCGGAAACAGCTGCATAACATCCTTTTATAGATGGAAATAACTACAATGATTAAAATAGTCTTAATAAGGGTAATCGTCGGCTTGATGATCTAGGGCTGACCGTTGGAGTCCCAGCACTCGTGCAAATATTTTCACGAGTGCTAAGTCAAGTGATTGGGTGATTCCTCATGGGCCGGTCTTCATAAAAGTCGGTGGCCCGATAGTCGGAATGAAACCAATCGGCAGGGTACTTAGGGTTATATCCCCGACAACTTGATTTTTAAAATCCTCCCCCTTGACAAAAGATCCTCCCTTTGGCAGAAGCAAGAAATGAATTCTCCCCCTTTAGCAATGCAGGCATCAAGGTGATAAAAAATGATGAAAATAGAGGTGTGATGGTGAATGTATATGCAAGCTTCTAAAACATGATTAGAAGTAATTAAAATACAAAAAAACATTTGTCTTGAATATTATCTAAAAGTATTGTATGATAAGCTCAGGTGAATCATATCCAAACAAAATCAAGAGCAAACATTTTCTGAATTTTGCAAACAAAAGCATCACCACTAAGACTAGCATATTATAGATGGTAAAGCATGGAATGCACAAGCTAGCAAATACTATCCAGATAAGCATGTCCAAAAACATGGAGCTTCAACAAACTTGTTATGCAATATTTTCAAGATTTTTGTTCCTTTTTCATTTTGATTTTAGTGCTAGTGGTTATTTGCATATCTACATTATTCTAACCGACCAAGCCAAGCCTAGGTCAAGCAAAGACAATCAGAAGCTTAAAGCATTGGCCTTGGCATACACTGTAGTGTTCTGGTTCATACCAAAGTGCTATAGTAAGCAGTCTAGAACAAAGCAGTGCGACAAAGCAAACCCTCCTAGATCTTTTCAATCTTAGCACAAAGGCATGGATATCGATTTTATGATTTTTATCAATTTTCAGTACAAGATTTCCATGAAAAACATTAAAATGATCAAGATGCATATTTGTATCCAAGTGAAAAAAAGACTTAGCTACCAGGCATGTAAAAGATAGCAAAAGCACTCAACCTACACATGCTAGTTACTAGACTAAGAAGTGATCATGTTTGCGCGTTACCGCTTGGCGGTGCGAAGCTCGTGGTGAAGCCTAAAAACGAGCGCACAGACACACTACGAAGTGTATGTCCGGCCTCGTAGCAGTCAAGTAGAGGAGGGAGCCGATCATGCTTTGGAACTCCTTCTGATCTACGGCTTCTCCATCTTCGTCAAGATCCAATGCTACAGATGTAGCCATTGGAGTGGCGAGTGGCTTTGCATCAGCCATGTCGAACTTCTTGAGCAGGTTCTTGGTGTACTTCGTTTGGTGGACGAAAGTACCTTGTTTGCTTTGTTTGATTTGCAAACCAAGGAAAAAAGTGAGTTCGCCCATCATGGACATTTCGAACTCCCTGCTCATGGCATCTGCAAACTCGGCAACCAAAGCATGAGAAGAGCCACCAAAGATGATATCATCCACATAAATCTGAACTAGGAGGAAATCTTTGCCATGCTTGAGAGTGAACAGGGTTTTATCAACATATCCCATCAAATATCCCCGCTCAAGCAGAAAAGACTTAAGTCTATCATACCAGGCCCGAGGGGTCTGCTTGAGTCCATAAAGAGCCTTATGAAGTTTAAGGACTTTATGTGGCTATTTGGGGTTTTCAAAACCAGGGGGTTGTTTTACATAAACATCTTCGCCTATGAAACTATTAAGAAAAGCACTTTTGACATCCATTTGATAGAGTTTGAATCCCCGGGATGTCGCAAAGGCAAGCAAAATCCTAATGGCCTCAAGACGAGCAACAGGTGCAAAAGTTTCAGTAAAATCAATCCTTCTAATTGAGAATAACCCTGAGCTACAAGTCTAGCCTTGTTTCTAACTATAGTCCCATCCTCCCCTTGTTTGTTTATGAAAATCCATTTTGTTCCAATGAAATGAACATTTGGTGGAGCATCAACTAAAGTCCAGACTTGGTTTCTCTCAAAATTTTCAAGTTCTTCATGCATGGCATTGATCCAACTAGAATCAGAAAGTGCATGACTAACATCTAAGGGCTCGAAAGAAGCAACAAAACTGGAATTAATGAAATGAGCATGAGAATGTGTTACCCTTTGATCAAGCTCACCAATGATCTGCTCGGGAGGATGCATCCTTTGAACATGGTGTGGAGCCTCGCGGTGGGATACAGTCTTGAGGAGCCATGCTGAATAGCATGGGCCTCATGGCTCCAGAAGTGATGAGTCATTGTCAACGATAGTCAAAGAGGACAGAAGAAGAAGAGATCTGCTGTTTTATGGGCCGCGTGTGACTCAGGTACACGGGCAGCGAGCGACTGTCGGGCAGAGGAGGCTGCGAAGTCGGGCTGGCCCAATCCGGGTGCATGGGCCAGAAGCAGTAGAAGACCCACTGGGCTGTTGACCAGGACTGACTCAGGTACACGGGCGGTGAGCGATTGCCGGGCTGAGAGAGCTGCGGAGTCGGGCCGGCCCAATCCGGGTACCTGGTGCAAAGCTGGTGGAGGCTTTGTCAGTTTCGGCATAAAACTGACAACCATTGATTCTGTATCCGACTGTCCAGAAGAGAAGCCGTAGTCGCTACGAAAACTTAGCTTCCGGATAAGTCATCTGTAACTCTAGGCCCACAGTCAGTCTGTCGTGTCTGTAAAAATACCTAAGGGCAGTAGAGTCTTTTCCGTTTTTTTTGAGTCTGTAAAAACCCTAAGGGGCAGGTAGAATATTCCTAGTGTTGGGCTGCCTATAAATAGGACCCCAACCCCTAGGGTTTGGACTACCCTTTTGCTGAAAATCAATACTCTTCCTTTGGGTCACTTTGTTTCTTGCATTCTCTCTCTCCTGTTCATGCGTGAGCCACCAGGCAACAAGCCTTGTTCTTCCTGAAGTTTTTAAGTGATTTTTTGTTGTCTGGGAAAGCTTTTAATCTGGTTGTTTTTGCTTGTGCGAAGCATTTTTGTGCACTGCAGTTCATTCTCTGTGCGTGTGGTCAATTTATTTGGAACAGAAGCTTCTCTGTTGTATGTGTTCTTCGTGAGAAGTAGTACTAGTTCTTGCTTTTGCAAGTAGTACTACTACTCTGTAGCAAGTAGTACTACTTTCCTGTAGCTACAGTATGCTAGTACTTTAGTCTTGCTTTTCCTGTGTTGCTTTTTGATCGAGTTGGCAGGGTCAAAGTCCCTTTTCTTATGTGAAGTCCAACTCTGTGTAGCAGACTTCGAATCTGCAAGCTTCGAATCTGTAGGCTTCGAATCAGCAGACTTCGAATCTGCAAGCTTCGAATCTGCAGACTTCGAATCTGCAAGCTTCGAGTCTACAGACTTCGAATCAGCAGACTTCGAATCTGCAAGCTTCGAATCTGCTGACTTCGAATCAGCAGACTTCGAATCTGCAGGCTTCGAATCTGCATACTTCGAATCTGCATACTTCGAATCTGCATACTTCGAATCTGCATACTTCGAATCTGCAACCTTCGAATCTGCAACCTTCGAATCTGCAACCTTCGAATCTGCAACCTTCGAATTTGCAACCTTCGAATCTGCAACCTCAGAATCTGCAACCTCAGAATCTGCAACCTCAGAATCTGCAACCTCAGAATCAGCAAACTTCGAATCTGCAGACTTAGTCAATTTGTTCTAGCTTTGCTGTTTAGTTTTCTTTTTAAATGCATTGGGTTTTGGGAGTAGGCCATTGATTCGAAAGAATTTTTTAGGCGCCCATTCACCCCCCCTCTGGTCGCTACTTTCGGTCCTACAAGTGGTATCAGAGCTTGGTTAGGGTTTTTCCATACCTTAACCGGTTCTAAACCCCGGTAGTGACCATGACGTCTCCTGGCAAGGTCCCGTCCTTGGAAGCCTATGGCTATAACTATTGGAAGACTCGCATGCGAGCCTATCTCATGAGTCAGGGTTCGGACATTTGGGACATTTGCGTTCACACCACGTTTGTCATATTGCCAGTCACTGAGCAGGGTACTGCTGGTATCATTGCTCAGCATCTGAGCAACAGTAAGGCTGTGAACATTCTTTTCTCTGGTTTAGGTCCCACTGAGTTTGAGCGTGTGAGCCATCTCTCCACTGCGAGAGAGATCTGGGCTACCCTCAAGGCACACCATGAGGGAACAGCTCAGGTCAAGGCTCGGCTCTATCAGACCTACCGGCGTGAGTACGAGAACTTCACACAAAAGCCGGGTGAATCTGTTGAAGCTTTGTTTGGTCGCTTTCAATCGATCATTAACAAGCTTCGGGACAACAAGGCTGAGGATGCTCAGTTAGTCTCAGATCACGAGCAGGCGCTCAAGGTTCTCCATACCTTGGACCCAAAGATCTGGGAGATCAAGGTATCCTCTATCGTTGAGAGCACTTCTTACGATACCTTGACCATTTCTGAGTTGTTTAGCAAGCTGAAGGCCACTAAGGTAGATATCCAGCTGAGATCAAATCTCATTGGTTCTGGATCAAAATCCCTGGCCCTTGCTACACCTTCTGTTGATCCTTCTGCTGTGAGCTGTGCTGGTTTCTCCTTGATGTCTATCACTGAGGACCAACTTGAGTCTTTGGGAGATGATGATTTGTGTCTCTTTAACAACCGGGTGCGTCGTGTCTATGACAAGAGAATGTTCAAAAGACACGGCACAAAATCCGGATGCTTTGAGTGTGGTGATCCAGGACACTTCATCGCCGACTGCCCCAAGCGCAATGGATACAAGAAGGGCACCAGTGGCAGCTTCCACGACTCCGAAAAGCATGAGAGCTCATCCTTCAACAAGGGCAAGCCGAAGACCCGATTCTTCAAGAAGGCCCTGAAGGACTACCGGCGAGAGAACAAGAAGCGCGACAAGGCCTTCTTCGCCGAGATGGAGAAGAGCTACTCCAAGCAGTCCACGTCTTCTTCCTCTTCATCAAGCTCAAGTGATGAGGAGATCGTCATCAGGAAGGGGAAGGACAAGGACGATCCGGCGGGCCTCTGCTTCATGGCCTTCGGAGACAAGCCGAAGAGCCGCTCACACCAGCGCCGAAGATCTCGCAAGAGCTTCTGCTCAATGGCTCTTGGGGATAGGGAAGAAAAGAGCTCCTCCGACGACTCCGACGACGGCGACAACAAGGTATCATCTTATGAGCGAGAAATTGTTGATTTACTTGAGAGCAATCGTCAGGAGTTAAAGTATCGGGAAAAACTGCTTAGGGGGGCTAAGAAAAGGATAGACGAATTAGAGAGTGAGCTTGCCGTGGCCAACGGTAGAATTGAGAGTCTATCTTCTTCCCCTTGCTTGGGTAATAGCAGTGAGTGCCCGAAATGTGAGGTGCTTCTGTGTGACCTGTCGACTCTGAAGTCCAGGTACACAGAAAGGGTTGATGAGAGGGACGCTTTGGCCACTGAGCTTGAAAGCGCTCAGCTGGAGCTGAAAGATGCTCAAGCCACTGTCGTCACATCCTGTGTTGATTGCCCATCTCATCTAGCTGCCTTAGCTGAGCTGAAATCCAAGGGTAATGAACATTTGGGTGTTTTGGAGAGGTTAAGAGCTGAGCTTGCGCAGACTAAGCTAGAGCTTGAGACATTGTCAGTTCCACCCACTGTCTGTGAGAACTGTCTGTCCCTTAGAATGGAGTTGATCAAGCTGAAATCTGAAAAGTCTGTCCAAGTGGAGAGTGAGTGTGAGACCTGCTTGTCTCAGGTGGAGGTACTAGCTTCCTTGAGAGAGGAGCTAGCTGATTCTCAGAATGAGAATTTTTATCTCCGGTCTATCCTGAGTTGGATCAGTGCCAGAGAGCCACAGCTCGGCATGATGATCCAGCAGTTCAAGAGGCAGGATGGGTTTGGGGTAGGTTATACCTACACCAAGGCTGACTTTGAGAGTGCCATTAGCCGGGCAGTGGAGTGGAGTAAAATGACTCCAGAGCAGAGGTATCCCAAGACCCACTCTACTGAGTCTTCCCTGGCTTGTCAGCCCAAGGATGGAGTGATCAATGAACCACCTAAAGCTCTACCCAAGAAACCTATCTGGGTTCCGAAGCCCAAACACCTCCACTCCTCTTTAGACTCTCTTCCTGGACCCTCTCAACCCAAGAAGGCCACACCAAACACTACCAAGCCTAAGAATCCCAAGCCTCAACCACATCCCAAGAAGCCCACCTATCACTGTGAGTACTGTCAGAGAGACGGGCATCTTGCGGAGTTTTGCTTCAGGAGGAAGCGGGTTGAGAGAGCAGAGAGGGCTCGTAGTGATCAGGTGCAGTTCTACCAGCAGGGTGGTAGACTGCGTGTTCCTCGGCGCGGGGAGAGGCTAGAGGCCAGGCCGCGTCGTGTAGGTGGTGGTAGAGGAGACGGTTTTCGTGCCCGTGCTCCAGTTGGTGGTGTTCGTTCCGGCAGAGTTCCAGACCGAGTTGTCGACGGTCCTGGACCACGTGGCCGTAGGATTAGGCAAAACCGAGGACCGCGCTTTGAGCCAAGTTTTGGTCCAAATTCTTTTGATGGTTTTCGCTTTCCATCTTTTGAGCAGATGGCTCGACACTGGTTTAGCTTTTTTGCTAAACCGGGTGCCGGACCATTTGCTCCCACTTACAGACATTGATTGTGCAGGACCGGGGACTGGAGGATGTTTGGATCATGGACTCAGGATGTTCTCGCCACATGACGGGACATCGCAGATGGTTCTCCAGTCTCATTCCCCCGAGCTCCAAAGAGTACATCACATTCGGGAACAGCGGTCAAGGGAAAGTAAGTGGCATAGGCTCAATTAGCATTTCAGATCATTTCTCTTTGAAGAATGTTGCTTTGGTTAAAAATTTGAATTTTAATTTGATCTCTGTTTCGCAACTTCTTGAGGATGGTTTGGAAGTGCGTTTTAAGAAGGGCAATTCTTCTGTGGTTGATTCTAGAGGGTCTTTGGTCTGTCAGATTTTACCTTTCGGTAAAGTTTTTCGAATTGACTTCTCTAGTTCTTTTGGCCCTTCTCGCTGTTTGATTGCTGGATCCTCCTCTGAGCTCTGGAAGTGGCATAGGAGGTTAGGTCATTTGAGTTTTGATCTGCTAGTCAGGTTAAGCTCTATGGACCTCATCCGAGGATTGCCCAAGCTTAAGATGGAGAAGGATCTAGTGTGTCATCCCTGTCGTCATGGAAAAATGGTTGCCGCTTCTCATTCACCTGTGACTCAGGTGATGACTTCGTATCCAGGCGAGCTTTTACATTTGGACACTGTAGGTCCTGCTCGGGTACGCTCAGTCGGTGGGAAGTGGTATGCACTTGTGATTGTTGACGACTTTTCTCGATTCTCGTGGGTTTTCTTTTTGGAGTCTAAGGATGAAACTTTTCAATTTGTTCATGACCTGATTTTGAAGCTGAAAAATGAGAACAATGGTCGGATGCGAGCAATTCGCTCCGACAACGGTTCTGAGTTCAAGAATTCTCAGTTTGTCAGCTTCTGTAGTGATCAGGGTCTGGACCATCAGTTTTCCTCTCCTTACACTCCCCCACAGAACGGCGTTGTGGAACGAAAGAACCGCACGCTAGTCGAGATGGCCAGGACGATGCTCGATGAGCACAGGACTCCTAGGCGTTTTTGGGCTGAAGCCATGAACACGGCTTGCTATCTGGCCAACCACATTTTTCTTAGAGCTTACCTAGGTAAGACATCATATGAGTTGCGGTTTGGCAGACAGCCCAAGGTGAGCCACTTGCGAGCGTTTGGCTGCAAGTGCTTTGTGCTCAAGAAGGGAGGGCATTTGGACAAGTTTGAGTCTCGCTGCTGGGATGGTGTTTTTCTTGGTTATGCTTTGCATTCTCGAGGTTTTCGTGTTTGGAACCTCGAATCCCAGCTGCTTGTCGAGACTTGTGAAGTTTCTTTTGATGAGTCCATGCCTTCTTTGACTCCTTCGTTTGAGCTTTCTGGTGATGATGAGCTCGGAGAGTCCATCTTTGAAGAAGATGAGGATACTCCAGCTGCTGATGAGGGTGGGCCCTCTGCATCCCCCGCAGAGCGCACACCTTCTGAGACTTCGACTGATGATGAGGGCGGACCTCTGATCACTTCTTCCACTTCGATCGAGCCCCCTCAGTCGAGTCCAGAGGTGCCAGCTGCTGACTCAGGTGAGGTGACTTCAGATCACCAGGGAACCCGAGCAGTTCAGCGTGACCATCCCTCAGAGCTCATCATTGGTGATTTGACTGAGAGAACTTTGCGTTCTTCTGCCTCTCTTGCTGTGTTTGCTGAATCGGCTTTTGTTGCATCTTTTGAGCCTAGAGACGTCTCTCATGCTCTTTCTGATTCAAATTGGATTAATGCTATGCAAGAAGAGCTTGAGAATTTTGTCCGCAATCGGGTTTGGACATTAGTTGAGCCGCATTCAGAATGCAACCCCATAGGCACCAAGTGGGTGTTCAAGAACAAACAAGGTGAAGATGGGGTTGTGGTGCGCAACAAGGCTCGACTAGTTGCCCAGGGTTATTGCCAGAAGGAAGGTATTGACTTTGAAGAAACCTTCGCTCCTGTTGCCCGTCTTGAGTCCATTCGCATTCTTTTAGCATTTGCCGCTTCAAAGGGTTTTAAGCTTTTTCAAATGGACGTTAAGAGTGCTTTTCTGAACGGGTACATAGAAGAGGAGGTTTATGTTAGGCAACCCCCCGGTTTTGAGAACCCTAAGTTTCCTCGACATGTTTTTAAATTGCACAAAGCTTTATACGGGTTGAAGCAAGCCCCCAGGGCTTGGTATGACCGGTTAAAGCAGTTCTTGTTGGGGAAGGGTTTTGTGATGGGTTCTGTGGACAAAACTCTTTTCTTGCTCAGAGATGCTTCAGATTTCTTAGTTGCTCAGATTTATGTGGACGATATTATCTTTGGCGGTACGACTGATTCTCTTGTGTCCAAGTTTTCTGAGCAGATGCACAGTGAGTTTGAGATGAGCCTCATGGGTGAGCTCAAGTACTTCTTAGGGCTCCAGATCAAGCAGACCAAGGACGGCACCTTCATCCACCAAGGTAAGTACACTCGTGATATGTTAAAGAAATTTGACTTTGGTGGTGAATTGAAGCCGCAGATGACCCCGATGGGCACTTCTGGGGGTCTGGACAAGGACGAGAGCGGCGTCAAGGTCAATGAGAGAGAGTTTCGAGGGATGATCGGTTCGCTGCTGTACTTGACGGCGACGAGGCCAGACATACAGTTCGTCGTAGGACTTTGCGCGCGTTTTCAGTCTTCACCACGCGCGTCTCATCGGCAGGCAGTCAAGCGCATCTTCAGGTATCTTACTTATGCGCCTGATCTCGGTCTTTACTATTCAGCATCGTCATCTCTTGATTTATCTGGCTTTTCGGACGCTGACTTTGGTTGGTGCCGGTTGGATCGCAAGTCGACTTCCGGTACTTGCCAGTTTCTTGGTTCTTCTCTTGTCTCTTGGTCTTCTCGAAAGCAATCTGGAGTTGCTCTTTCGACCACAGAGGCTGAGTATGTAGCTGCTGCTAGCTGCTGCTCACAGTTGGTTTGGATGATTTCTACTTTGAGAGATTTTGGGTTGTTCTTCTCTACCAGAGTTCCATTATTTTGCGACAGCACTAGTGCTATTAGTGTAGGGAAAAACCCATGTCTTCATTCAAAAACCAAACACATTGATGTGCGCTTTCACTTCTTGCGGGATCAATATGAGAAAGGTGTCATTGACCTTGTTCATGTTGATACCCATCATCAGTTGGCTGACATTTTCACCAAACCCCTAGATCAGTCTACTTTTGAGCGTTTACGAGGGGATCTGGGTGTTGTGTATCCTTTTTAGGATATTTTGAGTCAGTTCATTTCCTTCTTCTGTACTCTTTTCTTGAGTCTTTTTGTGTGTGTTCATATCATACATATTCACATATCACACTTTTGAGCCTGCTTCTGTTATATGATTGAACTGCTTTACTTATTCTAGCTGGTATATGCTTTTGATTACTTGTCGATGATCATGCTTTGTTTCAGTTCATTTGATATGTCTGATATCTGTCATTTGCATGGTTTTTATGCTTTCAACTTTAAAAAAAATGATCACCATTGCTTCTGGTAACTAGCATGTGTAGGCTGAGTGCTTTTGCTATCTGTTACATACCTTGTAACTAGTTCCTCACATAGATGCAGATATGCAACTTGGATATCTTTATGCTTTAACATGGAAAATATGCTATAAAAATGATAAAAAATCAAAATGAATGAAAATTCCATGGCCTTTTATGCTTAAGTTGAAAAGATCCAAGTGGGTTTGCTTTGTCGCATTGCATTGTTCTGGACTGCTTACCATAGCACCTTGGTATGAACTAGGACAGTGTAGTGTATGCCAAGACCGATGTCTTAAGCTTCCGATGGTCCAGTTCTGGCCTAGGCTTGACTTGGTCGGTTAGCATAAGGTTTGACATGCAAATAACCCTTGGCAAAAATGAAAAAGGAAAAATGAAAAAGCCTGAACATTTAACAAGATAACCAGTTTGCTGAAGCACTTTGTTTTGAACAATGTTTATCTTGGTAGACATCAGTTAGCTTCTGCATCTCATGCTTTACCTTGCTTATTAACTAGGAAATATGGTGATGTTTTTGTTTTGCAAAAACTGAAAAATGCGTGCTAATGACTTTCTTTAGATATCATCTGTTGCACTGATCATGCCATGTGTCTTAAGACAGTATGTCTGTTGCTATACTTGTTAGATGTTGTAATTGCAGTCAATCATATCTGAGAAGCATGCTTTCTACACTCCACCTACACCCCAGCTGAATTCACTGCATATTTTGAGGGGGAGTTGCATTTCAGGGGGAGTCTGTGTCTCTTTTAAGTGCTTGATGAGTTCACTTGTCAACAAGGGGGAGAAAATTTGGGATCAGAGTTTAAGGGGGAGTTCTTACTCTGTTGATATCCTTGTTGTTCTAAAAATCGCACTCATTTTGAGCTTTTACGTTTTGGTTAACCATAATGACCACCTCTTGCTTTTGTTCGGCTTTTGGTCATTTAGGTTAAACTTTTACCTTATTTTTCTTCTTCTTTGTTTCCTTGTGTTTTTGTTTTCGTGTTTCCACATTTGTTTGCAGGTGCTGAAGAGCTGTGAAAAGAGGAATGTTGACAATGCACTCATCAAGGGGGAGATTGAGGAGCCATGCTGAATAGCATGGGCCTCATGGCTCCAGAAGTGATGAGTCATTGTCAACGATAGTCAAAGAGGACAGAAGAAGAAGAGATCTGCTGTTTTATGGGCCGCGTGTGACTCAGGTACACGGGCAGCGAGCGACTGTCGGGCAGAGGAGGCTGCGAAGTCGGGCTGGCCCAATCCGGGTGCATGGGCCAGAAGCAGTAGAAGACCCACTGGGCTGTTGACCAGGACTGACTCAGGTACACGGGCGGTGAGCGATTGCCGGGCTGAGAGAGCTGCGGAGTCGGGCCGGCCCAATCCGGGTACCTGGTGCAAAGCTGGTGGAGGCTTTGTCAGTTTCGGCATAAAACTGACAACCATTGATTCTGTATCCGACTGTCCAGAAGAGAAGCCGTAGTCGCTACGAAAACTTAGCTTCCGGATAAGTCATCTGTAACTCTAGGCCCACAGTCAGTCTGTCGTGTCTGTAAAAATACCTAAGGGCAGTAGAGTCTTTTCCGTTTTTTTTTGAGTCTGTAAAAACCCTAAGGGGCAGGTAAAATATTCCTAGTGTTGGGCTGCCTATAAATAGGACCCCAACCCCTAGGGTTTGGACTACCCTTTTGCTGAAAATCAATACTCTTCCTTTGGGTCACTTTGTTTCTTGCATTCTCTCTCTCCTGTTCATGCGTGAGCCACCAGGCAACAAGCCTTGTTCTTCCTGAAGTTTTTAAGTGATTTTTGTTGTCTGGGAAAGCTTTTAATCTGGTTGTTTTTGCTTGTGCGAAGCATTTTTGTGCACTGCAGTTCATTCTCTGTGCGTGTGGTCAATTTATTTGGAACAGAAGCTTCTCTGTTGTATGTGTTCTTCGTGAGAAGTAGTACTAGTTCTTGCTGTTGCAAGTAGTACTACTACTCTGTAGCAAGTAGTACTACTTTCCTGTAGCTACAGTATGCTAGTACTTTAGTCTTGCTTTTCCTGTGTTGCTTTTTGATCGAGTTAGCAGGGTCAAAGTCCCTTTTATTATGTGAAGTCCAACTCTGTGTAGCAGACTTCGAATCTGCAAGCTTCGAATCTGTAGGCTTCGAATCAGCAGACTTCGAATCTGCAAGCTTCGAATCTGCAGACTTCGAATCTGCAAGCTTCGAGTCTACAGACTTCGAATCAGCAGACTTCGAATCTGCAAGCTTCGAATCTGCAGACTTCGAATCAGCAGACTTCGAATCTGCAGGCTTCGAATCTGCATACTTCGAATCTGCATACTTCGAATCTGCAGGCTTCGAATCTGCATACTTCGAATCTGCATACTTCGAATCTGCATACTTCGAATCTGCAACCTTCGAATCTGCAACCTTCGAATCTGCAACCTTCGAATCTGCAACCTTCGAATCTGCAACCTTCGAATCTGCAACCTCAGAATCTGCAACCTCAGAATCTGCAACCTCAGAATCAGCAAACTTCGAATCTGCAGACTTAGTCAATTTGTTCTAGCTTTGCTGTTTAGTTTTCTTTTTAAATGCATTGGGTTTTGGGAGTAGGCCATTGATTCGAAAGAATTTTTTAGGCGCCCATTCACCCCCCCTCTGGTCGCTACTTTCGGTCCTACAAGTCTCCCCCTCAACTTGTGCGTTGGAGTGGTCCAAGATGACCGATGTCGAGGTAGTTGCTTCGGGACCTTGTGCCGAAGTGGTCGAAGCGGGGTCGGCTTCGGGGGTTGATGTTGAGGGTAGTAGGGGTTCATCCTCGAAATCTCCAGGATCTTCTTCTTCAAAGATAGTCTGTTCCATATCGTGTTCATTTGCCTATTCAAGAACAGAACTAACAGAGGGGGTTGATTCATCAAAAGTCACATCACATGACTCGATGACAGTGTTAGTCTCCAAATTATAAACACGATAAGAATGACCATGTGTAGTGTAACCCAAAAAGATCTCGTCAGAAGAACGCGACTCAAATTTGTCCAAATTTCCACGTTTTAGGATAAAGCAACGACAGCCAAAAACTTGAAGATGAGTAACCTTGGGCTGTCTTCTAAAATGTAGCTCATAAGATGTCAAAGTCAAAATTGAGCACAAGAAGATTCGGTTTGAGATGTAACAAGCAGTGTTCATGGCCTCAGCCCATAATTTTCTAGGAGTCCTATGCTCATCGAGCATCGTCCTAGCCATCTCAACCAAAGTGCGGTTCTTTCTCTCAACAACACCGTTCTGTTGAGGAACCCGCGGAGCAGAGAATTGATGTTCTATGCCATGCTCCAAGCAAAAGTCAACAAAGAGACTGTTTTTGAACTCAGTGCCATTATCACTTCGAATGAATTTCAATGCACCAGGGAGTTCAGTGAAAAGCCTCAAAGCCAAGCTCCGAAAGTGTGAATACACTTCATCCTTGCTGGCAAGAAATAAGACCCAAGAGTAGCGAGAGAAATCGTCCACAATGACTAACACATACCACTTGCCGCCTAAAGAACTAACCCGAGAAGGATCTACAGTTTCCATGTGGAGAAGTTCTTCGGGTTGTTCAGTCATCACTGTGGTGACTAGCGAGTGTAAAGAGGCAATCATTTTTCCATGTCGACAAGGAGTGCAAACTAAATTCTTCTCAAACTTGAGCTTGGGCAATCCTCGGATCAGACGAGCGAGCAACTTAAATCTTGAGTTCTTTTTAATTGCAGTTTTAAAGTTGGTGATGGGTGTAAGACTAGGTTCTGGGAAGATAGTTGGTTAGGGGAGGTGGCTTTGAGAACTCGTTTTTATGGTTTGTTTAGTATTTGTGCTTCTCATGGGGTGTCGGTTAACAGAGGTTATGAAAACGGTTGGATGTTCCAATTTAGAAGATCTTTTTCCAGGGATGAGCACTTGACGTGGAGGAATCTTATGGATGAATGTAATGGGGTTGTGCCGGGGGGGACAGAGACAAAATTGTTTGGGAATTGGACATAAAGGGGTTCTCCTCCAGATTATTTTATAGATGGATGAATGTCAGAGGTGTGAAAGATGATTGCTTCAAAAGAGTTTGGAAGATTACTGGCCCTCTTAAAGTTCAGTTTTTTCTCTGGTTAGTCTTAAGAGGTAAGATTCAGGTTGGGGAGCAGTTAGTGAAGAAAAAGTGGTTAGGCGATCCGAGGTGCAAGTTATGTGGTGTTCTTGAATCAGTGAATCATTTGATTTTTTGGTGCCCTCTATCTCAATTGGTGTGGTGCTTCGTTAGGGATGCACTGAATTGGCCTAGGAGCTTAACGTGTGTTCAGCAGATTTTTTTAAGCCCAGGAAATGAAGTTGTGTGAGTAGAAAAAATGCGCTTACTTGGGGGTTGTGCGGCTGGGGTTTGGACTATATGGCTTGTTTGCAATGATCGCATTTTTAATAATAAGTTGCCTTCTAATGCTCTTAATGTGCTATTTAAACTTAATAACTTTGTCATGCAGTGGGGAAAACTAGATCGGGGGCGGTTCAAGGAGGATGTCGAAAACTGTTGCAACTTACTACGTGCGAAAATCAGACAGTAGGTAAGAGAGGAAAGGCTAAGAAGCGTCCGAGATCATATTGTGCTTAAAAGGTTGTTCAGTTCTCTGGTGGTTATTGGAATGTAGTTTGTGTTGGGTTTGGTTTGGGGGTTTGCAGGTTGTGTTGGTGTCCTTGGGTTGGTTGTTGCAGCCCATAAACTGTTCTCCTTATGGTCCTTTTGCTTTCTAATAAAGCAGGACATATCATGGTTGGATGTGTATAATTCAAAAAAACAGTATCAATGTTAGGGATGAAAATGATTCGGATAGTTTCTGACCATATTCGAAAAAACTAGTCTTGCCATGCTCAGGCTTAATCCTTGCCATGCTTACAGGCAACCTTTCCCTATTACTTCTCCAAATAAGTGAGGTCGTGCTAAAGCCATCCAACATCTGGCACGAGTGCGCACTTAATGCCGCCCCAAATATAATGGGTTCTAAACCAAAGAATCACGAAATTTTCGTAGCGCAATGGTTATTCCCCTTGAACACAGTCCTGCAGTTCGGGCTGCAGGGTTCGATTCGAGGTTCCAGTTTCGCCTCAGTGTTGCCTGGCAGCACACACTCTAGAAAATGAAAAAAAACAAGATTTTAAAAAAATATTCGATGTATACTTACGATATATATTTTTATTTTTCTTAATATAATGGGTTTATTATTTCATGCACGTGTAATTTAAATTTAACTTCTTTCAATTTAAATCCTAGATACATGATTAATTAACTAAAATAGCTAATGAGTTAGAAAAATATCAATTTTTATGAGGTAAGATATGTTGTATTTTAATTGTAGAAAAAATAGATTTCAAACTAGAATTTAACTGGTGATTTGTTTTTAAATCCAACACATTTCTTATTTAAATCTTAATTCATCGTGGAGGAATCTCCAATTTTCTTAACATCGTACATGACAACTTTATTATTTTTTAAATTTTTTATCACACTATATGTGTATCACATTGTGACACCATTACATATTTAGCGTTTTCAAACATCATTTAATTTTTTTAATTAAAAAATATTAGCTTCATGTTGCCAACTGAGTGTCCTAACCAAGTTTTATTAAATTTTCATTAAATTTAGTGTATAGTAACTAAAAATAGACTTAAAAATATGAATATGATTTTTATATACATTTTGGTTTACTATTTCAAGCACTTGTTGTTCAAATTTTACATATAATAATTTAAATCCTAGAAACACACTTAGTGAATTAAAAATAGTAAACTTACCCAAAAAAATACTAAATTTTTTACGTGAGATAATATATGTTATGTTTTGATCATATAAAAACTTTCATATTCAAATAAAGATTTAACCATCGATTTTATTTTAAACACAACTCATTCCTTCTTTAAATATTTATTAGTGTGAGAATCTCGATCTTTCTTAAGCTCGTACATGACAACTTTCTCAAAACATTTTTTAAATTTTTATCACAATATTTATATATCATATCATAATACCATGACAAGTCTAATTGTTTTCACACTTCATTTGATTTTTTAGAATTAAAAAACCATTAAGCTTCACGTTGCCGATCGAGTGACGTAACCAAGATTTTTAATTTTTTCATCCAATCTAGTGGATAAAAACTAAAAATAAACTCAAAACATGAATATACTTTTCTATAAATTTTTCTTTATTATTTCAAGCGCCTGCAGTCAAATTTTACATATTTCAATTTAAATCCTAAAAACATACTAAATGAATTAAAAATAGAAAATTGACATAAAAAAATGCAAAAATTTTACATGGAATAAGATGTTTTGTATTTTGAATGTAGAAAACTTTTCAAGCTCAAACCAAATTGCAAATATCACATAAGCTCTTTTGAGTTTGCCAAGTTATTCACAACAATTGATTTACGTCAAGATAATCGTTTCATCTTGTACGTGGACTTTTATATTTGTGGTGATTTATGTGATGTGAACTATTACGTATCATTTTTGTGTTTTGATTATAAACCAAGAATTATATTACTCATGATGTCCAGACCATAATCATATTCGTATCCGCCCCATATTTATATCTGATAATATATGGTTCACTATCCGTGTCCATAGTATCTGAATCCAAAAAACATGAAAAGAGATATGATATCACTGATCCGTTTTCATCCCTAATTACCACTACAAAACATAGTACTGTTCTTACATTTGTATGGTTGGGTTGCACCGTTTTCATGTAAATGCACATCAAGCTCTATATAGGCATGTCAATGAGAATTTTTTAAAAAATATTTGTTTTGAACAAAATTTCAATTGTGTATATATAGTTGATTCAAAAAATTTTAAAAATAGGTACCAGTCGGCTGACCATCGGTCGAACCAGTCAATGTCAGCCTTGGTTCGGCCGATGGTCAGCTGAACCTTGCCACGTCAGCGTGGTTCGGCATCAGCCGAACCACGCTGATGTGTCCGCAACAGCCACTCCACATGTGCACACAATAGATTGTTCGGTAGAACCAGGCTACGTTAGCCTGGTTCGGCTCAACTATGCAGACATGGCCTGGCTCGACTGTTTAATGGCTAAACCTGGCCCTATAAAAGGGGCTGAACGTTCCCTTCTCACAACACATCCTCAGCCTCGCCCCTTCTCTAACAAACTACCTATGTGCCTCTCTCACCACATAAATACGTACTGCTTATTTTTTCTTCTGTAGTTATTAAGAAGTAATATCCTAGTAATATAGGAGTATATTAGGTATAGTTTAGAGTAATGTAGGGCTAGTTGAATCAAGTTTTACAGATGATTTACAGTATTATACTATTCTTTTACGAGTAGTTCAGAAAAAATATAGATAAATTTTGAATGTACTAAATTTATGTAGATACATTGAAAGATGGTGCAAAAGGATAGATCTGATCACGGTTACGATCATCGTAACCGACCACCGGTAGGTGTCGAACCCCTCATGTATTTTTGTGAAAACACATGTAAATTCATGAGAAGCATGGATGACCTCACATACGAGATGAGGTATTAGAAGTGTGCCAACTACTCTTGGACTCCGAGAATGTCAAGGCCAAAGCGTGGACCATGTGCAAACAAACCGGTATTAATAACTTTTTGTTCTGTTCATTTCTATATTATTATCGAATCAATCACTTACAATATGTCTATTAATGTTTATTTATATAGATAATTCCTCCATCGTCTCACCTCCACTATGTGACTTCGTGTAGGACTGAAACGGGCAACTAGAGTGGGGTGAATAGGCGCCTCAACAAATTCTTTCGAATTGATAGTTTTTTCTAAACATCCAACGCTCTTCTAAAAGAACAAGCAGAAACAAATAAACTTTCACAGCAAAATTCAAGATAAAGCTAGTGCTATCACTCTCTTGTTATATATGATATGATGCGATAGTCTAAAAGATCACAAGCACTAAAATAATATATACTTTAAAACTAACTGTCCTGATTGAAAAGACACATGTACTAGGCACGTAAGGCAGATTAAAGAACTACTAAAAAATGGATGTCAAGTCATTAAATATTTCACCAAAGTAAAAAGTTCATCTGAAATTCATAAATCCAATTTTCCATTTACCAAAATGTTCTTTTTGGGTCACTTTTCTTTGGTGTTTTCCTTCTTCCAGCTTGGTTTGCGTCGCCGGTTTCTCTGAGTTTTTATCACCTCCAGCCAGTCAATCTGTGCGTTGTATTTTGGTCCGTGTGCGCAAGTTTTTCAACGACCGTGTTTCAGTGTCTGTCCGGCTTCCTGCCTGAGCACACGGGAGACTGCGCCCAAGGCACCGATGGCTAGCCACTAGCACCCAGTTTTCCCGTATAGGGACTCTGCCGTGTCCGGTCTCCATTGAAGCATCGCGCCACACGGCAGCTCGGTTCCAGCCGGCACCTGCCCGGTTTTCTCTAGAGCTCCATCGCCTGGCTATTGACCACTCTGCCTCCGGTTTTTAATCTCTGTGCTATGGTTTCCACGCGTCCGCATCTCCGCCAAGTGGTTGCAGGCGTCCTGTTCTTCTATAGTCGTTGCGCACATGAGTTTCTCAATTTGCCGTCTAACAAAGTTTGTCTAGAAGATAGTGTAGTTAGGATATTTTGGCTGGACATCCTTAGGCCTTGTTTGGTTCTCTTTAGTCTCAAATTTTAGTCCCGTCAAATCGGATATTTAGATTTTATTTTGGAGTATTAAATGTAGATTATTTATAAAACTCATTAATAATCGATGGATTATTCGCGAGACGAATCTAATGAGCTTAATTACGTCATGAATTGACAATGTGATGCTACAGTAAATATTTGCTAATCATGGATTAATTAGGTTTAAAAAATTGTCTCGTGAATAATCCTTCAATTCTTTAATCCTTTAAATTGATGTCCAAACATCCGATGTGACCCGGACTAAACTTTAGTCCAGGTAACCAAACACCACCTTAAAACTCTCAGCACTCTTCAATCTAAACTCCAATTCCTTAACATGCTTATCTCTTAACTCAATACTCTCAATAAACAAAGAACAATTTGAACAAGTATCTAAAGATAGAGGTTTAGACTCCACCACAGTAAGCTCTTTCTATGTAATCTCAAGCTTATCGATAGTTTGAGCGTGCACAGAACAAAGCTCGACAAGCTTACTCATTACAACACAGTAGGACTCACATTTATCATTATTTAACTTAGACTTAAGCATGACATATTCAGTCGAGACATATTCATTCCTAAGTATAAGTTCTTTCAATTCATGAGCAGCCTTCACAAGCAACCTATCCTGACTAATCAATGCATCAGTAAGTTCATAAACTTTAACTGAAAGATGGTCATAGGATAGTGTTACCTCAGTTGTGTCTGGCTCATTGTCCCTGTCGTTGATGCTGTCGGCTATGAAGTAGAGGCCGGTGGAGTTCTTCGCCTTCTCCTCCTTGTGCGGTTCATCCTTGTCAGAGCTTGGCTATGTCACTCAATGCAGCCATGAATGCTCTGGAAGTTGCCTCAGCTGCTCTCTTAGCCAACTTGTCGTGACTCTTCTTGAAGTAGAGCTTCTTGTCCCTTCTTTTGGTGAATGTGTTCATTCTCATCTTTCTTTTTTAGTTTAGGGTAGTTAGCTTTAATATGAGAAAGGTCTCTGCATTCAAAACATCCCCAAGAGCTTCCTCTCCTCTAATCCCATCTATCATTATAGAACCGGGTGAACTTCTTGACAATGAGAACAAGCTCCTCATCGTTCAGAGTGTACGCTTTCTCTTTTTTGACACAAACTAGAGAAGATAAGGCAAAACGACCAGCAAAGACACATGGGCCAGAAGAACCGGATGCAATACCTCCAGAAGAGGTGCCACTACCAGAACCAGAAACTAGTGTTGTGGATGGTGGCAAAGAGTTTCCAACTGCTTGACACACGGGCCAGAAGAACCAGATGCAATACCTTCAGAAGAGGTGCCACTACCAGAACAAGAAACTAGTGTCGTGGATGGTGGCAAAGAGTTTCCGAGTCCTTGACACACGGGCTAGAAGAACTAGATGCAATACCTCCAGAAGAGGTGCCACTACTAGAACCAGAAACTAGTGTCATGGATGGTGGCAAAGAGTTTCCAAGTCCTTGACGAGATGCCTTGGTAATCTCAGTGGACTTCAATTTGCTAAAGAGTTCATCACAAGTTAACATGTCGTAACTTGTGGATTCCTCAATGCTAGATATATTCACCTCCCATATGCCACTGTCAAGAGCATAGAGAAGCTTGATAGCACGATCATAATCAGAATAAGGCAAAGTTCCAGTGGAACGCAAATTGCTCACAATGCTATCAAATATGGCAAACATGATATCAATAAATTCACCGGGCCTTTTCAAAAACAATTGATATTCCTGGTTATATCTTCTTCGGCGCCTAGACTTAATCTGAGTTGAGCCCTCATGAAACACCGCAAGAGTAGACCAAATCTCCCTAGTAGTATGCACGTGCTGGACCCTATCAAATTTGTTCCGACTCAGACTTGTGAACATTATGTTCCTAGCTTTACAGTTAGAATCATATTGTGTTTCTCAGCCTCAGTGATATTAGTATCAAGGATCACATATTGGGACATAATAATTTCCCATATTGCACTTCCTTGGCTTTGAAGAAAATCCTTCATGTATGCAAAATTATTTCCATCGAACAGTGGAATCTTGATGTCTCTATCCATGTCGCTGACAGATAAGAAACCAGTTAAAGTCAACTGGTGATCTAACCGACTCTAATACCAATTGCTTTTACATGCAGATGCTTGTATATGCCTTTCAATTATTGTCTTTAATCATGTTGATTTTGTTCCATTGAATACATCTGATATCTGTCTTGAGCATGGATTTTAATTCTGAAAATTTAAAAACCCTCGAATTTGGCATTTGGTATTCGGCGTCTTTCTCTTTGTGTCTTCGAGGTTATTCCGATGCGGATTTTGCTGGGTGTAGGATTGATAGGAAAAGTACCTCTGGTACTTGTCATTTTCTGGGTACTTCTATGGTTTGATGGTCTTCCCGCAAACAGTCTAGTGTTGCACAATCGACGGGTGAGGCCGAATATGTTGCTGCAGCTAGCTATTGCTTTCAGATTTTGTGGATGGTTTCCACTTTGCGGGATTTCGGGTTAGATTATAAGAGTGCTCCACTTTTCTATGATAACACTAGTGCTATTTGTATTGCAAACAACCTGGTTCAGCACTCCAGAACCAAACACATTGATGTGCGATATCATTTTCTCAGAGATCATAATGAGAAGGGTGATATTGAACTTCAATATGTTGATACCCAACACCAGCTAGCCGATATTTTCACAAAACCCCTCGATGCTTCTCGATTTGCCTACTTGCGTGGGGAAATTGGTATTTGTCACCCTTACGGCATTTTGTGAGGGGGGAGCAGATTTTGATTGTCTTGCATATGCTCATTGTGTGTGAAATTGCATTTACATCTTTTGCACTTATATGCCTGATTTTAATTCATGAAATCATGTCAACTCAGCTCTATTTAATATGTCTAAAACATTATGTGCATGATTCTTCTTTCCAAAATCAAATCATGCTCACTGCTTAGTCTTGAATCTAGCATGTTTAGGCAGGACTGCTTTAGCTATCTTTTATCTGCTTGATAGCAAGACTCCTTTTCTCATGATGCTAAACATTGCAACTTGAAAAATTGTTCTACATACTCATGGATATTCATCAAGTGCTAAACAATTTGTTCACTTAATCAAAATTCCAAAAATCCATGATTTGCATGCTTCAAAGCAAAAAGATCCAGGTGGATTTGTTTGTCGCACTACTCTATTCTAGACTGCTTACCATTGCACATTGGTCTGAACTGGGATAGTGTAGTGTATGCCAAAATCACCGCCTTAAGCTTCTGATGGCTTTCATGCCTAGGCTTGGCCTGATTGGAAAGTATAAGGTGGACAAACAAATAATCCCTGGCATTATGAAAAGAACAACAAAATTCATCAAGTTTGCTTTCAATGCTCCATTTGAACTGGACTTGTTTGTCTAGAGTAGAAATTGACTAGCTTTGCGCAGTCCCTGCTTTTACTTGTCTAGTTACCTTGATTGAGTGGTGATGCTTTTATTTCAAAATGCTAAAATCACATGCTGTCATCATGTTTTTAGAGAATGTTAAATTGAGCTGAGCACATGATAATTGGTATTAATATTGGCATATTTTTGCTTTATATGTCATTTCAATTCTGCCCATTTCGAAGCTATGCATCTTTTACATGTTCCTTGATGCTTGCATTGCCAAAGGGGGGGAAATTGTTGAGTTCTCTACCACAAATGCGGAAAATTAACTTAGGGGGAGGTTTTATCTTGCAAAGGGAAGTTTTGCCGAAGGGGCCTTTACTCTTTTGAAAAGAGGAGGAAAATTCCTTTGTCAAGTGACATGATTTGGCTCGTTTCTGAGTTTTTATGGTCACTTGTGTGCTGAAATTTTTCAAATTTTCTTGAACTAGAATCTGGTTGTCAATGCACTCATCAAGGGGGAGATTGAGAAACCAAGGGTTGGTTTCGGAGTCTGTGATGAGTGATTGACAGATTTTACCCTCTGATTCGAAGGGGTCCCTCCGAAGGGGTTCAGAAGTTGGTTCTCCGAAGGTGTTTGGAGGCTGGTTCTCCGAAGGTGCTCGGAGGCTGTTTCACCAAAGGGTTTGGTGGGTCTGGTTTCTGCAGCTGTTGCAGCGGAGTGTGCCTGTCGGAGGGGTCCGATAGTACACAATGACTGGGTTGTACCGAAGGGTTCTGTACTTTGGGCGGTACACCGAAGTGTGTATCGGAGGTTGTTTACCCGAAGAGGTATCTGTGGTACTAGATACACTTGTCTGTTTGTCTGTGGTGCATAGGTGACTTCGGAGGCGACGGACGGTTCGCAGAAGGTGAACCTCGGTCAAGCGGGAGGCTTGATGCCAGGGGAGCAGGGAGTTCCGTCACGAAGGCTACGAAGGGGTCGAGGTCGGACCTCAGGTCGAGGTGCGCCAGGAGAAGGCAGTAAGTGCGGAGCCTGGCTCCGGGTGAAGGTACCCCGAGACGAAGTCCTCGGAGGAGAGGCACTTCAAAGGGTACTCCGAATGGAGTGACTTCGGAGTATGGTGGATCAAGTCCTCAGCAATGAGGCAAGGTGTTCGAAGTGTGCTCTGGAGGGAGACACTCGAAGGTATACCCGACAAAGGTCTCAGAAGTCGAGGTGCATCGAAGGCATGGTCCGGGTGAGGATCATCGAGGAGTGTGCTTGGGGAGCGACACTACGACGAAGTGCTCATGGAATGCTTCATGCGTAGGCCTTGGACGAAGGAGGGATTTCGAAGGGTGGTACTCCGAAGGTGGGACTTCGTAGTGAAGCAGGCTTCGGAGCGAAGCTGGCTTCTTCAGAGTGAAGCAGGCTTCGGAGCGAAGCAGGCTTCTCCGGAGTGAAGCAGGCTTCGGAGCGAGGCTGGCTCCGGAGTGAGGCTGGCTCCGGAGTGAGGTTGACTTGAGGTACTTCGACCTTGCATGGCTTTGAGCTGGGAGAAGCTGCGAAGCCGTGGTGGTCCACTCCAAAGGTGTTGGTGCGAATGCCCAAGGGCTTTGACGGCTTCGGCTCAAAACCATCACTGTATCGAAGGCTGACTTCGGTGAAGCGAAGGCCGTCAGGCTCAAGGCTTCTCATCGAAGCTATCGCACCCCTCGCGTGTGAAGAAGGGCTTCAGAAGGGTCCAAAACTGCAAAGGCCGACAGCGTCTGCTCTGCAAAAGCTGGTGCTATCCCCTCTATGAAGCTGACAAAAGAAGCCTCCAAATAAAGTAGACTACCAGTTGTACCCCCCTGTTCTGATGAGACAAAAACAGTGTAAACCCTAGGGGTAAAGTAGTCTATTCACAGGGCTGAATAGTGCCTATAAATAGTGGAGGCTGGCTAGGTCACATCAACACTTTTGAGCATTCATTGTAGAACTCCTGTGCTAGCCACCACACTCTCTGTATTCATCCTGTGAGTTCATTTTGTGTTGCCTGTTCAAGCATTGAAGCTTTGACTCTTTGTTCATTTACTGCTTGAGCTTGTATGCACACTTCTCTACATGCTTCGGTTTCTTTATACTCCATTTTCTTGTGAGCTTTTCGGGAGAGGTGTGTGAGAAGCCTGTTCGAGTGAAGTGTGTACGAGCGAAGTGTGTGTTTCGGTGTTTGTTCGCTCTGTGTAAACTGGAGGCTAGACCTCTCTGATTACTAGCGAAGCACTGATCGAAGCCCGTTTTTCTTCCCTAGTCGAAGCCTTTAGCGAAGTCTGTGAAGTGTGCGTTTTGACCTTCGAAGTACGAAGCCTAGCACCAGTTGCTGTCGCTGAGTATTTGGTCGAAGCCCGCAGGGGGAAGTCTGCTCTTGCGAAGGGTGTAGTGCGAAGCCTGCTCTAAGGCACCTTGTGTGCGGAGCCTGCACTGCCTTTGCAGAGTTGATCGAAGTCCTCAGAGGGAGGTCCGCTCTTGTGAAGGGTGAAGTGCAAAGCTTGCTCGGAGCACCCTGTGTGCAGAGCCTGCACTAACTTAGCAGAGCTGTTTTTTCGGAGTTGTGGGTGGAGCGAAGTCTTTTTGGTTTCGAACTTTTGCTCCTTGCGAAGCCTGTTTTCGGAGCTGTAAAATACCTTCGAACCAGAACTTCGAAGGTTTGTGTTCGAAGCCTGTTCCACAGAAGACAGAATTAAAACAGAAGGCTATTTTTAGTCTGAAATTTTAAAAGCTCCCATTCACCCCCTGGTCGCCATTTCCGGTCCAACAGGATCGTATTAGGGTTTACCGTAAGCCGTACCAGACCATTTCGATGCCATCCTATATCCTCGTGGCTTTAGGGTCCCTGAGTTCACCACGTTTGATGGCGAGAGTAGCAAGACAACCCTAGAGCATATAGCCCAATTTCTAGCACAGTGTGGTGAAGCAAGCGGGTCGGATGCGTTTAAGCTCAGATTATTTTCCTTATCGCTGTCCGGCAATGCTTTCACTTGGTTTTCGGTGTTACCACCGAACTCCGTCTATACTTGGGCCCAGTTAGAACAAAAATTCCACGATAATTTTTACACTGGGGAAACCAAACTTAGGCTCTCACATTTGACATTAGTTAAACAAAAGACCAATGAGAGTGTCTCTGACTATATTAGGCGCTTCCGAGACACTAGGAACTGATGTTTTAGTTTAAACATCTCTGAGAGGGATCTGGTCGACTTAGCTTTCAATGGTTTGCATTCTGAAATTAAAGAAAAGCTAGACGGCTGAAACTTCCTCGAAGTTAGTCAGCTTTTACAATAGGCTCTAGACTAGGAAGGCCGAGCTAGGGGCAAAAGGTCTGTCAAAGTTCTTAGTGAGCCTAAGGCCGAGCTACACATCATGGAGCACTCCGAAGAAGAGTCATCAAGAGAAGAAGATTTGGCTAACATGTACACGGCCGAATGGACCTGGCCTAGTGGATCTAAAACAATCACGTGCTCCAAATTACGACCGTCTCCCACTAAGAGTCGGCCCAACAAAGTTAAGTACTTATTTGATATGACTAAGTGTGATAAAATATTTGATTTCCTGTTGAAAAGCAAGCTCGTGAGGTTGCCCAAAGGTCACGCCATTCCATTTGCTAACGACTTGAAGAAACGTGCATACTGTAAGTGGCATGATTCGCTTTCCCATTCTACTAATGAATGCAACATTTTTCGTCGACAAGTTCAATCAGCCATAGATGAAGGACGATTGAAGATAGATTCAAGCCCTAGAATGGAGCTAGATCCTGATCCCTTTCCCGCAAACAACATTGATCATGATGAGAAGAAGGTACTGATTCGGCCCAAACAGGCCGAGTCATCTAGAGGAAAGGCAGTCATCATTGGGAAGCCTCGCACACGCATGCTCATAATGAAGAACCCTGAGGTAGGAGTGTGGAAAGTAAATGGCGACAAGCCATCTTCGGATAAATCCCACAAAAAGCTGAAGGTATCTTTTGGGATGCTTCTCTAGACGGCCCCGTTCTGCCGAAGGTTCTTAGAGCAAAATTGTGGCGCCCGTAACCAAGCTGCAAGCTTCATGGGCGCCTCCTAGGATGACTAAGTCCCAAAAAAGGCGATTGCAACATCTTCGTACTAAGTATCTTATAGAAAAAGAGGCCTAAGAATGCAAAGGTAGCCCACCCGACGAGTCCACAATTGTAGCTAGGACACGCCAGGTGTGGAGACCGAAGTTGGCTAGCCAGCCTGCTTCTACCCTCGTTGAGTAAGGACCGCGTCCTCGTGAGGGACTCTGTGGGGGCAGAACTAGTAAAATAACTAAAGGCCGATATGGTGAAAAAACCGATGCTTAAGTCCCCTGGTCATATTAGTGAGTTGTACAAATTGTCCTCATCAAATTCAAATGTCTTGTGTTATAAAATGGACGATTTGGTAGGTAAACAATATAGAGTACCGCTCATGGCTCACTATGCTTTTAGCTCACTAAGTTTGCTAAAAGGCAGGGGCATGTGTTGACACTCGAATTTGGCATTACTGGTCGAAATTGTCGAAATATCAATTTTGGTAATTTGGGCCGAAAATATACCATCTTCGGCACATGCCGAAGCCCTGAAGTGTCGAAGGCTCGTATTGTGTTGGCTTCGGCAGCACCTTCAGAGGCCTGCTTTGCAGGTAGGCTTCAGCCCAGTGGGCCCCTTCGGCGGCCTGTAGGCTTCAGCCCGGTAGGCTGGCTTCAGCGAGGCCCACAGAGGCCCACTCCGGCCGGCAGTGTTCTATTCAGATTAGTATAGTTCGGCTATTTTTGATCTCTTATCCAAATCTTAACCACTTGGCTGAATCCTACTCAGATTAGGTGAGATCTCTTATCCAAATCTTAACCACTTGGCTAAATCCTACTCAGATTAGGTGAGACCAGCCCCTATAAATATAGGAGTGAGGCAAATTAAAGAGGACCCCCGTTTTCATATCAACACAAAGCCCTCACTTTGAATTGTTGTTTTACCTTTCAATCTACTTCCTTGCCCTAGGATTAGCTAAGTAACATCCATCTTCATGGGTTTGCGCTAAAGCCCTCCATTCTCCGCGTCAAAATCACAGCAAACCTTGTTGATTCTCTCGTGAATCTCCCATTTAAACCACGAAACATATTTTTATCGTTTTATCTGTTTTCTCCTACTACCCTATGAAGTTCGGCCTATAGGTCGGATTGCACTTGATCTTTTACTGTTTTTTAGAAACATCTTCAAAATAATCGCCAAGAAGTTTGGGGGTTATTGCTATTCATCTACAAAGTCGCCGGAGCATTCTTCGCCATCACGTCGAAGCCCTCTTCGACGAGAACCTCTCCGTAGTGAACCACTCCACACCGGAGCACTCTTCGTCGTCACAACGAAGCCCTCTTAATGAGAACCCTGCACAGTAAACTACTCTGCACCGGACCCCACGGCGCCAAAGCCCCTTGTCTAACTGAGGCTTCACCGTCGGTCTGACCGAGTACCCACTATCGGTCCGACCGCCCGGAGACTACTTCGCACCTGAACGCCGAAGCAACCTTCGATGACCCCTTTGCAACAGAACGCGGAGCCCCCCTTCGGGATACATTGGATTTATGCTGCGCTGAACGTCGAGGGGTGCCCCTTTAGTGATACTTCGCATCACTGGTCTGACCGGGTGTATACCTTTGGTCTGACCACCATTTTATTGCAGATTAGAATCAGCCCTGTTCTGGCCGGTTTGATTAGGTTTTATTATTTTTAGTTATTTTCTCACATATTGGCTAATTGAAGTTTATTTCTTAATATTTGTTTGATTACCTGGCGAGTCCGTTACCCTTACAACCGTTAAGGATTCCTCGGAATGCGACTTTGGCACCACGTCTCGCTTAGGTTTATCCCTATGTATTCGCGTGCTTTTAGATCGTCGAACTAACCCAAGTGTGAGGCGCGTTTTCGTGTCTACACACTTTTGATATCAAAAATTGGCATTAATGGTCAAGATTGTCAGAATATCAATTTTGGTAATTTGGGCCGAAAATACACATGTCCTGGATCAGGCTTAAGCCCTACAGTGTTGAAGGCCCATTGATCATTGGGCTTCAGAAGCCTTCCAGCCTCCTGCTACCTTCAGCCCGAAGGCCTTCAGAGCACTGCCTCGCCGAAGCTTCGGCCCAAGGAGCAGGCTTCGGCAGGCCTTGCCAAAGGCCCACTTCGGGCTTATTTTCATAGATAGAGTTTGAGTCTGATTTTGGCTAATTTTACCCCTAAGTTTTATTAGGCCGAATCCTACCAGATTAATCTTAGAGATAAGAAGACTATCCCCTATAAATATAGGGATGAGGCCAGTCCATTAAGCCCCCCAACACAAATCAACCACAAAAGCCCTAGCTTTGAACCGTACCTTTACCTTTTATTTACTTTTCTGCAACCTTCGCGGGTTTGCCTGGAAGCCCTCCATCGGCCACGCCGAAAACGTGGTAAGCCTTGTTACTTCGCCTATGAAGTACCCGTTAATCTATGTAACATATTTCTATCTCCTTGTTACTTCGCCTATGAAGTATTCGTTAATATACGTAACAGATTGGTACCTTCGTTTCTCTACTGCAACACTTAGCAGATTTGGTCTCCATGCCAAATTGGCACTTGATCTCTGTTATGTTGCAGGTTTTCACGTTCGGAGCCCCTTCGCTGGAGGTGTCCGAAGCTAGGAAGCTGGTTTCAGATTCTGCTAGAACATGCTTCGGCGGAACCTTGCTTCGACTACACGTGTCGAGCCATCACGCCGTTTTCGGTTTGACCAAGTCCCATTCGCTAGAACACTCCGCAGCAGGCTTCGTCGCGTCAGGCTTCGCCATGCATGCACTCCGCTCCGGACGAAGTCACGTCAGTGCATTGCGCTAGGATATTTTTGTCGTGTAAGAGACTTCGCACCGAACCCCGTTGTTCAAAGGTGATTTCACGTCGACATCTGTTCGGAGCCTACCTTCGGCTAGATCGATTCGAACGCTGAAGACTACCTTCAGCGAGACCCTTCGCACTTGATGCCAAAGGCCCCCTTCGGTGAATCGTTCGCACGGTACACTCCGAGTCAGTTAGGCTACATTCAGCTGTCTGATTTACTTTATTTAATATATTTCTTTTCGGCTATTTGGATTATTTGCTTGTGATCTGTTTACCTGGCGACTTCACTCCCCCTGCCACTGTTATGGGTAGTCGGAACATGAAGTCAGTGTTGTGTTACACTTAGGCTTGTCCCTAAGTATCCATACACTTTTGGATCATCGAACTGACCCAAGTGTGGGGCACATTTTCATGTCAACAAACTTTTTGGTGACTCCACTGGGGATGGCTACGCCAACAAGATGAGTACATCTACATCGGCAGCAGGGACATCTACGATGACTACTATGTGTACAACACCGATGGATCCCATGGGGGTTGCAGATATCAATAACCGCAACATCATGACGCCTACCCTTGAAGACATCCCCGAAGAGGACCGAGCAGAAATCAAGGCAAAGATGAAAGTGCTACAAGACCTCATGCTTGGAAACTACGTCAAGACATGTGCAGGCTTCATCAAGCGCAACGTCAATGTCCCCGACCTTGCTCGGACCCAGGTAACACCAGTATCACCTCCTTTATCTTCTTTAGAAATTGAGAAAAAAAATAGCCGCATCAGTGGATCAAGCTGTTAGCACTTCGCTAGCCAACCGTTTAGATTCGGTAGTTAGCTCTTATGTAGAGACGACACTTAGAAGGTTCGGCTTTACTGTGGCCATACCTCCAACTCCAATTGCTAGTGTACCACCGATAAATCACATTTACAGTAGAACCGACGGTAGTACCAGCAAAGCCATTGCATCTTCGGCCTCGACATCTATGGCTGAGACCAGTCACCACGCTCACAGCCAAACTAACACTGCTTGCTATGCGCCACCTCCACCTACGCACGCGCCAATTTTTGCCGCGTTGACCACACCGCATGCACAAACACATAATCCCAAACATGTCATACATCTTGAGCTAGCGCATGAGAAGGACCCCCACGACCGACACAACGACATACCTCCAAGTGTCATGCCCCCACATGAAAGACGCGCAGGAAGTAGGCCAAGATGACATAGAAGAGCGAATCTGCACACTATTTAGGGAGTGCACTGGCTTCGTACCTAGGGGTCGGGCTAGGGTTTACCGGAAGCCATACCCTGACCATTTCGACACTATACCTTACCCTCACGGCTATAGAGTCCCTGAATTCACCAAGTTCGATGGTGAGGGTAGCAAAACCACACTAGAGCATGTCAGCAAGTTCTTAGCACAGTGTTGGGAGGCTTGAGGGTCGGACGCTTTAAAGCTTAGACTATTTTCTCTTTCCCTATCTGGCACCACTTTCACATGGTTTTCATTGCTCCTGCTGAACTCTGTCCAAACGTGGGTTGAATGGGAACAAAAGTTCCATGACTATTTTTATACGGGTGAGACAGAACTAAGGCTTTCACAGTTGACATAGATTAGACAGAAATCTAGCGAGAGTGTCTCTGAGTATATCAAGTGGTTTAGAGATACCAAAAACTGATATTTTAATCTCAATATTTCAGAGTGAGATTTGGTAATCTAGCTTTCAACGGGTTGCGTTCCGAGATTAAAGAAAGGCTAGACAACCAAAACTTTTTAGAAGTTAGCCAAGTCTTACAACAGGCTCTGTTCTAGGAATGCCGAGCTAAGGATAAAAAGTTTATTAAAACATTTAACAAGCCTAGGGCTGAAGTCCACATCATGGAGCACTCCGACGAGGAAGAGTCGGAATAGGAAGAAGATTTAGTTGACATGTATGCGGCTGAATTGGTTTGGAACGCTAAGAGTAAACCCGTCACTTGTTCTCAACTACGACCGTGTCCTACCAAGAGTCAGCCTAGTGAAGTCAAATACTCATTTGATATAACTAAGTGCGATAAAATATTTGATTTCCTCTTGAAGAACCGGCTTCTCAGGTTGCCTAAAGGACAATTCATTCCATCTGCTGACGAGCTAAAGAAACGCCCCTACTGTACGTGGCATGATTCACATTCATATTATACTAATGACTGCAATGTTTTTTGTCGACAGGTTCAATCGGCTATAGAAGAAGGACGATTGAAAATAGACCTCAACCCAAAGATGAAGCTGGACAAAGACCCCTTTCCCATTAACACCGTCGACCTCAATGAAAAGAGGGTGCTGATTCGGCTAGAGCAGGCCGAGTCAAATAAAGGGAAAGTGGTAATTATTGGAGAATCGCGCACACGCATACTCGTACCAAAGAATCCTGAAGTAGGAGTGTGGCAAAGGAATGTCAGCACGTCTCCTTAGGCTAGGGATCGCAAGAAGCCGAAGGTGACATATCGGATGCTGTTGAACAAACATCAGAAAAAATCCAAGGAAACAGGCCCCCGCACAAAAAAGCTAAAACAGTGGCCGAACCCTCCGCACAAAGGCTTCGGACCACAGTGGCCGAACCCTCCAGACAGTGGCTTTGGAACCTAGTTGTCGAACCCTCTACATGTCGTGTTCGTGCCTCTATGGTCGAACCCTTCATACAACGAGTTCGGACCCCAATGGCCGGGCTCAACTCCGCTCTGGGCGAACCCTCCGGCGGGAGGCTTAGGCCCACAATGGCTGAACATACCTCCGGCCTAGCTGGACCCTTCACTAGTATGGTCCGAAATACCTTCGACATGGCCGAGCCCCCCTCCTGGCAATGGGTTCAGCTCATAGTGGGCGAAGCCGCTGGAGCCACCAATGCCTCCGCTGTACAATTGGGCAGGGACCCCGTGGGCTCCGTACACTTCACCCCCAAGTACCCTTCACAGTATAACATTGCCTCTTGCTTCCCTTCAAATTATTATAACTGTTAGGAACAAACTGTTGGCGTAAAAGATTACGCTAACAGGTTTCTGTAGAAGAGAAACTAACAAACGAAGTGTTTGCGAAAAGAACTGTTCTAAGCCTCCGAAAGGATAATAACTCAGAATAGTTCGAATGTGTGTATTGAATAACTTGTATTCGGTCCCTATTACAGGGTGAAATGGGGGGTATTTATAGGCCCAATCATTAAGGAAAAGACCTATTTACCCCTCTATTACAACTGACATAGTGGAAACTATTTGGTTCCCTTAATAGGGCTAAAATGGTAAAAGACTAATCTAATGAGAAAAAAGATAAGTCTTCCATCTTAGCTGGCAGAAAAGATCTTGAAAGGCCTTAGTTCGAAGATGTACTTCGAACCAATGCCTACTTCGTACTTCGAATTGGGTTCCGAGTATCTTCGAAGATGACCGTTTGGGAACCTTCGAAGCCGCTGTCTGCCTTCATGTTGCTTCGGCAATAACCCCGAAGATAAGATATTTTCCCCCAACAGTAGCCCCTGGAATACGCTTCTCCGTTTGACCTGTAACGTTAGGAGAGCAGTATACGGAAGGAAAAGATAACCAAACATAGGGGTTATTGGTTTTTATTTTATCTCCGAAATGCACGAAGATATGAACTTCGAATCAGTCTTAAGATAATTGCTTTTCGAACTATCTTAGAACCGACTCAAGAAGTTCGAAAGTCTTTTAGACTTAGAGAAAATAGCCGTTAAGTTTCTGTTTCCAACGGAAACAGTAGTAGGCGCTAATTTCGTAAGAGGAGTAACGGCAGGAATGCGAAACGACATGGATTAACGGTAAAAAAGCGAAGTCTAGACTATAAATAGGAGGTCTAGAAGTTACCCAGTTACCTTTTCACCGCATTCTCGCAATCCAAAACTTTTCGAGCCCTTTGAGTTCTTGAGCCCTAGCCTCCATTTCCTCAGAGCAATCCGACGACTGCAATGGTGAAGACTAAGGGATCTGCACCTCCGTCGATCTTGGCTCAGCAACAGGCGGCTGCAGCAGCAGCGGCGGCAACGTCGACGGCGGCGACATCGGCGGCGGCAGCGTCGACGGCGGCATCCATGGCGGCAGGAGGGAGAAATCCCCAAATCGCCGATGACCAAGGTCTGTGCTCGCCATCGACAAAGTATTTGGATCAATCTTTTGAGTTGGGGCCTTCTACCTGCAAGAGGGAGTCTTTGGCAATCACAGCAGGGGGAAAAATTAGTAATGGAGTTATGATCCGGAAGCCGGGCAAAGAATCGATTCCATCGCCAAGACCCGGAGAAGTAGTGGTATTCAAAGCCTTCTTCGAAGCTGGCTTGGGCCTCCCTGCAGTGGATTTCTTGGCGGAGGTACTTGATCTGTTCCATGTAACCCTCCCCCAATTATCTCCCAATGCAGTAGCTAGATTAGCTATCTTCGAATGGGCGCTGAGAGCCGAAGGTTGTGAGGGGAGGGCAGAAATCTTCGCTGCACTACACAGAGCAACTTGCCAACCGAAGACCTTCGTAGGCTCCTGAGGTGAAAAAGTGGTGATATCCTTCGGCTCTATCAACTTTAGACATCGAGATGAGTATGCCCTTCAGTTTCCTGCCAAGGCCATCAATGCCAGATGGTATACTGATTGGGTTCTAAGATGGTTTTATGCCGAAGTTGGAGCAAGCAGTCCTCTGGCCGGGCCCCTTAAAGAAATTCAATTCCGAAAAGAAGCCTTAGTGCAGCCCAACGAAGGCCAGCTCGAAGCTCGTCTTAACTTGCTTCAGAAGATTAGCCGAAGGTTAAGCATGCGGGACTTAGCCGAAGAATTTATCGGACTGCAAATTCCTCCGCTGATGGCCAACTGGCATGTCATCTTCGAGGATGATTCGGAAGGCGGTCTCCGCAAGATTAACTTGACTTCGAGCCCTGCAGGTAACTTTGAAACCAACATGCATTATACATATTTACTTCGAAGAAAGACTAATTTGATTTATTTTTTAGCTTCTTCAGCCCCTATTACTTCAGAGCAAATTGTAAGGGCTTCAGAGAAGATTTTGGGTGCCCCAACTCTGACTGAAAAAGAATGGAGAGTTAAATTGGTCGGGAGTTGGGAGAGGTTTAACAGAGTATGGGGAATGTTGGAGTTAACTCTGCCCCCTCTGATGGACTGGGTGCCTTTGGAGAAAGGACCCAAGAAAAGGATGGCTGAAGCCGGAGCTTCGAGCTCCGCAAAGACTCCGGTGAAGAAGGTGGCTCGGAAGCCAAAAAATCTCGCACCTTCGAATCCTGCGCCTTCGAGTTCAAGAACCTCAATCTCCGGTTCTAAAGAAGATGAAGGTATATTATTAGTGAGATTGATTGATGAAGATGCAGCTCAACAAAATATTCACATTGAAAATACTGCAGGTATGCCGGAGCCTCAAGCTAACATTGAAGAAGTGAGAGCTCCAGATACTCAAGAGGAGCAAATCGAAGCCCCTATGGGCGAAGACGAAGTTGAAATTCCTACAACTTCAGTTGTGGATGAGGGGAGGACTGCTCACGGAGATACTCCGGCAGCTGAAGTTTTAACTGTGGATTCAGATGATGACTTCACCTTTGATCCTCCGAGCAGTCCAGTGCTCGACCTCCCCAGAATATCGAAGGTAAACTTCGCATAATTCTTTTATTATTTTCTGCAAAATTATACAATGTATAATACCTTTGCTTTTGCAGAGCCCCCTTTGGAAGAAGTACAACACGAAGACACAATTCAAGGGCCTTCGACAACTTCAGAGCTGCACCCGGAGGTCGCTCAACAGGGGCCTGGAAGGGGTAAAAGACACATAGAGCCTCTCCCTACTCAAGGATCAACTTCCTCTGAGTCAACAGATGAAAGTGAATCAACTGAGGGGGGGCCATCTTCCGAAGTTCCAAGGACCTCAGGAGAACGCTCCGGACCTTCGTCAAGCAGGGATGACCAAAGGGCTTCGGCAATGCTCCCTCTTTTGACTCCTTTTTTGGAGCCAACTGGGCTTCGGACTTTGCTCAAACCTTTAGGTCGAGTGAGTCGCAAAGTCGGGGAGACAGAGCTGGTAGCAAAATTAAGCAGGGCGAAGAGTTCGGAGCTTAACGTTGCCCTGGAATGAGCGGCCTACCAGGTACGGAGCACCTTCGAGCCAATATCTTTAGCGAATTATATTGGGTTCGAAGTACATTTTTGATCCAGCAGCAAATTATACATGAATAATTTCTTACTTTAGTTTTTTCTTTTCTCAGCAAGCAGTCTTGGCCCGCGCTGCAACTTTATCGAGCGAGAATGAAATTGCTCAGCTTCGGGAAGAAAATGAAGCTCTTAAACGCAACTTATCTTTCTCCGAAGCTAGAGTACTTAAAATGGATAATGTAATTTCAACGGAGCGTAGGGCCAGACAGGGCTTGGAGGCTGCTAATAAGGAGCTCGAAGCAGAAAGAATCGTGCTTCGGGCTGAAGTTGAAAAGGTGCGGTTGGAGCATGCTAGTGCTGGGTACGAACTTGTAAGGCTCCAAGAGGAAGCTAGCCAACTCCTAAACCAGAAGAATATTTTAACTACGGAGAATGCTAGGATTTCTGGAGTTTTGGCAGAAACGACTTCGAGCAAGGATGTACTAACTGAAGAAAAGCTCAAGTCGGAGAAGGTATCTACGGAGGTCATCGAGCAGATGCTAGGTGTTCTAGAGTACTTCGGTACTACTGGATCACTTCCTTCGGACGACAACGTGACTCTGCTGCGCCGGCTAAAAAGGATCCAAGGAGCAGCGAAGCAAGTGTCTGCCCTCGGACTACTTCGTTACTACGAGGATTTGGGCCGAACAATCACTCCGAGCGCAGAGGGCTCCATTACCTTCGACGACGAGCAGCTTTTGAATCCTTCCGAAGGCGTGTCTGCCGCCTGGCGAGCCTTTCAAACCTCATGGAGAGACGAAGGTCGTTCTGCGATCAAGGCTTGGATCGATGAAGGCCAACGCCAGAAGCAAGTTCGGAGCCAAGCTTCGAGCAGTCAGCCTCCTCCGAACCCGCAGGTTTAGGAATTATTTAGGATTTTTTGACTATGTAAAGCTCATGCTTGTAAACATTTATCAATGAAAATCTTGTTTGTCATATTTTTAGGCTTTGCCTCTTATGGAAGACATCGAAGTGTTAGAGCTTAACGATGAACTTCGCTCATTATGGAACACCTTCGAACTTCTAAAGAGTTATAAGCGTCCTCGATTTCTTATTCCTCGAGATGACTCCGACGTAATTGTGCCCGAAGTAATCAAAGACGTGTTGTCTTATATTAAAGAGGAAGAGAAAGAGGTTGACGCAAACACCTCGTCTTCTGAAGACACTATTTGGTCTGAAGACGAAGGTGAAGCTCGAAATAAAAGATCTGAAGATCTTAGAAGCTGGGAAAGAAGCCCCGAACGGCTTCGAACTTGGGCCGAGCTTCAACAAGAGCAGAAGGATTTTAGAGCTTCGAGGGGGAGGAAAAGAGTTAAACGTAAAGTTCTTAGAACTTCCGATGTTGGAACTAGTCGTTCCACCCCTAGCTCTCGGGACCGAAGAGGTCTCCGATTCCTTCTTGGTATAGATACCAATTTTTCATAGTGTAATCTGTAAACACATTTATTTCAATAATGAATGTCGATTTAAAATTGTCTCCATATTTACTAGCCCCTCTTTGTGTATAAGCAACTTCGAAATGTATTCAAAGATGGTTATGCGCAAAGAAAAAACTTCAGAGTACAATTTTTTGGGTGTTCGGAGCCCCTCTGTCATTTAAAGATCTTTTTAAAATCTTATGAAATGTCTTCGACTATTTGTAGTCAGAAGAATGGTAATTTAGTACCTTTGTTTTATGAAAGAAATCAGTTAAGATAACTTTCAGGACACTTTAGTGCCTTAAAAAATTTGTCACTTTGGACTATGTTAACAGACATTCAAAGCTCATGGCTTAAATGTTGTTTTGCTTTAGCCACCTTCGGCTTATTTTTGCGATCTCTGACGAACCAATGGTTCGGAGTTTGCAATGGTCTCTTTGGACTCTTTTGACGGATGTCTACCAGCCAATGGCTTGGACTCCGTATAATTTGGCCACCTTCGGCTCTTTTGCAGAAGTCTACCAGCCAATGGCTTGGACTTCGCAGATTTTGGCCACCTTCGGCTCTTTTTACGGAAGTCTACAAGCTGCAGCTTGGACTCCGTAGGTTTTGGCCACCTTCAGCTCTTTTTACGGAAGTCTACCAGCCAATGGCTTGGACTCCGTAGGGTGTGGTTTTGGGCTCTTTTACGGATGCCTACAAGCCGGTGGCCTGGGCTCCGGATTATGTCAGCCCCCACGTCGGAGGCTTCGAACTTTATGGGTTCGAAGTCCGAAAATACAACCCAGCTTAATGACACTTCCCTCTCGGTCGACCCCGCGGTTCCAGTGCGTCCACTCGGAAGATGGAAGTCAATGAGGGGAAGGCAACTATCAGGGTCATATGCTTTATTAATTTAGAGGATGATTACAAGCGAATTACAAGGAGCCCTTATGCGAAGTATCGCTTTAGGTGCTCCGCATGCCAAGCATGTGCTAACTCTTCACCTTCTAAATTAGCTAATTTAAATGAACCAGGGTGCCCTGAGTGGACAATTAGATATGGACCTTCCCATTTATTGCCTAACTTCCCTGGTGCTATAATGCTTCGTAGAACAAGATGACCCGGCCTTAACTCATTGAGCTTAACCTTCGGGTCATACCAAGTCTTCGTCTGCTGATGATACTTTGATAAATTATCTACAGCCCGAAGTCTTGTTTCTTCTGACAAATCTAACGAAGCTTGTCTTTCTTCTTCAATGTCCGGTTCGGTGCTGCGAAATGATCCCCCTTTGAGCTCTGTTGGAGTCATAGCTTCATCTCCGAATAGTAGTCTGAACGGAGTAAAACCTATGGACCTTGTTTGCGTAGTCCGAATGGACCATAGAATCTTCGGAAGTTCTTCGGTCCACAGTCCCTTTGCTAATCCTACTATTCTTCGATTTAGCCCTGATAAAATATTTCCATTGGCTAGCTCTACGGCTCCATTTGACTGAGGATGCCTCACTGCAGCAAAACATAGCTGAATGCCTATGTCTTCGTAAAACTTCCTGAAGGGTTCTGCGTCGAACTGTGTTCCATTATCGACTGTGAGGTATCTAGGCACTCCGAACCGGCAAATAATGTTCTTCCAGAAGAATTTCTGTACATTGTTCGAAGTGATAGCTGTTAAGGGTTCTGCTTCCACCCACTTAGAAAAATATTCAATAGCTACCACTGCGAACTTCAGATTTCCCTTTGCTAACGGAAAGGGACCAATTAAATCCATACCCCATCTGGCCATAGGCCATACTGGAGCAATGACTTGAAGAGCTGTTGGTGGGCGATGACTCCGTCGACCCATCCACTGGCAACCTTGACAAGTGCGGACCAAGCTCTCCGCATCAGCTGTTATTGTGGGCCAATAAAGCCCCTGGCGAAGTGTTTTCCCTGCCAGAGCTCTAGGGGCTAAATGGCTTCCACAAAGGCCTTCGTGAATTTCTCGAAGAATTTCTTGGCCTTCGGCTTGAGATATACATTGGAGTAGAGGGGAACATACTCCGGCCTTGTATAATATACCGTTGATTAACTGATAGTTTCTAGCTCTGAGCTTTAATCTTGACAACTGGGGCTCTTCGGGCAAATTTGTTCCTCCTTGCAAGAGTTCCATGATCGAATCTTTCCAGTCTGCACTAGGAATGCAAAGAATCTCCGCAGAGGCAATTTGTGGCACCGAAGGTATATTGAGCTCTTCATAGAAAGCTTCTTCGGGCACATCCACAGCTCCGGCTGCAGCCTTCGCTAAAATGTCTGCTTGCACGTTTTCCGCTCTTGGTATACTCCGAATGGAAATACCCTTGAAGTGTGCTTCGATTTTGCGGATTTCTTCTAAGTACATTGCAAGCTGTGAATGCCGAACTTGAAAACTTTTGTCTACGTGCCCTGCTACTATCTGAGAATCTGTCTTTATAATTATTCTTGTAGCCCCTAGAGCACGTGCTTTCCGAAGTCCCAATAAAATCCCTTCGTACTCTGCTATATTATTGGTAGACTTAAAGTTGAGTCTTGCGGAGTACATTGCTCTTTGCCCTGACGGTGAAATCAACACTGCCCCAATGCCTGCTCCGGATGCTTGGAAAGCCCCATCGGAGTAAACAGTCCAAACTCCGTCACTTGATTTCTCTGGAGTCAAATTCGCAGGTGGAGTCCACTCTGCTATGAAGTCTGCTAGGACTTGGGATTTGATAGATGTCCTTGCCAAGAAAGATATGCCGAAGGGTGCTAGCTCGACTGCCCACTTTCCAATCCTTCCAGTGGAATCTTTGCTTCGGAGCATATCTCCTAAGGGTACGAAGTTGGTACAATTACATTATGAGCCAAAAAATAATGTCTTAGCTTTCTCGAAGCCATTATCAGAGCATAAACGAACTTCTCAAGTTCGGAGTATCTTGTCTTCGCTCCTGATAATGCTTCGGATACAAAATAAATAGGATTTTGGATCAACTTCCAATTGAAATCCACTTCTCTGACAAGGACTGCGCTGACAGCTGAACCTGTAGCTGCAAGGTACAGGAGTAGGGTTTCGTCCGCAGTAGGCACCGTGAGTGTAGCAAGATTACTGAGATAATCTTTAATATCTTCGAAGCTTCTCTGACACTCCGGTGTCCATGCAAAATCTTCGGACCCTTTCAAAGCTTTGAATATCGGCAAGCTCCTCTCCGCAGACCTTGATAAAAACCTGCTAAGTGCGGCCAGACGCCCAGTCAGCTTTTGCACTTGCTTTAAATTCTCTGGAGGAGCCATTTTCTGCAGCGCAGTTATTTGAGTAGGGCTAGCTTCAATTCCCCTGCTTGAAACTAAATACCCTAACAATTTTCCAGCCTTAGCTCCGAATATACATTTTTCGGGGTTAAGACGGATCCCACATGCCCGAAGGCTATTGAATGTTTCTGCTAAGTCTAGGCTATGTTGGTGCTTTAAAGCACTCTTTATTACAATATCATCCATATAGGCCTCCACATTGCGACCTAGTTGATGACCTAGAGCCTTAGCAACTAATCTCAAAAAAGTAGCCCCGACGTTTCTTAGGCCGAAGGGCATTCTTACATAGCAGAAGACTCCCGAAGGAGTTACGAAGCTTGTCTTGATTTCATCTTCGCGCTTCAACCATATTTGATGATAACCAGAATACGCGTCGAGGAAGCTTAGTAACTCCGAACCTGCGGTGGAGTCAACCAATTGATCAATTCGGGGCATGGGGTAGGGGTCACGTGGGCATGCTTTATTCAAGGATGTGAAATCAATGCACATGCGCCACTTTCCGGAGGACTTCTTTCTGACGAAGACTGGGTTGGCTAACCATTCTGTGTGAGCCACTTCTCTGATAATTCCAGCCTTCAACAATTTTTCAACTTCGTCCTTAGCTAGAGCAGCTCTCTCTGCGGACATCTTCTGGAGTCCTTGTCGAACAGGCCGGGCCTTCGGGTTTACAAGTAAACTGTGTTCAATGATATCCCGATCGACTCCGGTGATATCTTCGTCAGACCAAGCGAAGACATCCAAATTTTCTTCCACCACCTTTTCCAAGGAGGTTGTAACTTCAGGAGGTAAATCTTTACCAAATTGAAAAGTGTACTCTTTATCATCTTTAACAATGACCTTCGTTGCAATCTCTCCTTCGGGACTTGGTCTCGGAAAGGACTTCTTCGAAGCTTCGGAGGAGGCTGAAAAAATTTCTTCATTATCTTGCACACTATTTACTTGCCTCAGATCAAGAGGGGGACCATGACCATATTCCGCCCTCCGAGCAATGGCTTGATCTCTGAAGATCGTAAGGACTCCTGCTTGTGTGGGCATCTTCATACACAAGTAATTGTGATGCGCCACAGCTCCGAACTGGTTCAACATGCCCCGTCCGAAGATGATGTTATAAGCATACGGGGCATCTATCACATCAAAGATAACTTCTTCAGTCCGAGCTAATAAACCTTCTCCGAAGGTAACTTCCAGGCCTATCTAGCCAAGTGCATCAAGCGGAGGTCCTGTGAAACCTTGCAGAGGACGAGCCGCTGGAAGGAGATGCTTCCTGGAAATGCATAACTGATCGAAGGCTTGAACAAAAATGATATCTGTCGAACTACCTCCGTCAATTAGCACCCTTCGGACTTCAGTCCCTGCAATATCAGCAGTGATAACCAATGGATCTGCGTGCGGGAACTTAATACCAGCTGCATCCTCCGCAGAGAAAGATATCGGAACGTGAGACCACTCCGGCATTGCAGCTGCAGATGACGAAGTCCCAATATGACCTACTTCCCGAACGTACTCTCTTCGCTGTCTCTTGGACATGCTTCCGAGGGTACCTCCTCCGGAGATAGGGAGAACTACTCTTTTTCCTCTATCTTGCCCTTCTTCTTGCTTCGGAGGTGGCATAACATTGGCCACCTGAGGGTGCCTTGCAGCATCAAAATTTTCTATTCGCGCCACAGCCTGGACCGGCTCTGGGCGCGTTGTAGCTGGAACTCGGTCGGTACTGCCTCGACCCGAAGTTCTCTCTAAGTACTCTCCCCTTAGAGTAAGTATAGCCTTGCAAGTGTCAGTTGCATGGCTTCGATTTCTCCATGAATGCAGCAGAAAAGGGTCTGGCCCTTGCCAGCCGTTTTCCCTAGCGGCCTCCAGCCGCTGGCCTTGTTCCCCGTAGACTGTGGAGCTCTTGATGTAAACTTCTGTGGGGGTGCAATATTCATAACTTCAGAACGAGGGTGCTTTTGCCCTCTTCTCCGAGCATGTTGCACTTCGAAGACTGGTTCCTGCGGCTGTGCCGAAGTTTTCACTTCTACTTTGACTTCTTGCAATATAGACGAAGTAGCAGCAGTCCTCCGAAGCCAACCCTCTTCTGACCTCGCATACTCCTCGAAGTATGACATTAACTGAGAGACTGAGGAGATGCTCTTCCGATGCAGTTTATCCAGAAGGCCTTGATGACTGACGCCTTCCCGAGCTGCATCAACCACTGAAGATGTGGACAGCCCCCGAATTTGCGACTTCGTATGAGTGAAGCGCTTAAAGTACTGCCTCAATGTTTCTCCGAGGAGCTGTTTCACCTGAAAAGGCTTCCTGTTGACATAGGAGGCACGAAGGTGCCCTGAAAGTTGCTTATAAACTTCCTCTTCAACTGCGACCATGAATTGATTGATCCTGGCTTCAAAGACCAGAACCATCTCAATGCCACTCCTTGAAGAGCTAAAGGGAAGCACTTCACCATAGTGTCTCTAACTCCGCCGCTAGCCTCAATTGCTAGGGCATAAGACCGAACGAACTCTCCGGGATCTTCATCTCCGGCATACTTACAGAGCTTCGAAGTTTTAAACTTTGGATCAAAGCGAACCTTCTGCAGCTCAGGATGCAGCGGAGACTCATTGTCGAAAGAGGCGTTCTCTGGGGCTTCGGGATAATCAAGATCATCGTCTTCGGGCACTTCTGGGATGGTTGGGGTGGCTTGAGAGCGAAGCCTGGTCGCAGCTTCCTGTCGCCACCTTGCCACTTCAGCTTGAAGGTTGGCCATTTGACTGGCCATATCTCCAAGATTATTTTCATTCCTCCGGAAGGATCTTCCGAGTCTTGAGAACTGATAGGATCAGTTCGAATTGGGATGGAGGGTGGAGAAGGGACCTCCGGGCGGTCGGAGTATGGAAGGGTTTGGCGGAGAAGCTTCATATGTTCGAGGGATGGAACCCCTTCCGAGTTTTGGGGTGAGAACGTCGAATGACCTCCGACTTCAA